>JAVLUX010000083.1:2327500-2692500 GCA_032164185.1 Moxostoma hubbsi | reverse complement strand
TTTGAATTGTAATATGATAAACATTAGATCATCTAATTTTGATGTGTTTTATAGAGTGTTACGTACACAGCTGCCAGAGGGTGGTACTAGCTCATGCATCACTGACTGTCGCTGAAATGGTCAATTAAGTATGCAGTAATCGTGCAAGGCCATTTTGTGATTTCAATCTTAATTCAATCCATAATGCTGCCTTGATAGATACACCAATGTCTCAGAGGTCAAAGTTTGCAGGTTTCAAAGTGTTTTTGGATAGTTCTCTCTCTACAATATAAATGTAGACTGATATACTGGTTTTAAAATTAATATTAATTATTAGTTGCTTTTTGGAAATAGGGCTGGTCGATATGACTATATATATATATATATATATATCATAGTGATGATATAAAGTGTCAACCGAGAGAGATATTGCTATATTGTATATATTGCAATATGTAAATATCCATGTGCGCAGTGTGGGCTTATCTATCAGTGGGACATGGACAGGGTTTTTCCAGTATTTAACCTTTTTCTGCGGTCACCCAAGCAAATTTAAAGACCTTCATCACACATTTGGTACTAAATATTACACTCATGCGATGCGAATGTTTCACGTGACTGTGACACGCGCTGTGTATGGAGCTCTGAAGTGCACGCGAATCCAGTAGGCTTTCCGATATTTGTGCTCCAGAGACAGGAAAGCTCAGGGATCACTTGCGCTACTCAATAATTTTTGATCCGGCAAAACTCCCAGTGGAGAAAGAAATCTCCACAGAATGGGACGACTCGCAAAGAGGTCAAGAAAATGAAGAGATGCTTGTTATTAAAACAGGTGTGACATGGTGTACAGAGCAGAAAAACTGTTTTGCACGATAATAAATCACTCATAATACAAGCATTCTATTTTACCACCTCAAAATAAAGCACGCAAAACAATATTATGAAAGCCAAAAGTTGAACTCTGCATTAATTTGTTCATTTATTGTTTATTTATACATTTTTCAAGAAGTGATATTTATTTTATATTTATTTTCTTCAAGACTTGTTTATTTTCATTGTATATGTTTTTTAATTGTTTTATTTTCTTTGAGATGATCTTAAGTTTCTCGAGCAGTTTATAGTAATAAAAATATTGGCAAACAACATTTTAAACTGAAATGTGGCATACTTTTATATTTATCATTTTGGTAAGGTTGATTTATATTTATTTAATTTGACATTGTTTGTCTTGTTCCAAATAAAGAGGAAGTAGTATAAATTTCTAAAGTATTTAATTCATTACTGCAGTTCCAAAAATATGCATTCCAATTATAGTTATTTAATATATCTATATTTATTTTTTAAACTGATTTTCCAGAAAGCATTTTCTATATTGGGTTTCTGGCTTGTTTATACCAAATCTTAATTTTTTCTGATTACTATTGGGAGATTGTGTTGAACGATAAATCTGGAAGTGTATTAATTTTGGACTCTTCGTCTTTGCCCACCACAGTAAATAAAGAATATTTTTTGACATGCTATAAATCGATTAAAAACTATCGGCCAATTAATCTGTTATCGGCCTTTCCCACCACCTTAGCTATCGGTACTGGCAAAATCCACTATTGGTCGACCTCTACTACAATGTCACAAAGTGGCAAAACACATGAATATGCAAATATCAAGTCTGTATTGCTTGAATTGCCCTTTAACAATCGCTTTTCTCCCCAATTTGGAATGCCGAATTCGCTCTAAATCCTAATGGTGGCGTAGTGACTCGCCTCAATCCAGCAGGAGGACGAATCTCAGTTGCTTACAAATAGTGTTTTTTAGAGTGATCTAAGCAAAAGCAGCACAATTTTTGATACGATTGTTGTCAGATTTTACTGCCGATTTAAAATATATGTCCTTTGATAGTAATCTTGACCAATTGTTTGAGATTTTGGTCTTCTCCCATTCAAGTAGATGGGTGTTGTACTTTCACGCCACCTGTATTCACAGAAAAAAATCTGCTCAGAAGCACTGCCAAGATGGCTGCAGAGTGGACTGAGTTGCCTTAAAAAACTTAAAGACAGGATAAAATACTGTTTTTGATGCTGCAAATATTTGTTAAACAGGTTTTATTGTGAATATGAATGTTTAAAGTAATGTTAATCATTAACGCATGTTAATGCATGTATGGGTTTTACCATATTCGCATGATGTCATACACTTGGATAATGGAGCAAAAAGTGTTGAGAATTTCTGTATTAAGGTGCGGCAGAGTATTAGATGAGACGGGCCACTTCTATTAAAATGAATGGGAGAAATTGGAACTACCAACAGTCAATGGATATAGAAAAGGAAGTCCTGTCTTACAGGTAAAAGAGCCAATCTACTCCAGAACGTGCATGGGCATAAAGTTGCACAATTTATGATACAATTTTTGTCAGATTTTACTGCTGATTTGAAATATGTTCTTTGATATTAATCTTGACCAACTGTTTTGGAGTTTTCCGTTTTCCCTATTCAAGTAGTTAGGAGCTCCACACTTATGATGGTTCTATACATAAAAAAAAAATAGCTGCCTGGGAGTGTGCCAAAGAAGGCCGCTGAGAGGACTCACTTTCTAAAAAGACTTTGGGTGGTCTCACTACACTTCGCACAACACTCACTTTTCAAACGCTTCCGAATGCAGGAGACCATTAACGCCAAAATTTAGTACTCTGCTGCATACCAAAGCTCAAGTTTGCTGAACTCTCACCCTCGAATTTGGATGACTAGATGACGTGTGGCCAATACAAGATTGAAACATCACACACTGACCACTTGGTTCAATACCAAAAATACATATTTCAAATGTTTTTATTGTTGCAGGAAAGCAAGTAGATGGTATATTTTAACATTTTGAATATTAAATTTTTTTATAAAACCAGAATCTCTTGAGTGTGACATCACATCCTTTCCATTGCAGTGTCCGAAATGATTTTCTGATTTGATGTAACGCAGGACCTTGACTTGGTGGTTTAGGGGTGTTTGGCTAAAAGTAGGATTGAGCACTCACGGTATATATTAGCCTTCTTGGTAACAACCATAAACTGGAAATAGGTGGCAAAACCTTGTTTTAGTGCAGTGGTTGATTGACTGGTGAACAGGAAGCCCTTTTCTGTTGTCTAGGATGCATGAGGATACATTGGCATTTACACTAAAAATGCAATGTAGTCACAATGTAACATTACTGATAACTTCCAAATGTATTTTGAGTATTCGGAGCACATTTTTAGCATGGCTCACTTGTGATCGGAATGCCAGAAATGAATATTTCCAAATGTAAACAGGCCCTTTGTGAATTTAACTGTCATCAAAAAAATTCTATAAAAATAAAATACAAAATTCCAGAGAAGCAGCAACATCCTGCTCATGGCTGAGACCTCTCCCAAACTTAACACACCTGCCATCATGATCTACGGTGAGGTCATCCACTCTGAAACTTTCATCTACAGTCTACCTGCTATCACAAATTGGTATATTCAACTCAAATCAAATATGAGGTAAGGCAATGCAGATAATGGCAAACGCCATCTGTGAATTCTTCACCACAATGGAATGAACCCCACGTGAACTTCTGATAAAGCTGAATTTGCTCAGTGACACAGTTCAAGTAGAAATGAAATCAACAGAGATGGTGTCTACAGATGAAACTCTACGGTAGTAGGGAGTTTTGTTCAGGCTGAGGGAACGCAAAAAGAGAACATGGCCAGGTGCATGTCACAGTCACAAAGAGAACACACAGGAAGTCAGGAAGACAACAAAGAGACGTGCATATAACAACTGCTTCAAAGCCAATTACTACGCTCATTACTGAGCCATGCTACACCGCTCCATGGGGACAGAGGCGCAAGGCTAAACGCTTCATCTTCAGCTGGAACCAACAGTAGCAGGGTTCTGACTCTTTTCAAGGCACAGATTTCCAGGACATTTTATGTGCCCAACGGGTGTTAAATTTAAGCAAAAAACACACGAGATGTCATTGCGTGTATTGTGTTTATTGGATGGTTATTTTTCTGAATTTCCATATTCGACAGCTTAATTCAATTTAATCAAAATTATTTCTAATTCAATTTATCAAATCTTTATTCAAATAAAATAGAATTATCTAAATGTATTTATTTTTAACAAATACAATTTTATAACATCCTCATAACAAAATTTGAAACACTGGAGATGTTAATCAAATGAAGTGCTGCACAATAACACATCACAGATGTGGGAGATTTCTTTAATAAATTGTTATTATATTTAATTGCAGTAAAAATTACATTACAGTAAGGTTGGAACTAATAAAGTATCACGATACCAAAAAATTGTATTAGTACAATATCATCTTGCTAATTTCAGTAGCGTATTACAGTATGCTGTCATTAGAAAAATTATATGAGATGTGACAAATTTGAGATTAAATCAATGATTGGATATAGCCAATCCTGATCATTAAACAGTAGGAGGATGTCATTTAATTAAACATTGTATAGAATGGAAAGAAGAGGTGCCGCTTGCTCTGTCATATCTCACACACACACACACACACACACACACACTTAGAGTATAAATGGCTGTTAATACTTAAATGAACACCTCCAGTGCATTAATGGGAAGCTTGATATAAGTAACCAGGAAAAAACAGGAATAACTCAAAGGTCTGAGTTGAAGTCTTTTCAAATGAATGTGTGAAATTGAAGACAGTAAAATATAACTACTGTATAAAAACGTCATATTCGAAAAGTTGCAAAAATACTCATAATAACAATGATATAATATTAAATGTTTGAATTATTATTATTATTATTTGTAAGAAACTCAAGCAGCCTTTTGACACATGTAACCAGATTTTGTTTTCATTACTTATGTGAAGCTCTGTTGTGCAATAGAAATGTTTTGTAAAATAAATTAATTATAATTATTATGTTTGTATTTGATTAAAACAGTATCAATTTGATTAAACACCATTTGTTCATATCATTTAATTAAAACATTTAACACTGAATCCAGATTTTTTTTTTTTTTTTGTATGGAAAATGCATCATTTGCATCTGTAAGGTTTCATAAAGTCATTTTCTGTGTAATTTCATAAAAAATGAGGCTTTTATTTGTTGATAATAGTATCAACATTTAAATAAATAAATAAATATAGTCTGTACGTGCTACATGCTTCAGAACGCTCTGCTCTCTCATCCACTACCACACACACACACACACACAGTGAATGATGATCATGTTTCAGCACATGCAGATTTAATATTTATTTAATTATATTGTATAGCCTTTTGTGGTTTATTGGACACTTTTGACAGAATGTGATGACGAGTTTCTGGCTTATTTAGGAGCGTTCTGACCATTGTCATTATCTAAAGTTTACAACTTAAATGTTTTTTGTAGATAACAAATCATTCAATACAAGTTAAAGGTGCTGTAAGTGATTTTTTTTATGGAAAAGCAAAAAATGCTCCCTTAAAGATATGAATGAAATGAGTGTCCTGAGATATCTCACCAGTCTCTGTGACAGCTGTAGACTTTGTAAGCAGCAAACAAAAATGTGTCCACGGATATCAATGCTTTTCACCTGTCAGTCATTTTGCTTGTTTTCGTAGTGTTGTATTTGAAGTGGATAATTAAGGCTATGATTCAGAATATTTGTCAGTCGAGGGCACTATTGTGCAACTGTTGAATTTGACAGCCACAGGAACAATGCTGTTCTTTTGCTCAGTTTTGGTCTCAAAATGATCTTTAGAGGGCAGGGTTTTGAAATGATGGCTCAGTCACATGTCCTAACCCTAAACTTTAAGCTCAATTGAGAGCATTTGTGAATTAATGTTGATTACCACAAAAATGTATTTTGTCTTGCCCTCCATTTCTTTAAAATAAGCAAAAATCTGGGTTACAGTGAGGAACTTACAATGGAAGTGAACGGGGCCAATACGTAAACATTAAAACACTCACCATTTCAAAAGAATATCCACAAGACATTATTTTACTGTGATAACATCACTTACTAAACTTTAAAGAGTAAAGTTTTGGCCAATTTTATAACTTCAGTACAGCTATGACGATTTAATGTCAACAAACCCTAAATGACTGTAAAAATGATGATGTAAACACATTTACAGCTCAAATAATACATGACTTTAAACAGAAGATTTAATGTAAGTACTTTTATAAAATTCTTCACATTTCTGCATTTAAACCCTCCAAAAATTGGCCCCATTCTCTTCCATTGTAAGTGCATCACTGTAAAAAAAAAAAATTTTCAAAAGGAGGGATGAGGTGAAACGATTTTTTTTGGTATTCAAAATTGACACAAATGCTGTCGAATAAGCTTAAAACTGGATTATTCCTTTAATAGAGGATAGCCAAATTAGGCAGATGAAAACATGGACAGTTTGTGACATGCCTTCATCTTCGAAACCATGGATACAACTACACAAGGTAAAAGCAAACAGACTATTTGAAATACTGATTCACTTGTTAATGTGGAAATACAATGGGTTTTGTGCTGTCAACGATTAGTGTGGTAAATGCAATAAATATGGGTGTTTCTTCAACTTTGAGCACTTTCATGTACCAGGGGATGACTTATTAAAACACATAGATTTAATTTTTTTTTTCTTTTTGTCAGAAGATTTTTCTGTGAAGGTCACATTAAAACTTAATTTGGATTTTTTTTTTTACTAGGCCTTCATCATTCATTTTTGGTTCTTTTCAAATCCCTTTTATGTACAGGTTTTAACAGTTTTCGCATTGACCCAGACCTTCGGTATTAAACTAGAAGAACCCATTCAAAATTAAAACTTACATGCGTAAAACTATTACAACCTTAACAGTGACATTACCAATTAAATATTTATTATACATTTTTCCAAAAATTACAACTGTCCCACAGTTGTCAGTAAAGATCAAGCTTGAGATGAAATATGAGAGGAAGTGATAGTTGAAGAAAAATCAAGGTAAATATCACTTGTGAGCAGAATATTTTAATTGGACATCATATCCAATCAAGCTGTTTTATACCAAAAACTGTGAAAATATTAAGATACATAAAATGTTAGCTATGAAATTAGCCTCAGCAAGACAAAGATGGTGGACATTTTATTTCATGAATAACATTATACACTTTATCCACAGCTCTAAAAGAGTCACAAGTTGAAGAAACACCCATATACAGTCCTAATATTTATACGGTATATTTCAATGCTTATTTATAAGACATTTTTTTTACTTTTGGGCAATCATTTCAGTACTGTTCAGTCACCATTACAAATCGGGGCCCTGAAGCAAAACCAGTTGCTAACCACTGGGCTAAACCATCACTGTCACCATCAGAAATGAAAGTGTAGTTTTGGTTAAAGTAAAAAAAAACAAAAAAAACATAACCAAGCAGAGGAAGTGAGATATGAATTATGACAATACCTTGTCAGCTTGCTCAATTAAAGGTGTAAAAATGGATCACTGCCAAAAGACAAACTACTCCTACTACTGTACTTCCGTCTCATAAAGTTTGTTTCATTTGCATTGCATGCATTAAAAGTCTAGGTCTTTAATACAATCTACAAAACAAGAAAAAAATACTGTAGCAACTTTACCTTTGTGTATTTGTCCTTATTCACAGTTGCCCATTTGGTACACATTTCAGAAGTTCTCTCATTGAGCCCATCAGTTGTGCTTCTATTTTCTTTCCCTACAACTGAAATTATGCAAAGAAAAAAAGAAAGTTGAGATGAGAGCAGCACACCGCAGGTGCGCAGTGGCACAGCTGAGCTGCAGATAAGCACATTTCTTCAAGGTTTGGTCTACAGCGCAAGAGTTTAAAAGCATGCTTTATTGGGAGCGTTTCTTCAACTAATACAAAGGATATTGCCTTCCTTTAAGTATGAGAAAAATTAAAGTACAAAAATTCCATCTTATCACAGTCCAGCATGGTTTCACAACATCACAAAACAGCAGCAAATTCCCTTTGAGGATATATTGCACAGATATTGAGTTTAATATCAATCTGAAAGAAGCCTCTAGAATGCTAATTTTTCTTCTGATGTGAGGCTTTTACATTTTCATATGTTCTATCTATCATTTGAAGGTTGTACCGTCTGAAGTTATAACTTCAGCTATATTTACAGATAAACAAGGTCCAGTGTACTTCCAACATTCAGACAGAATGAAACACAACATACAGTGGCTCCAAAAGGTATTTGGTTGCTTTAGCTACACTTAAAAAAAATCAATGAATTTCATTGCATTGCATCAGATTTAAAAACTAGATTCACTTTTCTGAGCTATGTTAGCAATGACTTAAAACAACTGGTCTCAAGGTGATTTTAGTGGATGTATAAAGCCAGTCCCCCTAAACTTTGCACAGGTTTCTTAGCACAGTAAGGCACTTACAATGGAAGTGAACTCATAAACATTAAAATACACACCGTTTCAAAAGTATTGGCAAAAATAGTAAACTTTGCAGTGTTAACATGGTTTTAGTGTGATAAAAATCACTTACTAACCTTATACTTGTAAAGTAATATCCAATTTTACAACTTTGTTGTCATGATGACATAGCACCAGTAAACCTTGTAATCTGGTAAACATCTTAATGCTGGTAAATCCTTAATTCTATCACACTGAAATCATGTTGACAGTTAAAATGTTTCAGTTTTGTGCCTATACTTTTGAAACGGTGTGCATTTTAATGTTTATGGACTGGCCTCATTGTGACATCCATTGGAGTCTTTCTGTAACTGTGGTTTTTGGTGGCAATTAACATTATACAACACATGCTGTCGATTGAGTTCAAGTTGTACCAGTACATTCCTTAATGCAGTGGCTTGAAATGTGTGGGTTTTTTTTATGCAGATATCTAGAAAACATCGCCGTCTGATGGGCGCTATAAAGGCAATATAGAAATTAATAAATGAAACATAAAAAACATAGAAATCAAAAAAACTTATTTTACAATTTACTCAATTCACTAAAATGATTAAAATCTTTCAACAGATGTATTTTCCGTAAACAAGACTGATTTTGGAATTGAAACAAGGCGAACACTTCTGGTTGTTTGCTTAGCTGGAAAGTTGATACCGATAATCATAAGTTGGCCAAAATTTGTTAGATATACACTCACCAACCACTTTATTAGTAACACCAGCACACCTACTGTACATATTCATGCAATTATCTAACCAGCCAATCACGTGGCAGCAGTGCAATGCCTATAAACATGCAGATAAATGTCAGGAGCTTTTGTTAATCTCACATCAAGGTTTCACTTCTGTCAGCCAAGAACAGAAATCTAAGGATGCAGTGGTCACAAGCTCACCAAAACAGGTCAGTTAAAGACATAGACTAGTCTGATGAATCTTGATTTCTGCTGATATACACAGATGGTAGACCTACTGCAGCCTCAGCTTTCTGTTCTTGGCTGACAGAAGTGGAACCCTACAGGGTCTTCTGCTGTTGTAACCAATCTGCCTCAAGGTTCGACATGTTGTGCATTCTGCGATGCAGTTGTGCTCACTTCAATTGTACAGAGGGGTTATCAGAGTTACCGTAGCCTTTGTCAGCTTGAACAAGTCTGGCCATTCAGACAGTTGTGCGTTAAAATCCCAGGAGATCAGCAGTTAAAGAAATACTTAAACCAGCCCGATTAGATAAATCGCATAAGTAGATGTACAGGTGTAACTAATAAAGTGGTAGGTGAGTGTATGGCCATTCTAACACTAGTCTTACAATATATTTAGCACCAAATGGAATTGCAAAAATAATGACCGTTTTACAGGGTTTTTTTTTTTACATTTCCCCCGCCATTGTAAATCCAAAAACTCACACCATTAGTTAGGTCAGTGTTAGTGTTTTAGTTTTTTTTAATAGACGATGCTGATAAGTAGCAAACAGTGGCCGATGGGCAATGTAATGCTAATATGTAGATAAAACGTAAGAAATGAGACACAAAAATTTGCCAACCGTATTCTGTAGATTTTGGACTTGAAATGAGGTCAAGATGCTGTCAAGCTGCTCAAACAAATATAATTTGTTTTGATAACACCACAGCTTTTCCACTTTTTTGGAGGAATCAACCTACGAATGTCTGAGTAGGAAAATTCTTAAACATAAAAAAAAAAATAACATCGCCTTTAAGTGTGCAAATACTTTTTGGGGCCACTTTACATCCTAAAAAATCTTACATTTTTTTAAAGTTCATTATTCTCGTCAAATACTTTATTAATTCACATCATAAAATTCACACACTTTTTAAATGCATAGATCTCTTGTCAATACCATGTTTAGGGTCTGTCTTGAGATCCTTCTGTATTTGCAACTTGACGTTAACTGCTGAGGATGACGCCAGAGAGGCAGCTATTGGTACCTTCTTTTCATCAGCAGGACTTGGCTTAACTGAGCTTTTACCATCTTCCCCTTCAGAGAGAACAGAGCCAAGTCTGGTTCGTTGTCTTTGTTTCTTCTGCAATGGCTCATATTTTATTTCTACAACCCTGGGCGTCTCGGGAACCTCAGGCATTCCCACGCACAAACGTTGAGGCCTTGATTCGGGCGTCTCTGGGACGATGGATGTTTCCTCTATTTTATCTCCTGATGAGTCAATTAATATGTCTTTAAGTTCAATATTTTCATGTTTCCGCTTTCTGCCCCCCTTTCTCTTCTTGTTGGAATCCACCAGGTCAAAAGTGGACAGGCGCACCGCTTCTAAGGTTGAGCCAATTAAAATGTCCCTCTGTTTGGGGGTGTTGTTGGGTGGCGAGAATAAGTCATCAAACACCTCACCATCATCGACATCTCTACTAGGAGCATTACCAAGCATGTCTGCTGAATGGAATGCAGAAAAACTTCGTCGAGACTTGGAGACTTTAGAAACAGGTTTGTGAGTGCTTGGTTCACTTTTTTGAAAATTATTTTCATTTTCTGTGACACAACTGCTTGCTGAAGATGACTTCCTGGAGTTGGCACGTTTGGAGTTGGTCTGCACTTCATTGGAGCGCCGTTTCAATTTGACTTTATTTGTTTTTACAAGGTTTTCAGGCAAGGAACTTTCCGGTCTTTCAGGACCCCCAGATGACCCTCTGGATCTTTCAGCATTTTCAGACTGAGATTTGAGGTCTGAGTTTTGTTCACATTTAGAAGATGATTTACGAACAAAACTCTCTAAAGTGGCCTGCTTCTTCCCTCCAGTATTGTTCACAGAGGATCTTCTTGATCGTTTTGTAGATAACGTTAGGACTTTAGGATTTCTTTCTACACTGGACAGAGTACACATGGCCAATGTGTTTGATTCAGGTGTCTGGTTAATTTGTTTACTAGCTATTTTTGCTGTTGTCTCTTTATTCCATTTCTGGTTCTCTCTTTCATCTTTGTTCTTTGAGGAGTGATAATGAGAAGTTGAGAAACAATCCAAATTCTCTTCCAAAGGCTCATCATCTGTAAGAAAAAGTGAGGTGGTTTAACGTTTTCAGTTTCGTGTAACATGCAACATTACCATCCAATTACCAAAGATAAATACATGATTTTGGTTTCCCTGACCTAACTGTTGCAAGAAAGAGAGAGTTGGTGAGGCACCCAGAGAAGGTCTCAAAGACACATCAGATCCTGAGCCGCTGTCCTGCATCTGTGAGGCTAAGAGGCAAGAAAAACAAACAATTTTACAACAATGGGATAAAAGTTGGAATATCTAAAAAAAAAAAAACTGTATGTACTTGAAAAACATATGATTCTGGTTCAGTTAGGGATGCAACGTTGAATCAGCAAAAAACAATAAAAATAGTCAATCTATCAATTCCTCAGGTGTTTGTACTGGGGCACAGAACCTACTTTTCTGTCTCTTTAAGGTAGTAGGAATAATACATTTTTATGGACCAACTCATTTGAAAAATAGGGGAGGTCACAGAGGAAGATGAATCAGAAAAAAGTGCTCGACCCAACTTTATCCTAAATGCTTCAAAGAAAGTCACAAGAACATAGGCTAGTCTCACATGGCCATGTTACAGTATCAGGTGCTTCGACAGATTGCTTGTGTTGTTCAAAGCAGTTGGAAGGCTTTTTTCCCCATTGCATAACTCATTGCTTTAAAAGAATGCAAAAAGTTGTTTGTTTTGTTTATTGTTCTAATGCAGCATTTATATTTTAAATACCATTTATAGCATACATTCATAATTGTTCCTAAAGCCTTCATATTACCATTTTTTATTTATTTATTTTTTAAGTAGAACATTGGACAAGATGTGAGAAAGTGTGCGAGCCACTGCTGTGTTGTTGCTAAATCTTTACTGTACATCTGTTTTTATACCTTGCAAACTAAAACATTTGGTGTTCTGCAACATATTAATAAACCTTGTGGTTACAAATTCTGCCAATTTAAATATTTCCCAAGGTAACATTATCAAGCTGGCTAACACAGATGTGTTGTTGAAATTGAATGACTTGTGAAAGTTTTGGAAGTTCCATTTAGAATGGGTTAATATTTATAGGCTAATAATCAGTAATGGTTTGCATAATTTTCCAGCAAATGTGCATTTATGAACATATCGTTGTATAATTTCATTAAAAACCAAATTAAAAAACAAGTTTTAACATTTCTGTTAAGAAAACTTCTGAAATCTGAACCACTGGCCCAACCAGGCCAGCAAAAAAATAATAATAAGATAAAATAAATCAAATCTGGCTTTTTAAAATGTTATTAAAGAAATAATAGCCAGATTAATCAATCATTAAAATGGCTGTAAGTTGCAGTCTTATATACATAGTACAAAGTTCTGGTAAACACAAAACTCAGAAATAAAGTAGTAGTTCTATACCAGTGGGTGAGAGATGTTCACGTTGAGCTCTCATTTCTCTCAGCCGCTGAGCCATGCTGTCAGAGCGCTTTAAAGAGGGACTGTACAATATTCCATTCTCCTCATCAATAATGAACGGTGACGTGTCAGAAACTAGATCGAAACAAAACCACAAATGAACGCCAAACCTCACAAATCTGTTGAATTGCTGAAAGAAACTTTTCCTGCCCTCACCGACAGGGGATGAGGAGATTAGGCCTTCCATCATCTTGTCTAGTTTTCTTTTCATCCGTCTGTCATTCTCAGGGGTTTTTGCAGGAATATCTCTTGGCTGCATGCAACGGTGCTGCAAAAAACAAACAAAAGCAATGACGATTTCTATAATGACATGTGAATGAATGTTATTCACAATTTCATTGAGATTGACTTTTAAATACAAATTAATTTCCTGAATTTTTGTTTGAGGTTACAAAAAGTTGCGGAAGTGTTTTCTGAAATATATTTGCATTCCCTGGTTTTAATACAGTAACAAAACTATGGTAATTAAAATCATTATGACTATGCCAAAAAAAAAGGAACACGGTTAATACCGTTGTAATAATAATATTGGTTAGGGATGCACCAATACAACTTTTCCTCTTCCGATCCAATATCGGAAATCTCAGTATCGGCTTTTTTTGCATAATCAGTTTAGAATATCTTTACATTATTGTGTGGAACTAATTGGGTGTACTCTTTAAAATATGTAAAGAAACACAAACCTCTAACTACACATTATTTCAATATAAATGTATAGCTCATTAAGAAGCACTTTATTATTAACTAGTATACTGGATAACATAGCAGCAAAATTAACAGTAATTCCAGTACAAGTCATCAGTAGAAAAGAAGTTTTTTTTGTTGTTTTTTCTATTCTCCAACTTGTATCTGGACTTTAAAGGATTCAGATCTGTTTTTTTGTTAATTTATTTGTAAGAAATCAGCTCACTTTTCATTCACAGAGTTATTTTTTTTTTTAGAACCCATTCAACTTAAATATTATTATAAATTGTAAACAAATGATAATAATAAATTATAATAGCAATATATAGTAATATATAGTAATATATGAATAGTAATAATGAATAATGCACATTTAACTTTTAAACATCACACTTTTATTTTGACATTCTGAACTCTCCAGGAAGTCCCTGTAGGCAGGTTCACAGTATTTTAATTTGCTTCTTTTTCAAATTCTGTTCAAATAGTTCAAATATGGTTACTGAGGTAAAACATTGTACATTTAAAAGGGAACACAACAAATTATTGTGAGGGAACACACTATCCTAGAAATTAAATGTCCCTTTCCTTTTAGGGGCTCAGTAGTAATCAGCTACATAAAAGAATTGACATATTATTTTGAAATTTATGTTAAAGTTTCTTACTGTTCTTTTATTCAGAAAATTAAGTTTGGAAACTTCATTCTTGGCAGGAAAAAGATCTTCATCTATATGCTCTCCACTTTCTTTGCATCTGCAAACACAGGGGAAAAAAAAAATGAATAAACAAGGAAAGACTGTATTGAGGGCCAGAGACATCTAAAGGCCATATAAGGAAATGCAACAAACAAATAAGATCACCGAGTGTCACTGAACTGCACCAACATGCTGGCAATGTGTGCGCACAAACCATTTAAAAAGGTATTCAGAGCCCTTAATTTTTTTTTTTCTTCACATTGTGTTATGTTGCAGTCTTATGCTTAAATGCTTTAAATATTAGTCTACACTCCATACCCCATAATAACAAAGCAAAAAAAAAAAAAAAAGAGTCACAGAGTTGTCCATAAGCCAAGCTTGCATTGTCTTGGCTGTATGCTTATGATCATTGTCTTGTTGGAAGATGAACCTTCGGCTCAGTCTGAGTTCTGGAGCGCTCTGGACAATGTTTTCAATAATGATATCTCTGTATTTTACTGTGTTCAGCTTTCCTTCAATACTGACCAGTCCCCCAGGCCTACAGCATGATGCTACCACCACCATGCTTCAACGTTGGGATGGTATTGCACAAGTGGTGCCCAATTTCCTCCATACATGACCCTTGGAATTGAGGCCAAACAGATAAATCTTCATTTCATCAGACCAGAGAATCTTGTTTCTCACAGTCTGATGGTACTTCAGGTGCTTTTTTTTGTGTCTTGCATTGAGTAGAGGCTTCCGTCTGGCCACTCTGCAATAAAGCCCAGATTGGTGGATTGTTGCAATGATGGTTGTCCTTCTGCAAGTTTCTCCAATCACTCAGTTTGGCCAGGCAGCCAGCTCTAGGAAGAGTCCTGGTTGTTCCAAACTTCTTCCATTTAAGAATTATGGAGGCCATTGTGCTCTTGGGAGCCTTCAATGCCTTCCCCAGATCTGTGCCTTGACACAATCCCGTCTCTGAGCTCTGCAGGCAGTTCCAGTGCTCTGATATGCATTTTCAGCTGTGAGACCTTAATATAAACAGGTGTGTGCCTTTCCAAATCATGTCCAATCAATTAAATCTGCACAGGTGGACTCCAATCAAAGTGTAGAAACATCTCAAAGATGATCCAGAGAAATGTGATGCACCTGAGCTAAATTTAAAGTGTCATTAGAAAGGGTCTGAATACTTATGTCAATGTGGTATTTCAGTTTAATATTTTTAATACATGTGCAAAGTTATCAAAAATCTGTCTTTTGCTTTGTCATCATGGGGTATGGAGTGATGACTGATGTGAAAAAACATAATAACTTAAAGCATTTTAGCATAAGGATGCAACATAATAAAATGTGAAAAAGATGAAGAGAATACACTGTGTTTGTGTGTGTGTGTGTGTATAATATATAAATAATTATAACTTCTGGTTTTCTGGATGTTGAACTGATGTGCATAATGCATTAAAGCATAATGTGCATCTCATCTCACCTTGCCACCCACTGGACAGACACAATCCTCACACCCATTTTCTGGGCTTTCTTCCATGTGGACAGGCGGCCATGTTTAAAGACTACGTGGGTCACTTGTTTGTTGAGCGTCTTCGATACCTGTGATTTCAAAATATGTTCATTTATTGTACAATTATCCCAGTACATCTTTAAATTTCACTCATAAACTCGACTGTACAAATAAAGTGTCCTCACCTCTGCACCCATGTCCTGCAGCTGCTGGATGAACGGATTGGAGTAATCCTCCATCCTGCTGGCAGACCACACGTCAACATACGCCACCACATCTTCACAGGGAGACACAGATGGCAAATGATGATTAACAAACAATGACAAATAAGAATGTATGAGATGAGGAAAAGGAAAAAGATTTAAGTCTAGTTGAAAATGGATGTGCCAAATTCTCATAAATTAAATATTTGTATTAATGTTTTCAGTCCTATGAAAGATTATGCACATAATTCTACGCAAGGTTACAACTTACATTAAGACATTTTGACTTCATTCCCCACAAAAATTAGCTAAATGAATTCCGAAATTGAAAACATGATAGAAGAGGTGTAGCATGTGTAAATTAGATGTTTAATGTAGTATGGACCAACTTAAGATAATATGCTGCTTCAAAGTTTTTATGAGTGTCAAAGTTTTGGTCACAATTTACTTGCATTGTATGGACCTACAGAGCTGAGATATTCTTCTAAAAATCTGTGTTTGCGTTCTGCAGAAGAAAGACACAAATCTGGGATGGCATGAGTAAATGAGAGAATTTCCTTTTTGGGTGAACCATTTCTTTAAGTCTTTATTTACATTAAATCTTGCCATCCAGCCTGATTGGAACACAGTGCAGGTTTAAAGATGGTGATTATTTGGTGCTGCAAGTGGTTAAACATCAATATGATATGTATGTTAATATGATTAACATATTCCTTTACCATGGTATCACCAAGGTGCTTTAATGAATACAATGGTGTCTAAAAAGCATGATAAACACTGACTGTTACTTTTGATTTTGACACCCCTTTGTTCAGGAACACCTTATTCTGTTTCTGTCACGTCTATGAAACTTGTTCAGTTTATGTCTTAGTTGTTGAATCTTTTTATGTTCATACAAATATTTCCACATGTTAATTTTGCTGAAAATAAAAGCAGTTGAAAGTGAGAGGACATTTATTTTTTTGCTGAGTTCAGATATAGATAAAACCATTTTTGTGAATTTAAATGTAAAATTATATATTTTTTTCATCTTTATTTTCTTCATTTTGATTAATGAATGAAGGGTTGTAAATGCAGTGACAAATTCTCTTAAAAGATCTGTTTCATAAGAGGGTGTCGATAGCATCACAAAATGTACTCCACTGATAAGACTAAAATAAATAAATATTAATGTGAAAGGTTTTTGAGAGAATTTCTTTCCCATTAACTTTAAACAATGTAACACCAATGACATATTTAAATGAACCATGTGGTGGAAAAAAAATGTAATAACTTTCAACATGGTGGGAAAATCAACCTCTTCTTCCTCTGAACTTTGAAATTGGAAGTTCTTTGGCAACTTTTAGCATTTTCAAAATGCACATTTGTTAACATTGCTATAGACCTTTTTCAGAGACTGTGGTGATGCGTTTCCACCTTATTTAGCAGCATAAATCTCACAATTATTTTAATATTATTATTTTGTTTATATTGAGTGTAGATTTATAACATTATGATTTGTGTTATATTACCCTGGAATTAGTTTTTTATAAAAGGTGTTACCACAGCTGTGAGGAGGTTTCTATTACACTGCTGAGTGAGTGACAGTAAGTTTGGCATCTTCTCCCGTCTGACTGTCTTACTCAACAGCTCTCTATTTTATTATTATTCTGGAAAGTCATTCAAATGTAACTGTGGATTTTGTTTTTTGCTCTTGGAGCAAATGTGTAAGTGAAAACAATATTTGCTCTGATCTTCCATTCACCACAAAACACAGAGTGTGAAAAAGGTCTATTATAACACCAATGACATGAAATCAAAGAACAAACATTCGTTTTAAATTATGAATTACTTGTTTTGTTTTTCTTTTTTGCATGCTGGTTAGGCCTTGCACAAACGCTTGACCCAAGAAAACAAAACGAGTAAAAAATAAACACATAAATAACTGTAAATGTTATACAAGTGGTGTACCAGAAGAAGGGAACAAGTGTTTTTTTTTTTTCTCTAAAAAGTGTCAAACAATAAAGAGTCCAGCTTTTTCATATAATTTAACAAAAGGTTATGTAATAATGCATTTTCAATGGTGTTATTTGAAATATTTTTCATGTTTTGTCACCATATTTTGATAATGACCCTAAAATGTAGAATTGATAAAGTCAATACCTTTAAGGACTTTAGTGGAAATGCTGCTTCCGGTCATGATTGACTCTGAAGGTCTCGTCTAACCCTGCACAAACACACAGGGAAAAAACCCGTACACAATCATGAAAGGCCAAACAGATGTCATTTGCATCCATCAAAGAGGTTACTTAAATCAAACACACAGACTTCTGTTCAACATCTAAATCTTTAATAGCGCTTGTCAAAATGTTTATAGGAACATGATTATGCAACGTGTTCATTGATTTGAGTGTAAATGCCAGATTACAACATTGTTATGGTGGAAGATGAAACCACACAGTCGACTTTAATAGAGGTAAAAGTAAAGCAAGCGCAAGAATAGCAAAGTAACTTCATTTTTTAAAAAGCAACTGTTTTAATGTTGCAGCTGATGAAACGCAGGATATACTAGAGTCTGTCACAACACAACGTTTAAGCACACAGCGCTGTTTATCACTCACCTTGACTGATGAAGAATACATGATCGTTGCGTTATCGTGTGAATCTTTGTTTTTATTTAGAACACATCGCAAAAACGTTTTTATTTGATTATTCGCCGCTGTAACGGAGGAGTGTGGGGATTTTTTTCGCGCTAATATTTCCTTTTGCAGCGCATGATGGGAATTCTGTGACGTTCTTTGCCCCCATTGGTTCATACGTTTTGGCCGCTTGCCTTGTGAATTTTAATTAGAATATTTTGAACTTTCTTTGATATGTACAATGCAATTTTCTTAACGCTTAAGCGCTTTTTCATTTTTGTGTATTTTGGGGGGAATTTTTATATTTTAACTGCAGTTCTTATAATACATCTATAATAAAAACTGTGTACACAAAATAATTACACTCAGGATCTTCAGGACAAAAATGGCTCCATTGAAACTGTAATATTTGATTCCAGTGCCATTAAAGCATAAAATCATTAATTATATGATATTCTGCTTTCATTCCGAATCCTGACTTTAAAATGTATTTTTTTTATTTTCCACCAGATGCTGCCATTTTTCTCATGTTTCGCCTATGGAGCAAATGCATGCTTTTTTCCTATTTTCTGTTTGCTGTATTATAGAACACAGCAGGCCAACTGAATAAATTATGTAGCTAAAATAATGTGGGTGTGTTGGTATGGATGTCAAAGTGTGTTCTGTATGTGTGTGTGTGTGTGTGTGTGTGTGTGTGTGTGTGTAAAACAACAGTGGCATTAAGTGAACAACTGGCAATTATGAGTTAGGTTTAGTTAAAATCCTTGAAATGAATGAATATTTGGTCACTGTAATTGGAAAATAATATTAATATCTAAGATTTTTATGGCAGTATTTTGACGTGGACATTTTTGTCCTCTAGTCCTGAGTGTGTATTTTTTGTCTTTTTTTTTTTTTATAAAAAACAACAGTGGTATTATATAAATAAACTGCCATTTAAAGGGTTAAAATCCTGAAAATTAATGAATATTTGGTAGTTATGATCAGGACTGATGTTGGTTAAAAAAATTAACTCATTGAAAGTGGAATATTAATATAATATAAATATATATTATCATTATGGCTGTTTTTTGACATGGAAATTTTTGTCCTCTAAGGACCTCTGAGTAACTTTTTTTCATTGCCGCACAAGGGTTAATTTTCAATTATTTTTTGTTGAAATGGAATAAATGTAACGGGATTACGTATTTAAAATACAAAATATAAGTAACTGTATTCCACTACAGTTACAATTTAAATCATTGGTAATTAGAATACAGTTACATTCCAAAAGTATTTTGATTACTGAAGAGATTACTTTGCATTTTATTGTCATTTGTTTCATTTAATATTTAGTTCTTTCAGATGGAAAACATTTATACATATAAATGATACGATCCAAAGTGCATTTGAACAGCGGTGAAACACTTTCTTATGATGTGTTACATTCATACGAGCAGACAGAGAAGTAAGATTGAAGGAAGTTTGGAGCACAAGAAATATAAATAAAACTTGTGTAAATTATCAGCTTTACGCTAAGCTACAATGCTATTTCTAGCCATTTTACATGCACATGTTACCAGACACGATCATATTTTTATCAAGAAAATTCATGTTGGATCATAATTTCTTTTTTTCTAGTAAGATCTTTGATATTAGGGCAAAAATCATGTTTTTGATAATAATTTCTGTATTGTTTTCCTGTAAAAATATCTGAAAATCCTTAAAACAATATCGATTAGATTGATCTTGTTTTAGAAACAACACTGCATAAGATATTTGGGTTTTTCAAAGAATGTATTTTTAACATGTGTATTTTGTCTTACTGTACTGAGAGTTTTTATAGTCAAAACAAGTGAAAAAATCAACCAGTGCTGAAGAAGTAATCCAAAGTATTTAGATTACATTACTGACCTTGAGTAATCTAACGAAATACGTTACAAATTACATTTTACAGCATGTACTCTGTAATCTGTAGTGGATTACATTTCCAAAGTAACCCTCCCAACCCTTGTTGAAATTTTACTCTATTTTATTATTGTATATGATTATTATTATTTCCATCTTCTTTTTCTGTCACTGTTGTTGTTGTTGTTTTTTTTTTTTATTACCAATTTTGGCCTCATTCAGGGGAAATGAGCATAACAAAATGTTGTGTAATTCATAACCTAAATTATCATATTCACTTTAGTGCGTAAGACTTTATGCTTTCAAGCTTTATGTAAAAATTATGTTCTACAAATGATTTACAGAGTTATTTGTTATGCTTTTTTCATGAATGAAGCCCATATTTTGTGTAAAAAACAGTCATGCAATAAATTACTTTCAAGCTGAACTTGTATTTGTCCTATGTTAGAATCATAAAGTATGTCTTCTAATGCAGTGGTTCTCAAACTATTCGACTCCAAGGCCCCCCACGTCCAAGAAAATATTTGATGGCCCCCAAGCCCAAAACTAGATGTTTGTCTTATTCAAATAATTAATCATGGATCATATTTAATTCTAGAATCAGAATTAGCTTTATTGCTAAGTATGCTCATACAAGGAATTTGTCTTGGTGACAGAAGCTTCCAATAATAAAAAAAATTGAATAGAAGTAAATAATGAATAGAAAATATAGTATATATAGAGATACACAATATAAAATCTCTCTCTCTCTCTCTCTCTCTCTCTCTCTCTCTCTCTCTCTCTCTCTCTCTCTCTCTCTCTCTCTCTCTCTCTCTCTCTCTCTCTCTCTCTCTCTCTCTCTCTCTCTCTCTCTCTACATACATACACACATACATACATACATACATACATACATACACACCCACACATGCTCTATGGGTTCGAGTGCGAATTGTGTTTAGAAGTACATTCTCTGTCAGTAGAGGTCACTATAGCACTAGTTAAGTGCAAACGATGGATACATGTTTGCTTAAGTAGGGGAAGTTGCGAAACTCATGAATATTAATTAAGTTATGCAAAGTAAAATATTATTTTAAATGATCTGTTTTAGTAGTTCTTAATGGCCAATTCAAGCACTCAAATAAATATTTCAAATTATTAATTTGATAACTTTAATCTCTACATATGCCACTGTCGGCCCTGAAAGTAAAAAAAAAAAATACATAGTTCAGGACTTCATTTAAATGGATATTTCACCAAAAATGAAAGTTCTCTCATCATTTACTCATGCCATCCCAGATGTGTATGACCTTTTTTATTCACAAAGATTTTTAGAAGAAGATTTCAGCTCTGTAGGTCTATACAAGAGAATGTAAGTGAATGGTGGTCAGAACTTTGAAGGTCCAAAAGGCATATAAAGGCAGCATAAAAGTAACCCATAAGACTCAAATGGTTTAATCCTTGTCTTCAGAAGAGATATGATAGGTGAGGGTGAGAAAAATTTCCATGTTTAAGTCTATAAGTTTCTATAAATTCTCCCCCCTGCCCATTAGGTGTCGATATGTGAAGCGAGTTGAGCGCTTGTACCGCTTACACATAATGCCACAACAAGCACTTGTCATAACATTCAAAAGAAAGAATTTCCAGTGCTGGAATGTCACTCATAATAATTTTCAAGTCTGGTTCATAACACTTTGATTATGGATGCCTTTAATTGCATTGTGATGCCAGAACTCTCAAAGCACTGGCAGCTGCTTTCTTGTCCATGTTGGCATGCATTGGCATCTACCTGTAATCCAATTAATTCTGGTGAAAGGTGGGTTTTAGCTACCAGAGCACCGATGTGTGAAGCGCAGTTGCTCAGAGACAGCTTGTTACTACAGTACTTAGGTGGAGGGGAACAGGGTTTTACAAAAGAGGAGGGACAACTGCTAGCTTTTCTCCTCTACGCTACAGTTGGCACAGAATCGACAGGACCATAAAAGAAAAAAAGGCAGTATGCACGATTTAACAGTGAACAAAGCAAGTAGAGAAAGCACTCGCCATCTGCCCAAAGCTCTTCTGCACAGCTGTGTTCTTCTATGTTCATAGCATATCCACTTTGCCTCTGTTTACAATGTGTACTGGCAGACTAGCATTTCAAAATGTCCTGGCACACTATTTCACTGGGTAAAAATGAAGAAAATGGAAAACTGACCACAGATTTTGCATACATACAGTAGATACAGCAGACGCAACTGTGTCATAAATACATAGGCCCACAGTAACCATTTATTATACACTTATGTCTTTTTTTTTTTTACCTTTGTTTTACACATTATACCTTAGTAATACACTATGCACTCTAACATGTACTTTGGAAATACCAATATCTTTTTGTTTGTTTTTTAAACATAGTTCTTACAAAAATGAAAATTCATCCATTATTTACTCACACTCATGCCATCCCAGATGTGTATGACTGACTTTCTTCTGGTGAACACAAATTATGAAAATATTTCAGCTCTGTATGTCCATACAATGCAACTGATTGGGTACCAAAATTCTAAAGCTAAAACAATGCACATAAAGGCAGCATAAAAGCAATCCACATTACTCCAGAGGTTAAATCCATGTCTTCAGAAGTGATATGAAACAGATCAATATTTAAGCCCTTTTTTACTATAAATTCTCCTCCCTGCCCAGTAGGTGGCGATATGAATGAAGAATGCAAATCACCAAAAACAAAAGAAGAAGTATGTGAAAGTTGAAACTGATAGTAAAAAAGGACTTTAATATTGATATTTTTCTTTTCAAAATCATACCATATTGCAAAATATGGCTCATACGATAAAATAACGACTTTTATTCACATACAGACCAACCAATCGACAAACAGAATTTCAAATCGATACAAAACAGGTATCAAGATTCAGCCATCTTTCTTTACACAACACCATTTTAAGAAATGCAACTGTGGATTGATTTTTTTTTATGCAAAACAAATTTCTGATGCATGCCAATAACCTGTAAAACGCATCCCTCCTCTCATCTCAAACCCTGATGTTTCCTTTCTTCCATGGAATGCAAATGTTATTTTCCTATTAAAATTGTGGTTGGGTGAGGGGTTGAACTTGGGAAAAATCATTAATTGGTTCTTTATTTTTCTCTGTTGGAGTAAAAGTTGTACATTTTAGAATGAGCCAACTCATCCAATTTATTATAATGTCTCCATTTTTTTTTGGTACTATTACTTGACATAAAACTGGGTTTCCTACACTTGTGTAATATGCTGTTTGACTTGAATGATGAACTTTAGCTACCACACTCTCAGATTCCACCCCATATATAGGCTGCTCTGTGAACTCACACAATTTGAAGATAAGCAAGAGCACTTAAACAAAGTATTATATATATATAAATGTACCCCCATTGCTTGTGCAACCGACAAAAATACCTCAAATTATGTGGCTAGTTGAGGAGAGGTGTGCAGTACGATTTTTCCTAGTGAACGTTAAAACAGGAAAAAATCCTTAGACTGACATAGAGGGAAAACCTAAGACAAATCTAGTGAACAGGATGTCATAGATAATTGGGGTGAGCTCTTTAGAGCAAGCACCAAGCAACCACCCACAACACCCTAAAAGTTTTGGGCACCACTCACATTTTCTTCAGAAAAAAGCAAAAGTTATTTTTAACATTTAATGTAAATATTTATTTTGTTTACAAGAATTTCTAAGGTTAATACGGAACTAGCATGTTTAAACCATGTTGAAGGTAACACCGTGTACACGTGGGACACAAGGGCGAGGGTAGGGCGACTTTACACCCAAACCATGTCACAGAGGATGTTTTTTGGTCACACTCTGTCTAGAGGCTGTGTGAATCTGCCCACAACACTTTACTGAATATGCATGCCAATTAATTATTGATATGCTGGACCACTGACTGTCCAAGCCATCTGAATTAATGAGAGAGTGAGAGGAAGAGGAAACACACCTACACAAGCTCACTCTTGATCATTATATGTCAAAGCACATCTACTCACCTAAAGCCATTAGTGGATGGTGTTTAGATAAAGAAAAAGTGGGATATCTAGAATCATTTGCAGTCAAATTCTCTGAACCAACATCACGATGGAATATGATATAATTCTAAACAAGTCATACTTTTTTACTTACGTTAATATTTTTCTGTCAAGACTGTATATACTTATACAGATATTTATTCAAAAGGCATTGCATTGCCGCATACACTGCTTTTAGTCCAAGGTCATCTATATACTGGTGTACTTCTAAACATTGACAAAATACATTTTCAGAACATATAAGCATTTCAAATCTGCTGTCTCTCTCCTCTATAAAAAAGACTCAGGAACATCCATGATGTCACATAGAGGTTGAGAAACCTTGTCCAATCGAATGCAGCCGGAGGTTTCTTGTGTAAGTGTTTAGTGTATTGTGATTCAAAACATGAATGAATAATATTTGACTTGCTTGTTTCTCATTCATCTCCATTTGACTTGCACAAAGGCCGTGATGTGCTGTGTGCGTTTGTGGGCTGAGATCATTGTTTGGTCTTCAAGTTTTTGGAAATGCTGGTTGGTATTGAGATTGCTTCTAAAGTTTCCCCATTAAGCGGCTCTGGCAAGAGCACAGTGGAAAGTGTTATGAGTGTGTTTTAGTAGGAAATACATCAGTACACCAAATCATATTGTGCTCATCAAGGGACTTCACGGGGACTTTAAAATCTTGACTTTTGCCACAAGCTTTGTGATAAACCTGTAGCAAAACTCCAGATGCAAGAGCAGGCGGGGCCAGTAAAGTCGTGACTAATCACAAGAGCTAAATCAATAGATGCCATACCAATAAATACAGATCATCTTAGGCAAGGGCAGAGATTCCGGGGGGGATGGGAGGAAGGTAACCACCCCAATAATCAAAATGAGCAAGTACAAGAAAAGAGGACAAGAGGTTACATTTAATAAAAATCTGCGATTAATCACGATTAACTCAAAATAATAACCACTTAATTGCGATTAAAAATGTAAGCAACTGACAGCACTATTTACAATATATTATTTATGTAGAATACATGAATTATGGCCCTGTAAATGAGTCTTTTCAAAGAAGAAATGAGAAAGTAACTTATAGGTAAAGTTAGTATTAATGTGATTACTTATTCAATAAATGTATTAGTAAATAATCTGATAATTTTTTTTGGAGAAATGCTGTAATTAGTCATATGTTTATAGTGCAACATTTAGCTAAATTTGAGTCATTATCTGATGTTTAACAGCCAATCTTCAGTACTATTTACTTCTTTATTAAAATATACAAAGTCTGGTATCATGCTGTTGCATAAGTGCTTTCGTACACTGCAACCATCAGCCTATTATTATATTTAATATGGCTGTCAGAAACTTTTTTTTTTTTTTTTTTTTAACTGTAAAACACACATAACATCTTTTCAAAGTGTTAATACCCCCCCCCCAAAAAAAGATAAGTCTATCTTTAGAAGATAAAGATAAGATATATACACTCACCTAAAGGATTATTAGGAACACCTGTTCAATTTCTCATTAATGCAATTATCTAATCAACCAATCACATGGCAGTTGCTTCAATGCATTTAGGGGTGTGGTCCTGGTCAAGACAATCTCCTGAACTCCAAACTGAATGTCAGAATGGGAAAGAAAGGTGATTTAAGCAATTTTGAGCGTGGCATGGTTGTTGGTGCCAGACGGGCCGGTCTGAGTATTTCACAATCTGCTCAGTTACTGGGATTTTCACGCACAACCATTTCTAGGGTTTACAAAGAATGGTGTGAAAAGGAAAAAACATCCAGTATGCGGCAGTCCTGTGGGCGAAAATGCCTTGTTGATGCTAGAAGTCAGAGGAGAATGGGCCGACTGATTCAAGCTGATAGAAGAGCAACTTTGACTGAAATAACACTCGTTACAACCGAGGTATGCAGCAAAGCATTTGTGAAGCCACAACACGCACAACCTTGAGGCGGATGGGCTACAACAGCAGAAGACCCCACCGGGTACCACTCCTCTCCACTACAAATAGGAAAAAGAGGCTACAATTTGCAAGAGCTCACCATAATTGGACAGTTGAAGACTGGAAAAATGTTGCCTGGTCTGATGAGTCTCGATTTCTGTTGAGACATTCAGATGGTAGAGTCAGAATTTGGCGTAAACAGAATGAGAACATGGATCCATCATGCCTTGTTACCACTGTGCAGGCTGGTGGTGGTGGTGTAATGGTGTGGGGGATGTTTTCTTGGCACACTTTAGGCCCCTTAGTGCCAATTGGGCATCGTTTAAATGCCACAGCCTACCTGAGCATTGTTTCTGACCATGTCCATCCCTTTATGGCCACCATGTACCCATCCTCTGATGGCTAATTCCAGCAGGATAATGCACCATGTCACAAAGCTCGAATCATTTCAAATTGGTTTCTTGAACATGACAATGAGTTCACTGTACTAAAATGGCCCCCACAGTCACCAGATCTCAACCCAGTAGAGCATCTTTGGGATGTGGTGGAACGGGAGCTTCGTGCCCTGGATGTGCATCCCACAAATCTCCATCAACTGCAAGATGCTATCCTATCAATATGGGCCAACATTTCTAAAGAATGCTTTCAGCACCTTGTTGAATCAATGCCATGTAGTATTAAGGCAGTTCTGAAGGCGAAAGGGGTTCAAATACAGTATTAGTATGGTGTTCCTAATAATCCTTTAGGTGAGTGTATATAAATAATCATGCCTTATATACACATTTTCAGTTTGTCATTTCCCTTATTTTTAGTTCCATGTTATAAATGACATACTTGCTTAGTTATCTATTGTAAGAGACCCACTTGTGAATAAAAATAATAATATTGAACATAGTGTTCATTCTTGTTTGAAATGAAACTCTTCACATCTTTCTAAATTTCGAGATAGACTTTTTTCACACTAACTGTGATTTATTTAGCAGCATAAATCTCACAATATAATCTTTTTTATAATTTTTTTTTTATTGAGTGGAAATGTAAAACATTATGATTTGTGTTATATTACCCTAGTTTATATTAATTATGAGTTACCACAGCTGTGAGGAGGTTTCTATTACAGCTGCTGAGTGAGTAACAGTAAGTTTGGCATCTTCTCTCATCTGACTGTCTTACTCAACAGCTCTCTATTTTATTATTATTCTGGAAAGTCATTCAAATGTAACTGTGGATTTTGTCTTTTGCTCTTGGAGCAAATGTGTAAGTGAAAACAATATTTGCTCTGATCTCCCACTCACCTCTGTCGAAGTTTACCCTGCAAACGTTTACTTCCAAGGTCCAAAACTGACTGACTTTAATTGGATGACAGACATTCTAAGGTAAATGCACAGCTATGCGGTAGTTCCAGGTCTTGACCGCATCAGGGTATCACTTCGCCAAATTATTTAAGTCACTTCAGAGAGATGTACAGGCTACCACAGCAAAATAACCAAATAAAACAAAGACATTGGCAAAGTAAACCAGATAATCGTGACAAAAAAATTCTGTATTATCCAAAAATTATTTGGAGAGCACCCATATACTCCCTCACTCTCTCTCTCTCTCTCTCTCTCTTTCTCTCACACACACACACACACACACTCGCAGGCAGCATATTATGAAAATAAATTCTGTAATAAAAATAAGTATTATAGTATCATCGGAGCAACTTAAACTTGAAGTACATGTAACTTTATTTAATGAGCTGAGTCAGTAAGGGGCAGTCAGCCTGACTCAACATACTTAGAATCAGTGTAATTTAATTTTTTATTTAATCGATTATCAATAACATTTTCAATGATTGACAGCCATACTGTAAATCAG
This sequence comes from Moxostoma hubbsi, assembly GCA_032164185.1. Lineage (NCBI taxonomy): Eukaryota > Metazoa > Chordata > Actinopteri > Cypriniformes > Catostomidae > Moxostoma > Moxostoma hubbsi. The sequence goes on along the minus strand of JAVLUX010000083.1, from coordinate 2,664,259 downwards.
CAACATTATAGAGTGTTTTTTTATTATTCCTAAAGAAAAGTTGATAATTGAATGAAATTGAGTCTCCTGAGCTATAAAGAGCATCATCTGAAATTTAAAAAAAAAAAAATGTCCTTTTGGGCATCCATACAAAGTACTCTATAATGTCAAAATGCACAAAGCAGAAATTGTACTACAATAATTAATAATTACATCAGGAAAGACATCAGTATCCTCCTCTTTATTTCACACACATTAATTACCTCTGAGGTAACCCAATTCACATAATTACTTGAATAAAGTCAATTAATGCATAAATGACAGTGTAAACACAAACATTTGTTTGGGTACATCAACACTCAGTGCATAAACAATGCAACTAAACCATGAACATAGAAGAACATTCCAAGCAGATGTAAGAGGACCTTGAAAAATAATAAGAAGGCATTGAGTATGTGACAAAGTACAGGTGTATAATGATGAATGACTAAATAGGAACATATAGAACATTTATAAAACTCACTCTATGCCACCTTCAATCCCTGGTCAAAGAAAAGTTTGCATGAGACAACAATATCTATCACACTTCAAAAGTTGAGATTTTGTTTAAACATTGGGGGATCCAAATATGAACCATTTTATTTATGATCTTATATATTTATAATCTTATATTTATTTTTTAATAAACTTTTTAACATCTGTAGTGTAGTGCTTTTTTCTCTCAGCTTATCTATCTATCCATTTATCCATCCATCCAATCCATCCATCTATCAATCTGAATTAGATTTAGTACAATAATTTTCTTTCCCTAAACATTTGAAAATAGGGAAAGTGATTTATCCTTAGGCTATAATAATAAAAAGCCTTCAAGCATTTGTGATAATGATAATGAAGATCACACAATGAATAATAACAGTTCAAAATAATGAACATATAAATACAAATTCACACGACATACTATATAGATATACTGTACTGTACAGTTATAATGTAATAAATTATAATGGCATAGGTTTATTCTGTGTAAAACCCAGAGGAGGATGGTCACCACCGCTGAATCAGCTCCCTCTTAAGGTTTATTCTCTCCTAAATCTTATGGAGTTTTATTTCCTTGACAAAGTCACCTTTTGCTTGTTCATGTGTGCTTAAAGGCATCTATGTATGATTTTCTGTAAAATGCTGGTGAATTAAACACTTGCTGCTATTGTAATGTTTGGAATGGAAGTCACGAGAGCTGGATCTAGGTGTGGCAAAACAGATCTTTAATAAAATAAACAAAGTACAAAGTAATGGTGAAAACACAGGAATAAAGTAAACAACCATGACGGGAGAGCAAAGGAACAAAGGAAACATCCACGATGGGAACAGGTATACACAGGAGGTTAAAACACATAACAACTGACAAAGAACAAGCAAACAACAGGGCATTATATACACAATGGATAATGACTTAATGGAAGACAGGTGAAAACAATCAAGGACAGCTGGCAGTGATGAGGGCAGGGAATTTTGGGAAATGTAGTCCGTAAGAAACAGATGACAGGGGAGAACACAAGGTAAACAACATTGAATCATGACAGAACCCCCCTCCAATGGGTGGCTCCTGAAGCCCAAGGAATGCTGGTCAGTGAGGCAGGGCCAAGATGGAGCCGGAGACCAAGAATAGCAGAGTAGATCGGGTGGACAGCCAGGAGGCCAGGGAGACCAGAGCAGATGAGGAAGGCAGAGACGTGGGAGATTCGAGGGATAAAGCCATGGAAATCGAAGCTGTGGGAAGCTCGAGAAAAAGAGCCATGGAAGGCGGAGCCATGGGAGGCTCGAGGGGTGAAGCTGTAGAAGGTGGAGCCTTGACAGTCTTGAGAGGCGAAGCCGTAGAAGGCCAAGCCGTGGGAAGTTCGAGAAGCGGTGTCATGGAAAGTGGAGCCATTGCAGGCTCGAGGGGTAAAGTTGTAAAAGGCAGAGCCGTGGCAGGCTCGAGGCTAAGAGTCCAGGATTATTGTGGTCGTGGGCATGGACAGAGACTCGGGAATGACCTCTGTGGTCGTGGGCGTAGACAGAGATTCGGGAACGACCTCTGTGGTCGTGGGCGTAGACAGAGTCTCGGGAACTACCACTGTTGTCGTGGGCGTAGACAGAGACTCGGGAACGACCTCTGTGGTCGTGGGCATAGACAGAGACTCGGGAACTACCACTGTTGTCGTGGGCGTAGACAGAGACTCGGGAATGACCTCTGTGGTCGTGGGCGTAGACAGAGACTCGGGAACTACCACTGTTGTCGTGGGCGTAGACAGAGTCTTGGGAACGACCTACGTGGTCGTGGGCGTAGACAGAGACTCGGGAACTACCACTGTGGTCATGGGCGTAGACAGAGACTCGGGAACAACTTCTGGGGTCGTGGGACAGAGACTCGGCAACGAGCTGTTTGATCGTGGGATTTAACAGAGACTCGGGAATGACCTCTGTGGTCGTGGCCATAGACAGAGTCTCGGGGACGACCTCTGTTGTTGTGAACATGGGCAGAGATTTGGAAACGAATTCTGTGAGTCGCAGAAGGCTGGACTGTGACATGGCGTGGAACCGAATCAGATGTAGATGTGACATGGTGTGGAGCGGACTCAGAATTGACAGTGATATGGCAGGGAGCAGACTCAGACGTGGCTGTGACATGGTATAGAGCAGACTCAGACGTGGCCGTGACATGGTGTGGAGCAGACTCCGACGTGGCCGTGACATGGAGTGGAGCAGACTCAGACATGGCCGTGACATGGTGTGGAGCAGACTCAGACATGGCCGTGACATGGAGTGGAACAGATCAGACGATTGCTTGATTGCTTGCTGCGTTTACCTGCTTGAATGCAGTGAGCTCTCTCTCTGTCTCCATAGAACAGACTCACGTTCAAATCGCAGTGTGAGCACTCCCTTTCGAACACAGTGCGAGCCAACTCTCATTCACATTTTCCCCGTTCGACTGCTTGCTGGGCTTTCCCATTTTAATTCCTTGAGCTCTCTCTCTCTTCATAGAACAGTCTCACTTTCTAATTGCAGTGTGAGCCCTCCCTTTTGAATGCAGCACAATCCAACACTCATTCCAATTTTCCCCATTCGACTGCTTGTTGGGCTTTCCTGTTCGAATACCATCAGCTCTCTCTCTCCATAGAACAGTTTCCCATTCGAATTGAAGTGTGAGCCCTCCCTTTTGAACGCAGCGCAAACCAACTCTCTTCCCAATTTTCCCTGTTCGATTGCTTGCTGTGTTTACTCGTTCGAATGCGGCAAGCTCTCTCTTTCCATAGAGCAGTCTCCCATTTGAATCGTGTGAGCCCTCCCTATCGAATGCATCATAAGCCGACTCTCATTCTCACCTTCCCTGTTTGAATGCACACTGGGCTTAACCGTTCAAATGCTGTGAGCTAAACCTCTCTCTCATAAAACAGTCTCTGTTTGAATTGCAGTGTGAGCCCTCCCTTTCGAACGCAGCACCAGCCAACTCTCATTTTCACCTTCCCTGTTCACATACTGTGAGCCCATCCACTTCTACGAACATTGGTGGTCTCACATTCGAATCACAGCGTTGCCCTCTCGACCAGCCATTATGCAAGAGTGCACCTTCAAACAGACAAGTAAAGCACTCCCTCTATATCTATAAATCAGGACTTGAGATGAGTCTCAAACTCCGAGCCCTCCAGTATACGGACAGCAAGCCAAATACTTTTACTGCTTTAACACAAGATTAACATACAAACTACTGAATTAACCCTCCCACCCCCCATCCCCCCAGAATCTACATCCCTGCTGTCTTGTACCTAAGGATTCTGAGTAGAAAGCCTTTGTTTAATATAAATAAATATATAAATAAATAAATATTCATATCAGATCGCAACAGATTTTCTGTATCAGGGCATAATAATAATTAAAAAAAGTAATGGATGATGTGACCAACATAGAAATGTATTTTTGAAGTAAAAAGTACTGTGCTGCAATCTGCAAGAGCTCTAGGAGTTGGAAAATGATTGTCACAATGGAATTGCTTAAAACCAAAAAGGTTAATATCCCAGAGTGTCACACTGCTCCACAACATTTTAGCCAAAGCAAATTGTGATAACTGCTTTTCAATAGATCAATTTCACTCCAGAAATAATGTGTGTTTTTTTTTGGGGTCAAATTCTGTAAAGGCAATTCATTTGGAAATTCCTTACAGTAACAAAATAAGCCATTAGATCAAGCTTAGGTGCCATGTAGCTAAACATGCTAACGTGCCAAACTTTGCGGAAACCAGATTCAGTATACTATAGATTACTAATGCCTCCTAGATACAGTACTACAACATTTTCAAAGATGTCAGATTGTGTTACCGTTCATATTACACAACTGTCATGGAAGTCGTAGCATTTTCAAATTTCATGAGGAATCGGCGACGGGGTGAACACATTACAAAACATTTCACTATTGACAAATCCCCGACGACTCTGCCTGGACTCCAAATTACACTTTACAACAGAGTACATGTGAGAAGTGAAACAATTGCATGATCATATGTTATGCATTTCGGAATATGATGTGTATGTTTTTAATTGCCTAAAGGCATCATATATTTTATTGGTTACAGTATGAAAAAGTACCACCTACTGAAAAAGCTACCTATTTGCTTACATGACTGTCCAAGAGGCAATTTCTCTCCAACTCTTTTCTTTCTCCACCCGGTTGTGGTACAGTTCAGGTGAAACATCAAATAGGCGCTGATGCTCCTGCCAATGTTCCACAAATTTTTTTTCGGATGAGACTGTCTTGATACCGCAGCCATGCTAATTGATGTTCTGTTGCAGGTACATCAAGTATAATGCTGCAGTTGTATTCAGTCAAAACACATTTCACATTGCACGATTTGGAATTGCAGACAGGTCCATATATTTAACATGCTAGACATCTCGCTGACATCAGCGACGTGTCGGCGCTTCTCTCAGATTGCATATTTTATAATTCATACATTGCGTTCGTTGCTCACGGGAGTGAGCTCCTATGATTTCGAGCTTTTGTCCGCAATCTCAGCAAAACTGTTGGCGAGTGAAAATCGGGCCTAAAATCGTGTAGTGTAAACTCGACATTAGGCTGGGCGATATATCTGCAAAATATTCATGGTGATTTTGCTGGTGGTTTTAAATTAAGCAACGTGGTGAATATTGCGATTATTTTAACGCACCGTTTATATAGCCATTTGGTTTCTTCAGAGTTTGTCATCAGACAATTTTGCGATACCTCATTGTCTTGCGACTTGCGAGTAAAAGAGCACTGAGAGATGTTTTAATAGTATCTGATTTAAAGTTTCAATCAATCAATTTAAAACTCTTTGTTTGAGCCTTCATTCCGAATTTTCCCTGTAACAATTTTCATGTTTTAAAATGTTTTAGTTAAAAATGTATGTAGACAAATATATATGTCATGAAACGGAAGGACACACAGGATGATGGTTAGTGATATTTATTTAAGCACAAAGAACAGTCATGGCAGGGAGATAATGTCAGGATGTTTTGAGTTGAAGAGTTGTAATGAGAATTGATGTAGTAGTGAGACTTCTTATCTGATATGGATGGGTTGGTTGACGATACAGATGAAGACAGAGTGAGGGGAGCAGACAGACTGAAGATCAATGACCGGGAGGGCTGAAGGAAGTTTCTGGATTTGGAAGAGAACTCGGATCAGGTTGGTAGCGGGTATTCAGATGTGGGAGACAGGAAGTCATGGGAATCCGACGAGACCGGACAACTGAGTGAGGGAACTGGTGTGATATTTAAGGGGTGCGGTGATTGAGTGCAGAGTGCCGGCAGGTGGTGAAGACAGGTGCAGATGATTAGTACTCCGGTGATGCTGAGCGAGTGATTGGAGTGAAGGGGTCTGGCGCTGCTGTGGGTGTATCCATGACAGTACCCCCCCCTCCACGGCCAGCTCCGGAGGGCAGATTGGACCGACGACGGGGACGACCCCGACCTCTTGGTGCTGGACGACTGGGGTGAGCAGAGTGGAAATCCTCTAGGAGTGAGGGGTCTAGAATGTCGTCCCGGTGGACCCAACATCTTTCATCAGGTCCAAAACCTTCCCAGTCGACGAGGTATTTAGATGGCCACCCCATAGTCGGGAGTCGAGGATTTCTTGGACTCGGTAGATGTTTTCATCTGCGGGATCCACAGGAGGGGGAGGAGGTACGTGGTCCGCACCAGACCCTGGGGAAGAAGGAGTGAGAGGATTAGTGTAGGGCTTGAGTAGTGAGACATGGAAGGAAGGTGAGATGCGGTGATGTGCAGGGAGTGATAACCGGTAGGTGACTTCGTTGATCTGCCTCTGAATAGCAAACGGACCGATGTACCTGGGACTCAGCTTGCGGCAGGGCTGTCGGAGGCGGATGTCCCTCGTGGAGTGCCAGACCATTTGCCCTGGACGATATGCTGGGGTTGCAGATCTTCTGGCGTCGGCTTGGTTCTTATGTCTCCGAACAGCCCTCTGCAGATGGATGTGTGCTGAGTCCCAGACCCTCTCACTCTCCTGGAACCAGTGATGAACGTCAGATGGCTCTCCTGACCAGGGGAATAAGGGTGGTTGGAAGCTGAGTATACACTGGAAGGGCGTAAGCCCTGTGGTAGACTGTTGCAGGGAGTTCTGTGCATACTCGGCCCAGGGAAGGTAACGGCTCCAGTCGTCCTGATGATCGTGGCAATATGACCGCAGTTATCTCCCGATCTCCTGTATCTTTCGCTCAGTCTGGCCATTGGACTGTGGATGGTAGCCTGAGGTTAAGCTGACAGACACTCCCAGGAGGTTAAAGAATGACTTCCAAACTCGGGATATAAACTGTGGGCCGCGGTCTGAGACGATGTCTTCTGGAATGCCAAAATGTCGGAAGATGTGAGTGAATAAGGTTTCTGCAGTCTCGAAGGCAGTGGGTAAACCAGGTAGAGGGATGAGTTTGCAAGCCTTAGAAAACCGATCAACTACCACTAGGATGCAGGTATGGGAGTCAGAGGATGGTAGGTCGGTAATGAAATCTACACAGAGATGGGACCAAGGTCTTGTGGGGATTGGAAGAGGCACGAGTTTTCCCTCCGGGAGACGTCGAGGGACTTTGGCCATGGCACAGACTGAGCAGCTCTTTACGTACTGGGAGACATCCTGGGTCATATTGGGCTACCAGTAGCGTTGCTGAATGAGCGAGAGGGTTTGTTGGCTGCCTGGGTGTCCAGAGCCCGGAGACGTGTGAACTGAGTCCATGAGGGACAGACGCAAGCGGGTTGGAACGTAAGTCCGTCCCTCAGGACCTCCCGGCGGAGCAGGCTCTGTTCGTGTGGCCTCGGCGATGTGATCATCGAGGCTCCACTGGATGGGACTGACTATCAAGGCTGGAGGGAGGACGGATTCAGGGTTTGATGTGATGATGTCGGGCTGGTATTGACGGGAAAGTGAGTCGGCCTTGATATTCTTGTCTCCTGGATGGTATGTGACTTTGAAGTTGAACCGGGTGAAGAAGAGAGACCAGCGAGCTTGATGTGTATTGAGTCTTTTGGCGTCTCGGAGGTATTCTAGGTTTCTGTGGTCGGTGATGACGACAAACGGATGTTTAGCTCCCTCCAGCCAGTGTCTCCATTCCTCTAGGGCGAGTTTGATCGCCAGTAGTTCCCGGTTGCCGATGTCATAATTCTGCTCAGCCGGGGACAGTTTTTTGGAATAGAAGGCACATGGATGGAGTCGTGGAGGTGTCCCCTGCCACTGTGAAAGAACCGCTCCTACCCCGTTGGTTGAGGCGTCCACCTCGACGAGAAATGGAAGATCTGGGTTGGGATGGACGAGGGTAGGAGCGGAACAGAAGGAGCCTTTGAGCTTCTTGAAGGCTTCGGTGGCTTCGGAGGTCCAGGACAGAGACTTGGACCCTTTCTTCAGGAGGGAGGTGATGGGCGCACTGATTTGGCTGAAGCCTTTGATGAATCGGCAGTAGAAATTTGCAAAGCCCAGGAAGCGTTGAAGCTCTTTAATATTGGAGGGTTGAGGCCAGTTGAACACAGCTTCCACCTTCCTCTGGTCCATGGTGATTCCATGTGGAGTGATTACATACCCCAGGAAGTGAATAGTTTCCTTATGGAACTTGCACTTTTCCAATTTGAGGTAGAGCTGGTGGTCGCGCAGCCGCTGTAGGACAGATTTGACGTGGAGGTGTTGCTCGGTCAGGTTGGCAGAGTAGATGAGGATATCGTCAATGTAGATGATGACAAACTGATGTAGGTAGTCTCTGAAAATCTCAGAAACCTCATGAAACCTTGGAATATAGCGGGTGCGTTGGACAGACCGAAGGGCATGACTCTGTACTCATAGTGGCCAGCAGGTGTGATGAAGGCTGTCTTCCATTCGTCACCTTTCCTTATGCGCACCAAATTGTAGGCACTGCGCAGGTCCAGTTTTGTGAAGACACGAGCACCACGGAGTTGTTCTAGGGCGGCTGGGACCAGAGGAAGAGGATAGCGGAACTTGACGGTGGAGTTGTTGAGGGTTCGGTAGTCGATACAGGGGCATAAGCCACCGTCCTTCTTACTCACAAAAAAGAAGCTGGAAGCGGCAGGGGAAGTAGAGGGACGAATGTAGTCTTGCCGGAGAGCCTCCTCGATGTACTCCTCCATGGCCTTCTGCTCCGGGATGGACAGCGGGTAGATCTTACCTCGTGGGAGTACCGCCTCAGGCAGCAGGTCGATCGCACAGTCCCATGGCCAATGTGGTGGAAGTTTGGTAGCCAGTTGTTTATTAAAAACATCCTGGAATGCCCGGTAGGGAGCTGGTATTTCCGGGATTTTGACAGAAGGAGGACTTTCGACGGAAGTGGAACCAATGGTAACCTCATGTACCGGAGTGGGTGAGGTGCGTGGAAGCTTCTTAACAGCGTGCAGGCAGTGAGAGAAACAGACCTCTCCACATTGCAGAATCTCACCGGAGGACCAGGCTATGTTGGGGGAATGAAGTTCCAACCATGGGCGTCCCAGGATGACGTCGGCGGTGGAACCCTTCAGCACCAGAAACGTGAGCTCCTCCTCGTGTAGACAGCCGATCCTCATGGTGATGATGGGGCTGCTGTGACCGATCCGCCCTCGGCCGAGCAGTTTCCCCAGAATGGAGTGTACATGAAGGGTTTGGGCAATGGGTCTTTGACGGGTCTGAAGTTTTTGCAGAGTGGAGAGTGAAATAAAGTTGCCAGCGTATCCAGAGTCGATTAGCGCTTGAGCTGGAAGAGATCGTCGTTGATAGGTTAGAAGCACAGGAATGTATTTCATGTGAGAAATGGGAGAGTGAAGACAGGCTATACTCATCCGCCGGTCGAGGGGGCCGAATTGGACAGGTGATGAGTTGATGACCAGCGGATCCACAATACAGACATAGGCTGTTGATGATGCGACGGTTACGTTCGGAGGCAGGTAACTGCGTTGAGTTGAGGTCCATGGGTTCTGGTACTGAAGGGTTAAGTGGCGCTGGGGAACGAGGAGGTGGCAGTGCAGGGCTATCGAGCTGGCAGGCAGTGCAGCGTTGATCCACGCGGATGGAACGCTGTATAAGGTTCTCAAGCCCAATGAAGTCATCGTAAATGGCCAGTCGTAGACGAATTTCATGATTCAAACCTTGACGGTACGCAGTTAATAGGGCCGGCTCGTTCCAGCCGCTGGAGGCCGCCAGGGTGCGGAACTGTAAAGAGTAAGATGATACTGATGAACTACCTTGCCATAGGCGAAATAGTTGATCCTGCACAGAGAGGGCGTTAGTGGCTTGAGAAAACACTTCACGGAAATGCTTAATAAAGGCAGTAAATGACTGAGTGACTGGGCCTTGACCATTCCACAGCGCCTGTGCCCAGAGGAGAGCTCGACCAGTGAGGAGAGAAATAACAAATGCCACCTTTGCTCTTTCTGATGGAAACTGTGAGGTGTTCATCTCCATATACAGCTCGCACCTGCAAAAGGAAGCCGCTGCACTCCCCCTCCTCGCCAGAGAAGGGCGCAGGTCGGGCCAAGGGACTGACAGAGGCAGATGGTGAAGAAGTGATGATAGGAAGTGTGATAGCGTGTTGAATGTCTCGTAGCACATCAGTGATTGTGACCGGGGGTGAGGTTGATATGGATGGGTTGGTTGACGATACAGATGAAGACAGAGTGAGGGGAGCAGACAGACTGAAGATCGATGACCGGGAGGGCTGAAGGAAGTTTCTGGATTTGGAAGAGAACTCGGATCAGGTTTGTAGCGGGTATTCAGATGTGGGAGTCAGCAAGTCGTGGGAATCCGACGAGACCGGACAACTGAGTGAGGGAACTGGTGTGATATTTAAGGGGTGCGGTGATTGAGTGCAGAGTGCCGGCAGGTGGTGAAGACAGGTGCAGATGATTAGTACTCCGGTGATGCTGAGCGAGTGATTGGAGTGAAGGGGTCTGGCGCTGCTGTGGGTGTATCCATGACAATATATTGCTGTTTATTTATAGGATTGCTATTTATTAGGCCAATGTATTGGTATATTGGTGCATATAAAGGTGTTTCTTCAATTTCGGGCACTTTTAGCATTTTGGAATTCTAGAAAGTGAAGTCTCTTAAAACATGTTTTCTGTGGGACAGTCGTAATATTTACTATTTTTTAATAGATGGAAATCATATTTTTTTTACAATAAATAAAAAAATAGTCTATTCTTATTTCACTCTTTGTTTAGGTTATCATAGTTTTAATTTGCATTTTTATAATAGATTTTCATAGTTTAATATGTAAAGTCTGGGTCTGGGACAAGGTTAAAGCAGTCAAATCTATACAAACTGTTAGAGGAATTGAAAAGTACCAAAAATAAATGATGAAGGATGAAAAGTGTCAATATAACAAAAAGAAAAAAAGTTGAAATCTGTTTGTTTTATTAAAAATCAAACCCTGGGACATAACAGTGCCTGAAGTTGATGAAGCACCCACAAATGAAAATGATAAAATATAATCCATCTTTGTTATCATTTATTCCTTATGTCTAAAGAAAATGCTCCCTCCTTTTGTCCGTTGTGTGATTTTTCACATTCATTGAAAGCCATTAAAAATGTATCAGTTCTTGATTAGTGTACAACAGCTCTAAAGACACTATTTCTATTCTATTCTATTCTATTCTATTCTATTCTATTCTATTACTGGAATAACATAATTTGCTTTGTTATTAGAAAGGTGGTTTATTTCAATAACTTTTGGCATTTTAAAATGTCCCATCTATATTACAAAAAATTCAGATTTATTCTGCTTGTAGAAAATGAACAGACTGCATTGTAAAATTGTTGGTACATGGCTATTTTACAAATCTTGATAGCCTTTTCCTGCAGTCAAAATGGACCCACTTTGTGCACCCATTGCAACAAATCCCTTCCTTCCCACTAATGTCAAACAATTTGATGCAGTGTTACAGGTGTTTAGGAAAGAGCTCTAATGTTTATTTTTCCTGCCACCTAGAGTTTTAGGAGAAATATCATCCATTTGGGGAGATGTACCCTATCATCTAAAATCATGCTAGTAAACGTATTTACTAAAATATTACTTGTTAAAAACAGTGTGTTTTTGTGTGTGCGGACAAAATCCCTGTTTGAGAGAAATGTTTGCAAGTTGTTTGAAAGATGCAGTACCTTGTGGAGTAGGTGAGGGAGCTAGTAAGAGGAATGGGGACTTGAGGCTAAATGTACAAACATTTAAATACTTTTTAGGTCAAATTTGATTAATTGATGTTAAAACAGCTATTTAAAGCTGCATAAAATCCAGAAAGAGCACAACTGGTTCTTTCCATACGGATTAAAATTGACTCCTTAAGGCAATGGAAGGAACAGTTTGTTATTGCTCTTCAACAATTACATTTTTTTTTTTTTTTTGACAGTCTAACAGATTCTTTATAAAAAAAGTATGGTCCTTAAAAACAACAACAAAAACACAAATACATAAATATCAAGATATATATTAAAAGTTATCAAAAGGCAAAAAATATCATATTAGATATATTGCCCAACCAGTTAGACAAATGGTTCCCAACTTTTGTTCCTTGAAGCCTTATGCTTATACTTACTTATAATAAAGACTGCCCAGCCTCCCAAGAATGAACTTTATATATAAAGTTCATTTATTACACGGCAGCCTGGAATACTCGATTCTGATTGGTCAATTGCGCCATCTAGTGGTCTGTTATTGCTCTGTAACCACCGCAGCTCCACGTATCAGACCCCTCATCAGGGTCCTCGTGAGTCATCTCTCCTGCTTCTTTGATAACTGTGTAATATCTTCAAGTAAGGTAATAAAATATTTTCATCTCAAATCAATGTTTCATGTTTATTTATTTGTTTATTTGGAAAGTAGCCTTGTAATAGGCTGAATAATGATGAGTCAAACAGTCATTTTCACAAAAAGAAACGAAGAAATGAAGGTTGCTTTCAGCTGTTCAGTGATTTCTTTCTTCTAGAATTACATAATTCAGTGCAAATCAATATTTGATGTCCATGTATTTATTAATTTGTTTAGTGCCCATGTATTAAGCAGGATAATGTACAGTCAGCCGGTTGTTATCACAAAATAAAGCCCTTCAGGTTGATAAAGATCACCCTTTTGTTATTTATTGTGTGATAACAGCCAGCTGACTGTACATTATCCCTCACATATTTATGACATATATAAGGGATATACCGATAATGGTATCGAAATTGGGTCTGATACTGCGCTCATGGACTGGTACTCCTACTAGTAAAAATGCTCCAATACCAACAAAAAAAAACATACCTTCTGATGCACAAATGTCATTACATAAACATACAACACACAAATTTAAATCACGTTTTGTCCTAGTGCAATGCAGCATAGTGAGATTATTTAACAGCAAAAGCTGAAATTGAATGTGAATGCATTTTAAATGTGAGTGCTTGTGAATGTGTGGAGCTGGTGTTCTCAGGGCCAGCAAAGCCTTCTCTACTGGCCTAACATGCCAAATAAATAAATAAATACATATTTTTCATCCTTTCATTCTCAATCACCTTTTTGCCTGTGTATTTTTAACTGCTTTCCACTCTTAATTAATCTACAAACAAATTGTTAGATAATTTTGTCATCCAATGTGTTTAATTTATTTTCTTGATCTGCAATCCCCGTCTTGATACGGCTCAGCTGAGGGAAGAAAGAAATGACACAGACACCCAATGCTATCAAATCCTTCTTCAACGTTTATTGTTCAGCACTTTGTTATATGGTCCAGAAAAACCACATTCCACTGGACCCCCACCAGTGAAATAGTTCATTACCTTATATGGGGGTGACATACATGTCTGAGCTATGTGTGAAACGTGAGAGTAGAGACAAGAAACACATTCCTATAGAACATCCTTCAAACAGGGAACAGCTGCAGCAACACCAACAGAAAAAGTTTGCCTCCATTATTCCACACAAATAGAGAAAAATTAAAAGTTTATCCAGTCAGAATTTATTCCTTGATGCTTACAAGCAAAGTGTGACAACTGTTTTACTAATCACATGCCCGAATCTGAAGCAGCCCGTGAGTCTGAGCTCCACCCCCTCAGGCCTTCAGAATTTCTATAGAATCCCTCAACAGTGCAAATGAATGAGCAACTAAAGTCAGATTGTCAGATTCATCAGCAAATCAGATTGATTTATTTGTTCTTGGTGGGTGTGGTCTTTAGGATATGTCCCGGTCGAGGAGTTCTAGCTGGCCTTGAGTGATGCAATCATGCTTTAAGTGATGTAATTTGAAAGCAAAGAGCGCGAGATCTTGCTGAGGAGTCGACTGTCACCACTGCCACTATCAAGAAAGAGATCCTTATGGATTTAAAAACACGAGATATTCTGTGTGAATGTGTGACTGCTTCATTTATTCATCAGGAAAGGAGGAATGATTTTCAAAGTAAATTCGGCGAGATTCAGGGGCATGATGTCACACAAACATGTTGACACTCAGGGAAATATATAAAGTAAGTGATAAACATTCACTTTATTAAGTAATATCGATAAATGAGTTTGTTTCCACATTACATGATATTAAAGCTTGTTTAACAAACACCTGCAGAAACATTACAATCTCTTTTGATAATTGTACACCTGAAGCACAAACGCTAGTGCTGCAGTATTGTTTATCAGTTGGGTTGCTAGGAGACATCTCTAATGAGAGTCAAACCCCTGCTAAGCTAACAGGAGCATTGCAATTCCGAATATCGGGGAATGGAATTCATTTATTGTCAGTAATCAAGTAGGAATAATTTCAAGTAGGAATATCACACATCCAACTTGAATGGAACGCAGCACAACCGTGTACCCTGACGAAATGAAATGTATTGCAAGCAACATTTAAATCGCAAATATTATTAGATAGATTGTTCCAGGTATTATAGACCTCCTTGGTTCATATGAATAAAGATGACTTTTGAATGTTTGTTCGGGAGACGTTCATTTCACAAATAGTCATGCTGCAGTTAAAATTAGGCTTACTTGAGCATTAAGTGTCATTTCAAGTTCTGGCTTTCGTGTGTGGACGTGTTTTTAAAATGTCAATTGGTATTATTAGTTAGCTGCAACATAATGTATGATGCCCAAAGGCATAGAGTGTTTTATTCATTGTGAAACTGTGTTTTATTAATGACATGAATCACACTGAATGCCTAGACTGTAAATGCATGGCCCGCCACTACTCGTACCTATAAGAGATCCTTGGCTCAAACATGTAAAACACTAGCATGAGCATTGTGAGCTCTGTTTGTAGCAGATGACAGCAGAGTGCTAATTCACTTTTTAGCACGAGTCAAATACATAATTATTTATTTAAATAGTAGCCTTTTGCGGTTTAATGATCACATTAAAAACAATAAAAACTACTTGACTTGACTTGACTTGACATTGGGTGATTCTCAAACGGAAGGCTGCAGCCAGTAAGGCTGTATTCTTCCTAGACCAATCCTTCGGAGGCTGTAGGCTAGACTCCTCCTCATCGTGCTGGCAGTTTGCGCAGCTCGGAAAAAGCAACTGCGCCACTTGGCTGCTACAACTGCGGCATTTTTGACATACGTCATCATGACATCACAGCAAGTCGGACAGATTTCTAACCTGACGGTTATCACCGGTGATCGGTTCTGTGCAGAACTTGCTCATCTCAAAGGAGCCAAAAGAGTCACCCCCTTGGGACTCTACTTCACAGGCAGACTCATTTGATTATGACGCCAGGGGCATTTCTCAATAACAAGTATGGCAAGATTGGACTTGCATACTTGGTAGTTCAGCTTTGCAAGTTTGACTCGGGAGTACAAACTCCCGTGGACAGGAGGATGCAGTACGGTCATTCTGCAATTGGAACAGCAGTGTACTTAAAGACGTCACCATCTCAGCTGGTCTTGGCAATACGTGCTTACTCTGGTTATCTTCACTGTAATGTATATTTACAATAAAACTTAATGCGAAATAAAACACAACACTGCCTCTTTTTCATTTAAAAAATATGAATATGTATATATTTTGAGTGTTCCTAGATCTGTAGCCTACATATAATAAGCCTGTGGTAGGAAAAAGTTTGTTGTTGTGAATGTTGGTGAATGAATGAATGAATTAGGAGAAACAAAATTAGACAGCAACATTAGAAATTTAAACAAAAAGCATAAAAATGGACCAGACCCCGATTGCCATTGGTATGCTTTATAAAGAAGCTGAAGAGGTGGCTGCCCACCAGAGGCGGCGAATCCATCAAAGAAGAGCTAAGATGCAGTAGAGGATGAAGATGATGAAGAGGAGACTTGCCATATTAGCATTTATATGTAGACTTGACAGTTTAATTGCTACACCAAGTGTATTTAAAACGAATACAGTTTAATCTTGTATGAAATAAGTTTTAGAAAGGTGTTGATTTATTTATGTGTCAGCTGTAGTTTGTGGTGCTGTTGAACTGTACTGGGTTATACTGATAGGTGTTTCTAATATTTAGTCTATCCTCATTAATATAAATGCAGGGCTCTACAGTGCAAGTATTTCACTCACATTTGCCCCTAAAATTAGACATGTGCGAACCAGAAAATTGATTTACGAGAACAGTGCGTGATTAAAGATTACAAACGTAATACCCCCCCCAACCCGCTACTAATTGTTTAAAAATTACAAGACCCACATTCCACAAGCAGCTTGTGCCAACCACAGTAGAGTTTTCTGTGATGACGCAGTTCAGTCAGAGAGAGAAAGGTGAACAATGGAAAAAAGTATTGGTATAGGCGACATTGCATTTCATTTTAAGCGAAAAAGAGACTAGAAGAAAGAGGAATTTGGCAAGGGGGATTCGCAAGGTTCAACTAATGAAGTCTCTTCACAAGGTTTACCTGAGACGGCTAACGTTAGGGATGCTGAGAACACTGTTAGCGATGCTACCGTGACCCCAGCTGTCACTTCAACGTTCACTGTAGCCGGTGGAGGGACACATAGATTCAATGCGAATTGGCTCAAAATGTTCCCATGGCTAGAGTTCAAAAACAACGTCATGTTCTGAGCAGAAACAGGTGGCCAACTTCCGTGTCAGGAAACCCGCATCTGAAATAGTGATGGGTCGTTTGCAAACGAGTCGACTCTTGTAGGTGAACGTTGGGAGCTGGCTCACATATCAGAATCTATTTATAAAAATATACAAAAAAAATAAGTTATGAATAATCAAAAGATTGAAAAATAATGAAAAAAAGAAATAAAATAATATAGGCCTAAATGCTAAAGAGCACACATTCGTTGTGACTGTCTGCTCAGACTTACACTGAACTAAAACCAAACTCAACTGTAAATGACAGGTGTAGCCTCAAGAGAAGAACAAAGTTTTGCAGGGCTAAACAAATTTTAATGTAATTGCTAAACACAGCAAATTGGACTGAAGTAAAAGTGTCAGGTTTCTCTTCAAGAACATAAGTTGCTCAACTTTCTGGCAACTCAAGAACATGAGATGCTGTGCTGAATAGTCTCTCTCTCTGTGCTGGTGCTTGGGCAGATAAATACCTGCGTGCAATCCGCGCAAGCAATGGAAAATGATCTTTGTTCATGCGCCAGTAGTCAAGAGGAATGTCGCGTTCGCATAATATGAACGTGAAGGGATCATCTGTGTACCGCAACTGCTTTCGGGTCCTTGAATAACGTATATCGTGCGAGGAAGGGCACCCAGTGGACTTGGATCTGGTGCCCTCCTAGGTAAAGATGGTGCCCTCCTAGGGAATAGGTGCCCTGTGCAGACTGTGTAGAATGCGTATAGGTTGCGGCGGTACTGCATATTAGTATTATATAATATTTCCACACCGCTGATATCGGCCTTTGCTTGGCAGCGCCGTGATAATGATTAGATCAATCGAGAGTGGTAATGGTTCACAAATGCTTACTTAATAGTTGTGAAGGTCATTTACTGGCATGCGATCGCCTCTCCTTTCTTTGTGGCTGAATAGATGCTGATAGGAAAGCTTAATGGTGCTAGCAACAGTAACTATGTGAAGCGTAACTAATATTACAAGCCCACTTCCGAAAATGTTGGGACAGTATGAAAACTGCTAATAAAAATGAAAATTTGTGATTTGTAAATTATATTCACCCTTTGCTTTATTGAAAGCACTACTACTGCATTATATGATGTTTTATCCTGTGAATTAAATTTTGCAACACAAAGTTGGGACAGTCATTGTTTAAGTTTAGAAAGTGGAATTTCCCCCCATTCGTCCATTATGCCATTAAGCATCTGTTGGCAAATTGACAAGTCTCACATCATGCTAGCTCTTGAAGGAGTAGGCTGTTTTTGGATTACAGTATACAGTATTGTAACACAATTGTCTCACCTGTTTCACATTGCATTGTTATTTCAAATTGTCAAATTTTTATTAGTCTTAAATTGCTCCTGTCTCAACTTTTTTGGAGTGTGTTGCAATCATCTGATTTGAAATTACTGTACATTTAAAAAAAAAGAAAAATGATAATCACAAGGAAAAACATCATATAATCAGAAATGCAAAAATAACGCAAAAGTATAACAACTGATAAAAATATAAAAATAATTTTAATATAATGATTTTTTGGAATGACCATTCTTTGCCATACGACAGGAATTGCGACAGATATGATAGTTGAAAATGAAAACATTTTTACTGAACATTTACTGGGATATCGTCCACCACGATGCAGAGCCCTGCAGCCTTTTGATGGTCTCATTATAAAGCGTTAACAAGTTATGTCCACAAGTTATGCAGTTTTAAGAGGTTTTTGCTGTCTTGCAGTGCATGGTTATGATGTTGCAGAAATTCCATTAATATTTAAGATCCAAGAAAAAGAAACTCACAAGCACTTGGCCATGCAAGAGCCAGTGCACCTCCGTTAGATACAAATACACTCAATGTGTACTTTATTAGGAACACTATGGTCCTAATAAATTGCCTGAAAGTGGTTTTCTGCTGTTGTAGTTATAATAGTTAGAGTTAATGTAGCCTTTCTGTCAGCTCGTACCAGTCTTCTCCATTGACATCAACAAGTCATTTCCATCCACAGAACTGCCACTCACCAGATGTTTTATTTGTTTTTGCTACCATTCCAAGTAAACAATAGAGACTGTTGTGTGTGAAAATCCCAGGAGATCAGCAGTTACAGAAATACTCAAACCAGCCAATCTGGCACCAACAATCATGTCAAGGTCGAAATAACTGAAATCACATTTTTTTCCCCATTTTCATGGATGATGTGAACATTAATTGAAGCTCCTGACCCATATTTGCTAGATAATCACATGAATAAGAGGTGTACAGGTGTTCCTAATAAAGTTCTCAGTGAGTGTATGTTTGTTTGCTTCATCCTCATGCAGTTGTACAGAAAGGCTCAGGTTGGTAGGGACATTTCATGAAGGTTTCTATATATATATATATATATATATATATATATATATATATATATATATATATATTACATTTACCAGGATGTCAAGGTCTCTGGCAGATTTTGAGATTTTGCTTATATCATGTTGAGTTAGACGAGGACACTGACGAGGACGCTGTCTTACAGGTATTGTGCATTTTATGGATCTTTGAATGCCAAAGTGCATGAGGTTCCATGCTGTAGACTACCTGCTTAGAGCTTAAAATAGCCAAAAGAATAAAACTTAACCAGAGCCATCCTAGGTGCATGATTTTCTTGTTTGCTTGGAAATCATAAAATTGTTACAGTCTCCAATCTTCTTTATGCATGTAATTGTCTCAGTTACTGCCATAACCTCCATTCCCTGATAGAGGGAACGAGATGTTGTGTCGATGAGTGACACTAGGGGTCTCTCTTTAGAGCCTCGGTTGCCACTTATCTAGGCCAATGAGAATTAGTGAACAGAATTTGCATGCCCGTCCCCCAGACATACAGGTGTAAAAGGAGGGAAGCGTGAGTCTGTTCAGACAGATTTTGAGCTGAGGAGCCGAGAGTAAGTTCCTGGCCATTTCAGTGGCTAGTACAGTGTTGGTAGGAGGGATAACATGTCTTGTTCCCTCCATCAGGGAACGGAGATTACAACAGTAACCAAGACGTTCCCCTTCTGTCTCTCACTCAACGTTGTTTCGATATAGTAACACTAGGGGTCCCTATCTAAAAACGCCACAATACTGAACCGTGTTACGTGGACTGCAGATGCAGGTGCAAGCAAGCTGCTGGGTGCAAAAATAGCAGGTGCATCAGACTGTACGTAACCTTCCCCAATGCCCCAAAAGACATCATATAGTTCCCCACATCTCTGAGGGGGGAAGCGACATAACTAGCATGGGAGCAGGCTGCGCAAGCCGTGGCATTTTCTCTCTCTATGTTTTCTCTTCATGGAGTGTTAGATGCAGCTGGGGCAATCTAACGCTATAACACACATTGGGGATGGCATTCTTTTCCTATCCTATACTTTCAGGGGGAAAAGACCCAGCGGTGACCACATCCTGCCCAGCAGGGCAAAGTACGTCACATGGGCTTACCAGCCACATATGGAAGTGGCGCGGTGGTAGGGCCTGCCTCAATGGGGAGGAGCTCTACAAACACAGCGACCTGGGAGCAGATAGAACTCTGCCCAAGGGAGACACGGGTCCACCGACAGGGGGACCGTACCACGGAAAATACATCACAGGAGATTATTGGTATAATCAGAACCTGTGGAGCACCTGTTCCAGTACAGGCAAGTCGGTGCCTGTGGTGAGTCTGGCTGCGAACTTCCTCTGCTAAATTCGGAGCCAGAGAGAGTGTGTTACGTGGCCTGCTGATGCAGGTGCAAGCAAGCTGCTGCGTGCAAAAATAGCAGGTGCCCAAGAGGACCACGAAGAGATCAAATGAGGGGAACAGGCATGGCCTAGGAGGGTTCAGCCTCCGGGCGCCTCAAAGGAACCCGATGATCAGGTTGTGCTTCCCTAATGACTTAATGTCCACTGCATCACGGTGAGTCGCTATGGCGGCTACATAAACCATCAAGGTGGAGGGGGACAGCCGCCCTTCCAGCCTCTTTTGCAGGAATGAGAGCACTGACCTGACTGCGCACCTCTGTGGGTCTTCAGATAGGAAAGAACACCAATTTACAAATAAGCGCCACTTTAGGGCATAAAGCTGCCTGGTAGAGGGAGCTCTGGCTTGAGTGATCATGTCTACGACAGCTGGTGGTAGACCATTTAGATATTCCGCACCCTATCCAAGAGCCAGAAGTGGAGGTTCCAGAGGTCTGGGCACGGATGCCAGTGGGTGCCCTGTCCCTGAGAAGGAAGGTCCTTCCTCAGGGGATTTCACCAGGGAGGTGCTGTCGTGAGGAGCCCTCCCTGACCTTGCACAGGACATGTGCAAGTAGGCTTACTGGGGGAAATGTGTACTTGCGCAGCGCCCGGGGCAAGCTGTGTGCCAGCGCGTCTGTGCAGAGGGGGCTTCCATCAGAGAGTACCATGACGGGCAGTGGGTGGATTCTCGGGAGGCAAACAGATCTACAGTGGATATAAAAAGTCTACACACCCCTGTTAAAATGCCAGGTTCTTGTGATGTAAAAGAATGAGACAAAGATAAATCATGTCAGAAATGTTTCCACCTTTAATGTGACCTATAACGGGAACAATTCAATTGAAAAACAAACTGAAATCTTTGAGGGAAAAAAAAAAAACTCATAATAGCCTGGTTGCATAAGTGTGCACACCCTTAAACTAATACTTTGTTCAAGCACCTTTTGATTTTATTACACCCCTCTGTCTTTTTGGGTAGGAGTCTATTAGCATGGCACATCTTGACTTGGCAATATTTGCCCACTCTTCTTTGCAAAAGCGCTCCAAATCTGTCAGATTGCAAGGCAATCTCCTGTGTGCAGCCCTCTTCAGATCACCCCACAGATGTTCAACTGGATTCAGGTCTGGGCTCTGGCTAGGCCATTCCAAAACGTTAATCTTCTTCTGGTGAAGCCATGCTTTTGTGGATTTGGATGTGTGCTTTGGGTCGTTGTTGTGCTGAAAGGTGAACTTCATCTTCAGCTTTCTAACGGACGCCTGAAGGTTTTGTGCCAAAATTGCCTGGTATTTGGAACTGTTCATAATTCCCTCCAAACTGACTAAGGCAACTGACTAAATTCCAGCTGAAGAAAAACAGCCCCAAAGCATGATGCTGCCACCACCATGCTTCACTGTGGGTATGGTGTTCTTTGGGTGATGTGCAGTGTTGTTTATGTGCCAAAAATAACTTTTGGAATTATGGCCAAAAAGTTCAACCATGGTTTGATCAGACCATAACACATTTTCCCACGTGCTTTTGGGAGACTTGATGTTTGTTTTTGCAAACTTCAGTCAGGCTTGGATGTTTTTCTTTGTAAGAAAAGGCTTCTGTCTTGCCACCCTACCCCATAGCCCATTCATATGAAGAAACCGGGAGATTGTTGTCACATGCCAGCCAGTACTTGCCAGAAATTCCTGCAGTTCCTTTAATGTTTCTGTAGGCCTCTTGGAAGCCTCCATGACCAGTTTTCTTCTCATCTTTTCATCAATTTTGGAGGGACGTCCAGTTCTTGGTAATGTCTCTGTTGTGCCATATTTTCTCCACTTGATGATGACTGTCTTCATTTGTGTTCCATGGCATATCTAATGCTTTGGAAATTCTTTTGTACCCTTCTCCTGACTGATATCTTTCAACAATGAGATCCCTCTAATGCTTTGGACGCTCTCTGCGGACCATGGCTTTTGCTCTGAGATGCAACTAAGAATAGGTCAGGAAAATCCTAGTAGAACAGCTGAACTTTATTTGTGATTAATCAGAGTCACCAGAAATGATGGCAGGTGTGTAATGACTTCTATTTAACATGAGTTTGAATGTGATTGGTTAATTCTGAACACAGCCACATCCCCAGTTATAAGAGGGTGTGCACACTTATTTCAGGTTGTTTTTTAAAATTCAATTGTTCACATTATAGGTCACATTAAAGGTGGAAAAAGTTCTGACATGATTTATCTTTGTCTCGTTCTTTTACATCACAAAAACCTGGCATTTTAACAGGGGTGTGTAGACTTTTTATATCCACTGTACCTGTGCTCTGCCGAACCGACCCCTGCCTGAGGATAGAGTCTCCACTCTCCGCTGAGCGTTACCTGCCATGACAGCACATCCGCTGTGGTGTTTAGGTTGCCCGGGACATGAGTGGCGTGCAGCGACCTCAGCCGCTGCTGACTCCAAAGGAGGAGATGGCAGGCGAGTTGTGACACGTGATGAGAGCAAACACCGCCATGGTGATTTATATACGCTACTGTCGCTGAGTTGTCTGAGCGGATCAACATGTACTTGTTGCGAATCAGCAGCAGAAATCTGTGCAGGGCAAGAAATGCAGCCAGCAACTCTAGGCAGTTGATGTGCCAACCCAGCCGCGACCTTATCCAGGAGCCTCAACGGTGTAGCCAAATAGGCCTATCTGTGAGATGGGGGCGTTGAGGAAGGGAGCCTTGTCGATGTCCCGCATCTCGACCAGATCCAGCCACAGGTGGCATTCCTGGACCATGAGGGTGGCCATCACCTGTCCGAGTGCGTGTGCTGTGACCTTTGTGGCCTGGAGGGCTAGGTCGGTCGACGAGTGCAGTTCCTGCAGCACATCAGGATCAGGAATACCCAGGTGCAGATCTTTTAACGCCTTGGCCTGGTGGGCGATAGCATGCAGGGTGGAGTCGGCCTGTCCAGCGGCTCTTTAGGCTTGGTCACCAGAGATGACATCAACCTACAGGCCTTGGAGGGAAGTGCTGGTTGACCCCACCAGGTGGCGGCGTTTTGCAGGCACAGGTGCACCGCAACAGCCTTTTCCATCTGGGGGAGCTCCGTGTTCCCACGGACCGCTCCGCTGTCAAGGGTATTAAGAGTGGACGAGTGAGGAAGTCGGTTTCGGGCAGTGAAAGTTGCCCTCCACAACTTCGTCATCTCGTCATGCACCTCCAGGAAGAAAGGAACTGGTGGGTGGGGGGGGGGGGCTTGGCTGTGAGTTGTGCCCTGAACCTGGGAACCAATCACCTAGCCGTGAGGGCTGAGGGGAGGGTTCCAGTCCAGCCTCAAACTCTTGGTGGCCCAAGCAAGCATAGCGGACAGCTCAATATCAGGGTCGAAACTCTCATCCAGCTTGGGGGCTCCGAAAAAGACATCAGAATGGCTGTAAGGCAAGCCGGTCTCTTCTCGGGAACGGATGGGGGCAGACGGATGGGGGCAGACGAGCATGCTAGGGAATGGGTGGTCCGCCGGGATTTACCCGGCGAAACTGGACCCGTTATATTCCCAAATTCACCTCCAGCGCCAGCAGCGCCGGCCCTATACCCGTGGGTAGAAGGCACGAAGTGGGGGGTGGCTAGAGGGGCTTTCCCCCGGAAGAAGGAGAATATGAACAATCCACAAATGCTGCCTCAGTGTGATCTCCGCCCAGACACGTGAGGCAGCGCCCGTGGCCGCCAGAAGCGTAGAGGTAGCGACCGCATCCAGGAATGACACAAAGATTGAAGGGCATCTTGAAAAAAACGCATCTTTAAAAAGATGTTCAACGTCAATATATACTCTTTTATTTAGAGGGCTGTCGAAGTGCCCAGGGGCGTAGTCTGCACTGACATACATCGACACAACATCGAGTGAGTGACAGAAGGGGAACTAATATAATAACAATTAGGTAATTTAATGATTGTTGGCAGTTGAGATCTTCAATTATGTGACATTTTGTCACAGTTAATGGTTTTGATGTTTATTTGTGTCAGTAGCAAAATCCATAGCATTAAATGTGTTGAAAAAGAGAAAAACGAGTATATTAAAAAATAAAGAAAAAACAACATTTCGGTTACTGTTGTAACCTCGGTTACCTAAAAGGAGGGAACAAGATGATGTGTCACTGTAGGAAATCCTCTCAGAAGTGGTGATCTCTATTTAGATTTATGCAAATCTCATTGCCAGATGGTGCGTGATGCTCCACCCCTTATGCTCTCGTCATTGCAAGCATATATTCTGCAGCACAGCGCCATTTTTGCAGGGTTTTTAGGAGCCATCTCTCAGACCTTTAACAGTGAGAAATCAGAAGTGAAGCAAGCTAAGGAGCCTCTATTTTCCTCTTTTCAGGGAACCGAGGTTACTGTTGTAACCAAGAAGTTCCCTTTCAAGTCTGTCTCTTTGATACTGTGTCAGTAGCTGACGCTATCGGAATTGAATACCATAACACCATGCTACTGATTAACATTCACCAGAGCAATGCTTTCTAATATACTTGAAAGTAAGAGCATAAAACTAGCTCCCCTTCACATTGGCAAACTGGAAGGAAAAGGGAGAAACACATAGGTGCCAACCTGGCACAAACATAGTCAACAATGCCGCTAACCAATAAGGGTAGAGAAAACATAAAAAAAATAAGCTAATTTTCTCATACACAATTTGAAGAGAGAGAGAGCAGCATGGTCAAGTACTGACAAGTACTGACACTAGCCAAGGCAGGGTAGTGAAACATTGACATATCAACTAAGGAAAGAGAGGGAAGAAACAAATATGCTACGGAAAGCCCAGCCTGCTGCCAAAAAAAAGCCTTTTAGAGACTCTCTTTTCATCCAAGCCCAGGAGGAAGACATGCTCCTGGCAGAATGAGCTTTATCACCCATGGGACACTGCATGTCTTGTGAAAATTCTTTACTTGGAGAGGGCCAAACCTTTTGCACAGCCTCCAAAGAGCTGTTATGACAGCCTGAACTGACTCGTTAACATACATGTGTAATGCCCTTCATGACTCAAACAGAGGAGGAAAGGACACTTGAAAGGTGACAACCTGAGCCCTGAAAGGAGTGGCCAACACGTAACCATTGACCAACAAAGCTTGATGGTCCCCAACACATTGACGATGGAGGACAGAATGCAGTTGAAGCGAGTCGACTGCCTCACAAACTAAAGCACATAGCCGTGTACAACTGCTGGAGACCCGTGAGAGAATGCACCACGTGTCTACGTAATGAGTCACATGGCACAGGGTTCTTCTGTGACTCTGTGATCTAAAGTTATAACAGTCTCACATACGCACGTTAAAACTAATTTAAAGTTTTTGCTTTCTCTATTCACTGTGGAAGACCAACTTCAGACTTTTATCGGAATGGGGATAGTTCCACAACAAACTGATTTTAGTTCAGGTAGTAGTTCCACAATTGAGAGGAAAATCCCCTACATTTACTGTTTTGGATAAGAAAGGCAATATTAATTTGAAAACAACTAGGCACTAAACCTATATGATTCAGTAGATTATAAATACAACTTTGCAATAAGGATATTCAACTCAAATTCTGATTGGATGACACAACACACACCATAAAACCATGCAAATTTGAAAAGCAAATGACTCAGTCACTCTTTGTCTTTATTGACTTGTAATTGTTAATACAACAAAAGGCCTGCTGGTATAATTTTTTTTTTCTTTCTTCAAATTATATAAAAAGTTTAATATTAATTCATAAACTTCTGCTTCATTGTTATTCTCTTTATGAATGAGAACTGACTTTATGATGAGAATACTTGATTTGTTGAATATAGTGGTGTTATGTGCCATGACAACCTATTAATAAGGCATGTCTTTAAGGTATTACATTACTCTTTGTCATTACCTTCCTGCAAGGGTGACATTTTTTTTTTCTTATTTCTGTAACAAACTCACTGTGCAGGAAAATGGGCTTTGGGGTCTTTTTTGAATAATTATTTTTTAAATGTATTGTTATCAGTTCAATTTGCCTGCCATCATATCCACCTGCATTTAAATAAAGCAACTGGTCTAGACTGTTTTATAGATTAAATCTCATAAAGGAGTGATTATAAGACAATGTCACATCGAGAATACTTTCAAAGTCAATTTCTGTCAACAAGAGGTGGCAGACCTTCTAATGAATATAGTTCTTAGCCTGTGAAGCATATCTGTTTAAGATTGTCCTGAAGTTTTAAACTTTGTTTTCAGCAGTGGACGCAATGTTTTTATTGAATGTGGAGGACATGACCCATCCAACCCACTCTATCGCAAATCCATTCGAAAACTTCTCTTCCTACAGACAAATCACATCGTGAGAACTTATTAGTTAATAGCCTTAAGTATGAGGCCCTCCCCCTATTCAAGGTTATTGGTGAATCAAAGCAAGGCAATTAAGTATAACCTAATTTCCTTTCTGCTCTCCTCAGTTTTAGAGCAGTATAATCACTTTCAGCCCAGCACATCTTAGATAACATAATGCAATCACTTCTCATCCTTATTATAAAACATTCCTTGGGGCTTCCAGCTTCTCCTTCAGCCACTGCAAAAACCACAACGATGTAGCGAGTGCCCGGTGTCATGTAAGATTCAATCCCTCAACAGAATCCGATACCCCTTGAAGAGTTTGTGAAACCTGATCTGAATTTTCTGTTTATGTTGGAATACCATACTAACCTAGTACTATTAGTACTTCTCGAATAGTATGAATGTGAAATTTGTGATTATGTGAATTTTCTGTATGCAAAGAATACCCAGGTAACCTAATACATTTGTTTATATGCACATTATACAACAGAGCACAATGCACATAATACTGTTCTGCACTGAACTGTTATGAAATGTACCTGACCTGATCTTCCATTTCCAGTGTGACGAATGAACATTAGACTAACATTTGTTGCAATAATGTCTTTCGATTTCTTCCTTGACTATTTTGTTCTAAATATCTATTGACTATTTCCTTTTAAGTAGTGGCTATTTGTACCCATATGTAAAAGGCACCTGCCATACAGCGTGGCTATTTGCACCCCAATGGTGGGTTTGAACCATATAAATGTATTGTACAGCTACTGGTTGATCAGTGGTGAATAAGGTAAAGATGGTGTGTATATACATTTTATAAACGAGTGACCTGGGTTCGAACCTGCTTTTTGTCCCCATTTTATGCTCTTCCTATTTCCTCTATTTAGTCTTAATATTTTACTTTAATAATACTTATAATAAATAAAAATTAACATAAAGGTTCATTTCCTCACAGTGTTGATGGTTGGTGGGTTAAGAAAAGGGTTTGATCCGGGTAAGGGGCAGGATCTTTCGTTTGCTCATGTTCCGTCCCTGGGGTGATACTTCCACGGATTAACCATGGTTAATTTTGTGGTAATTTTATTATTTTTTGGAAACCATGGTTTTAATACAATTAACCCTGGTTTTTCTATAGTAATTCTGTAACTACAGACTGTAATACCATGGTTAATTTTGT
The DNA here is from genome assembly GCA_032164185.1 of Moxostoma hubbsi. NCBI lineage: Eukaryota > Metazoa > Chordata > Actinopteri > Cypriniformes > Catostomidae > Moxostoma > Moxostoma hubbsi. The sequence goes on along the minus strand of JAVLUX010000083.1, from coordinate 2,636,551 downwards.
GGTTACTATGGTTTTACTACAAATACCATGCTTAAACTATCATTACTGTAGTAAAACCATGGTTTTTCATAGGGGTGGTGTAGGGTTTCACCAAATACTCCAAATACTATAAACACACCTCAAGACTCTTGTGAGTTGAACTCATGTCTTATTTGAAACTGCCCAAGCATTTGTTACTAGTAAAGGAGGCATTGCCTACTTTTAAGTGGAGTAACAAGGTTGTGTGTGTGTGTGTGTGTGTGTGTGTGTGTGTGTGTGTGAGAGATAGAGAGCTAGTGGAAGCGAGAGCGCTTGGCATGTGTGAGATTACCTGCATCAGCTTCGGCTCTCTTCAGCTGTGTTCTTCATTAACAGGATGTAAAGAAGTTCATGCTCACGGGCAAGGAAGAGGCGAGAAAATAGTTTTAATGGAAAACTCAAAAGACAAACACATAAGACAACGGACATGTCCGTGAACGATCTCTCTCTCACGCCCGTCTTCCGCGGTCGGCCTTTAACCCTCTCGGAGGCTTGATCAGCCTAATACTGGACAGGGCATGTTGAATCACGACCCAGTCCCGCCCTCCACCGTGCCACATTCCTCCCCCTGTTCTTTCAGGCTGGGGACCCCCGGCCTGACGTACATCCCCGGGGGGAGGGCACCTCCCGCGCGGTCTGCCGGCGGGTCATCCCCATCTACCTGGACGAGGGAGGGGGCAAGGGGACTGAAACAACAATAATTAAAAATGTGGGGGGGTCCTTCCTGCACTGAGCTGTACCTCCACTCCCACAAACACCATAATTTAAAAAAGAGGGAATAGGCCAACGCAGAGCGGCAGTGAGAGAGACCCTCCAGATTCACATTCACTCAGGGAAGCACTGCAATAGAACACACCCTACACTACGGCTATCTCAATTTTAAAATCAACGCTGCAGGAGGTTTTTGTCTGGCATTGAATGTACAAAAAGAGTAAGCTAGAAGAGCATGCTATGCTATTATGGGCAAATTTACCCAAATAGACATTCCTGTCACAATTTGGTATAAAGTTTTTGAGGCCAATTGCTTTGTACGAATGTGCGGTTTGGGATACACTTTGTCTGGCAGACTACTTTAGATGGGACAAAAACCCCTGCATGCAGATTTCTAAAGAACGCACTCTAATTATACACATTCAAAACTAAAATTCAAGTTCCTCAACACTTTGCAACATGAAGCCCTTAAAACCCTAAAGTTGAGGCTTAAAACCAGTCCCCTTTGTCAGCTGGCTCTTAACTCACAAAAAGGCAGACAGATCACAGATCAACATGCCCTAAAATCAGGACAGATTACTTTAAAAATAGTGATAAAGCTTTCTGTCTTTATGTGAGATGCTACAAGGCCATGTGTGACAAGAAAGTTTGTCGTTAGCATTCCCATTAATCTAAATGGCAGTTGCACTGTTGCCACATGATTCCCCTTAAGTATGCAATTTATTGCATATTCAATGATCTGTCATCAGACTTGTTTTTATTATTCATGGGAAAACAAATCTTGTGAAAATTGGCTAAAAAGACATCTGTCAATTCAGTTTCATGAGTTGACTGACAGTCTTTGACCTTTTACATATGATGGACTATGTACCATGGTCCATAGGAAAAGCTGCTAATGTGGCATCTATACGTATACACAGTATATCTATGATTATTCGATTTTTCTATGATCGAATTACACAACACTCTATGGGGAGTGGATAGGATTAGCTTTTAAAGTTAGGTGAGGTGACCACATCTTTTGCATAGATTTTTTTGTTGTTTTTTTTTTTTTTTTGGTCTTTTGTCCATTCTTCTTTTCTCTGGCAGCTCGTTTAAACAGTTTAAACACATTCCACATTATGACATGTCACCCTGTGGTCTGTAGTGATGGCCTCCCAGCCTGGTATTTCCCCAGAGACTGCATCTGCACCAGCCTGCTGCAGGTGGATGTTGCAGATCAATACACCAACACCTTTATTGGCCATTTAACTGCAGGGAAACACTGCTGATTCATTTTACACTCTCCCTACGGTCATCTTGAAAGCTCAGATAAGGGTGGAGTGAGAGTCCATTCATTGACTTGTTTGTTCTATAACAATGTTTTTCATTTGGTAATGATGATTTATTTTATTTGTACATGTGCTCTGCAAATGAACTGTCTAAATAACTGTTCGAAATGGCCAACATTTCATCTACAATCTGTTTGTGTAGTGGGGAAGTCCGCTACATTTCTTGTTTAATTGTTTCTTTTATGAATTAGTTTTTTTGATACATTAATGTGAGTTTAGCCAAGTTGTGCCAATGCTTAGGAGTGTTAAACTTTGAACACTAATGTGTTAATTTCCTGTGTTCACAGGACTTGGGTGCCAAAGGCAGGAAGGCCGGCTTTATTCTTTCACAGTGGGGGTGGTGACTGTGTGCAGTGCTCGTCACTGAAATCCTGACTTTAGGTGTGAGTGTGCACTTGTGAATGCCGTGATTCTGTATTATAGGTGTGATATAATCTTTGATAGCCCGCCCCTGCCGGAAAGCCCCAGGTTCTTTTATTGTTGTAGTTTATGTTTTTCTTTGTAAACTCCAGTGGCACCTTGGCTAAGTCCTTTTTCATTTTAAAGTTTGTGTCTTAAATCTTGCTAATAAAGATGAATATTTTTGTAAGGTTACTCATGTCTCTGACCTTTCATTGAGTAAGGGATTTGGTGCTTTATTTCCCTGGGGGAAATTCCCAGGGTGGCGTAGTCTTTGGCGGTATTGTGTGCCGTACTATAGTTACTCTGTTCTTGTAGCGGCCTAAGGTCTATATTGCCACATTTCAGTTTTTGAAAACTGTAGTTCAGCAGCCCTAATCAATGTGCCCTATAATTGGGACAGATTACTTTAAAATAGTGGTAAAGCTACCTGTCTTTATGTGAGATACATCAAGGCCATATGTTACCAGAAAGTTATCTGTTACCATTCCCATTCATCTAAATGGCAGTTGCTCTGCTGCCGCGTGATTCCCCAAGTATGCATCTCTTTTGCAATTGACCTCTTGTGGCTTATTGCTTAATTTTGCAGAGCGTATTCAATGGTCTATCAATAGACTTAAGATTTGTATTATTTATTTGGTCCATACAGAGCCCTCATTCTACATACAGCGGCCTCATTCTACTAAAAAACATGTTTACTACAGTTTTACTATAGTAACACCATAGTTAAATTGTGGTACAGCAAAACTATGGTTTCCACAAAAAAATTATAATAAAACATGGTGAAACCATCAACACAAAAACAACAATAGCAACAATACAACAAGCAAGCAAACTAACAGAGCACTACAACAAAACCTCCTAGCCTATTTACAGCAATGACAACAACAGGAAATCACAAATGCAGCAGAGCACCTCCTGAACATGTAGTTGTCTCTTTTTACTCCTGTCTCTTGGGCCACACCAGTCACATGTTAAAATCAATCCAGGCTGGTCCAATCCTGTGAAAAGTGGAGAGACAGGAGGAAGAGAGATGAGAGTATACATGTATACACACAACAGTACATCACTGGACGTTACACTACAGTAAAATTAACTTTTTTTTGGTGGAATGACTATGATTTTTATTAATTCCATTTCAAGTCAGTCTGATGATGTATCAATAACTGAGGCTATGAGAACATCGCAGTAGTGCTGATCTCTGTAACCCTTTTCAATCACGCCAATGTTGTACACGTCATTGCGTACATATAAACTGGAGCACAACGCCATTTCATCCGAATGATTCTCTTCAGATCTTTTGTCCTCTGAAAACCCAACTCAATTCTTTGTCATTTAGAATTGCACCCCTCAACAGTGGGTGGATTGTTTCTTCTCCCTTTTTGTGCTCCAACGAAACAGAGTATCCTTTGAAATCTTTGGCGTTCGCTTTTGTGTATTGTGTGTTTCTATACAATGAAAATAAACTAAAAGAGCCTTTGCTTAATGGTACTTTGTAAGGATGGCTTTTCATAAATGTTCCCATCATGTGAGCATTATACCCCTTTTTCAGATGTGCATGAGCACCTACTCCCTCTAAACTCACTCTGTGGCTCCCGAGGAACCACGCGAGGGAGGCGTGCGAGGATGGGATAAAGAGAGCGGAGATTATAAGGAAGATTTCTGGCCAGATTAGGCCTTTCATGTCCCTTCTACTCCATATAAAGTATGCACCACATGTCACTATCCCTAGATGATCTGCTTCCCACCATTATGGCATCCTCTCCTCCACAGTTACAGTGTGGGACACACTGATTTTGCACTCAGAGGTACAATGTCTCCTCACCAAAGATGGGATGGAGAGCGTACTAGTGTGTGACACACACAAAGGCTTCTATAGCTGTTATTTTCTGGTTTGTGTCAATCGATCTGAAAGATGATTAATTTTGTGTGCTGATAGCCCTTTTCCAGAGACAATTCTTGAGATTTTCCTACGAGGGAGTGGCATATTAGTTTAGTTGAAGGTCCTTCCCTTCAGATTTGGGAGGTATTCGGGTAAGTCGAGGTGGACATGTTTGCCTTCCAAGAGACGATGCACTGTCACCTCTTTTACTCCATGACCTAGGCTCCATTGGGCTTGGACACCCTAGCTCACAAATGGCCAGCAAAATGCAAGTATGCGTTTCATCTTGTCCACTTGCCAAGTGTTGTGCAAGGTTCAGGAAACCATGCGGCCTGCCCATAACCCCCACACACACACTTTGAGAGATGAAGTCAGCGACAGCCATCTGTTCCCCCAGTTTTTGGACCACCTCAAACTTAAATGGCTGAAGAGCCAGGCACCCCCGTGTGATCCACACGTTGGTATTCTTGATGCGATGGAGCAACTGGAAAGGGGCGTGGTCCGAACAAAGGGTGAAAGCCCACCCCAGGAGGTAATACCGAATGGTAAGGACCACCCACTTAATGGCCAAACAATCCTTCTCAATGGTGCTGTACCTTAATTCTCTTACTGAGAGTTTCCGGCTGATGTACAGCATCAGACGCTCCTCCCCTGAACGAACTTAAGAATCATGTTCTTAAGGGTTTTATTAAATTGTTCGACCAGTCTGTCTGTCTGAGGATGCTACACACTGGTCCGAATCGATTTAACCCTAGTAATTTAATTAATATCATTGTGGCACGGTGGAGGGCGGGACCGGCGCGTGATTACGCACGCCCGGTCCCGTATCAGGCTAATTACGCCGTCAAGAGGGATAAAGGCCACTCGCAGACGGCGATCGGGAGAGAGAGCTCAATTACAGACGTCCGTCTTATTATGTGTTTGTCTTTTGAGTTTTCCATTAAACCTTTAGTTTATATGTTAAGCCGGTTTCTCGCCTCTTCCTTGCCCATGAATTTAATCTGTTTACAAACATATTTTTGTTTCAGTTATTTCAGTCTGAATTCTCCCCTTACCAGTTCTAAACATTGTCATTGCAGTCTCTATAGGCACAATCACGATTTCAAGCTTGAGTACCCTTCCTAGTGCTTTACTCATTTGCAGTAACGCAGAGCGCAAGATGGCTACAGGAAGTGTAATTGAACTTGAGATCATGATCTTCAATGCTGTCAAGATGTACAGTGAAAAAGGAGTTACATTTTTGTCTGTTCTCACCCCATGACGTACACCCCCCCCCCCCTCCCCCTCTCGACCTGGGAGGAGACAGGAGGGCAAAAACAACAACAAAAACAAAATAGGCGAGGGAACCACATGGCACCACAGTCTGCAAGTGGGCCTTTATCCCTCTCGGAGGCTTGAATAGCTTGATAAGGTGTGTAAAATACGACACGGCCCTGCCCTCCGCCCTGTCACAAAACCCTTTAAAGCTCATGAGACTCAATTATTAAGGTACTGTTTGTTTGTTCATATGAAAACATGTAGTTTAAAATACACATTTAATTTTGTAGTAATAAGTTAATAATCCGAAAATAACAAAATCTAAATGACTTTCAGGCAAAATAATAATAATATCAATATAATAATAAGAATAAAGCTATTCACTCTAAAACATGTGTACAGTATTGTCTCTTTGTATCTCATGTCTGTCAAACTTTAAAAATATAAAAATTTTACAAGAAATCTTACAAGAAATTTTACAAGAAATCTAACTAGCTGGTAAATTTGTTCATTAAAATGTTAATTTTGGACCCTGCCTGTATAATTACTAAATTTTTACGATGAATATCATGGTTAGAATATTATTACTGTTCTAAAACCTTGTTAAATTTTGTGGTTATGTATGGAAACCAGTTTTGTCCATGGTTTATCACTTTTTTGTCTTGTTTTCTTGTGATCATGACTTAATTTTGCAGAGATCTTGGAATATCAAAAGTTGTTTTCTCGTGATCACAAATCATTCCTGAGATCTCATGTATAAAATTCTGCATAGATTTCATCCTAAAAGTGTGCGTATGCACAAAAGTCAGATTTATAAAACGGTACATATGCCAAAACCTGTGCAAAGTTCACTTCATATATCCCGGCTAGCGGACAATTGTTCGTACATGCACGTCATTTATTCCCCACCCTGTCTTCTTCCAGGAATAACCATATATGGAGAGTACAATGCCTGTTTTTACTATGCCTAACTTCCTTTACATACAATTACCTTGGACATATAGCCATCCAGAGACGTGATTACCTAGTTTAACGGTATGAGAAACTGTGAACACGGGAGATAAATAAGACTGTTAATTCCTAAAGTGCCCATAAGTTAGATGCTGGTGATAAAAACAATTTCTTAATCTTTGTCTTGTTTTAGAGTAAAATATATAGACATCTGTGGCAGCGGGGGCGTGGTCAAGCGTCCGTTCGGGGGAGAAAGCGTTAAGGTCGCTTGCACCTGAGCCAAATTATGTCTAACACCTGTCTCTAATTTCAGTGAGTATGGGGAGAGCGGCGTAAAAGTGGCCACAGAACCTCCAGTCGAGAGAGAGCTACACACATGCGTCAATCCAGTATTGATATATACAGTCATTCATTGTCTTTAAGAAAGTTGTTAAATTACATAAAGGAAATTATATGCAGAACTGTGGTCATTAAAAACTACTCACCTTTTCAAAGCCCCCGTCTTTATGCGTCATTTCTACTCTGGTGCCGAAAGCCGAGTTTGTTCCAGCCGAAGTGCGCCCCATGGAGCCCTCCCAGTTGGCCGAGATCCTCCAGTCCCTTGCCAGCATGCACCAGACACTCCAACATTCCCTGATTGAGCTACACCAAGACCAGGACTGGCGTTTTTTCGAAATCCTGCAGGCTCAATCAGAGGACCGGCACGCGATCCGGAGCCTCCTTGCCCAGGAGAGAGCCCCGGCCACGACCTCCCTCGCCAACTCACAGCTACCCCCCCCACGCTTCTGAAAATGGGGGCGGAAGATGAGCCTGAAGCTTTTCTTGATCTCTTCGAAAGAACAGCGGAGATCTGGGGCTGGCCGCAAGAACAATGGGCAGCGAGACTCCTGCCTTTGCTTTCAGGGGAGGCACAAATCGCAGCTCAACAGTTGCCGACGGCTACTCTCCTTTCTTATGCGGACCTTAAGAAGGCGATCCTGCAGCAGGTGGGTCATAGTCCAGAGCAACACCGCCAGCTGTTTCGCTCATTAAAGTTGGAGAAGAACGACTGCCCGTTTGTTTTTTCCCAGCGGCTCCGAGATGCGTGTCGGAAATGGCTGCTGGCAGGGAGTTCCGACATCGAAGGAGTGGCCGATCGAGTGGTACTGGAGCAGCTAATCTCTGCACTGCCGAAGGGGACAGCAGAATGGTCCAGTGCCACCGCCCGTCGTCGCTGGAGGAGGCTATCCAGCTCGCGGAGGACCACTTGGCGGCGTACCTGAGGGCGGAAGAGCCCTGCTCTCTCTCTCTCCCCCCCTCCCTTGTGTGTTCCCCCTCTTCTCCTCACTCTGCTCTCTCCCCAGAGACCGTTCCTGCCTCGCGGAGGCGAGGAGCTCCGCCAACGCGACCAGTCCCTCACGCCAGGCAGCGGAACCTCACCCCTATTGTATATCGCCATTCTCCCCCTCAAGTGGAAGCACCCGCCGACACAGGTGCGGGCGTGGCGTCTGGGCCGACCTGCTGGCGCTGCGGGGATCCGGGGCACGCTCAGGTTCAGTGCCCGGTGTTGGAGATGGCGATGGTGGTCCGGATCCCCAAGGCTCCACGGGTTGCCCCCGAACGAGCCGGAGCGTACCGGATTCCGGTAAGAATCCAGGGGGGTACTTACCAAGCATTGGTGGACACGGGTTGTAATCAAACCACCATCCACCAACGCTTGGTTCAACAAGGGGCATTGGATATGCACAGATTGTTGAGGGTGAAGTGCGTACATGGGGATATTCACAAATACCCTGTGGTGAACCTGACAATTCAATTTCGTGGTACAAAATATAGAGTGGAGGCTGCGGTTAGTTCCCGCCTCACCCATCCGCTGATTTTGGGAACTAATTGGCCTGGATTCAGGAACTTATTAAGGGGAATATAAGCGGATGGGTCCTGCGTGACAGCAAAGGGATGTGTTATCTGCGATTCTCTCACAGGAGAGGTGGAGCCAGGGCTGTCTACGTCTGCTCCTTCTCGGGATGACATGAGTGAGGGGGAGGTGACAGCCCCTCCCCTCCTCAGAGCATTTCCCGAAGGGGATTTCCCTCTGGAGCAGTCGCGAGACGATACCCTCAAGCACGCCTTGGACCAAGTGAAAGTAATTGATGGTCAACAACTTCGCCTGGATGTCTCACTTTCATAATCCCTACTTTGCGATTATAAATGAGCGGTTGTATAGAGTGACGCAGGACGCTCATACAAAAGAGGAAGCAACCCAGCTCTTGATTCCACGGAGCCGCCGGGAAATGCTTTTCCAGGCGGCTCATTATAATCGTATGGCAGGTCACCTAGGGGAAAGAAAGACACTACTCCGCCTAATAGCCCGTTTTTATTGGCCAGGCATTGGCGGCGACGTCCGCAGGTGGTGTGCGGCGTGCCGCAAATGTCAGCTGGTAAACCCACCGGCCACCCCAAAAGCGCCATTGCGCCCCCTTCCTCTAATCGAGGTTCCATTTGAGAGGATTGGAATGGACCTCGTCGGGCCATTTGAAAGGACAGCACGCGGACATCGCTTTGTATTAGTCCTGGTGGATTATGCAACGCGATATCCGGAAGCAGTGCCTCTGAGCAACATCTCAGCACGTAGTGTTGCGGGGGCACTCTTCAAAGTAATCTCCCTGGTGGGGATTCCGAAAGAAATCCTCACCGATCAGGGCACAACATTTATGTCACGAACACTTCGCAAACTTTACGAATTGCTGGGCATTAAATCGATTCGCACTAGTGTATACCATCCGCAGACAGATGGCCTAGTGGAGCGATTTAATAAGACCCTAAAGAATATGATTCGTAAATTCGTCCACGAGGATGCTAGAAACTGGGATAAGTGGCTCGACCCCCTGTTATTTGCAGTTCGAGAGGTCCCACAAGCCTCTACTGGCTTCTCTCCGTTTGAGCTGCTATATGGGCGGCGCCCACGCAGTGTACTGGACGTAATACGTGAAGCCTGGGAGGAGGGGCCTTCAAACAGTAAGAATGAAATTCAACACGTCCTTGATCTCAGAGCAAAACTCCACACTCTGGGGAAACTAACACAGGAGAATTTGCTCCGAGCTCAAGAACGACAATGCCGGCTGTATGACAGGGGTACTCAGCTCAGGGAATTTGCACCGGGAGATAAAGTGCTTGTATTACTCCCAACGCCGAGCTCTAAATTACTCGCCAAGTGGCAAGGACCCTTTGAGGTCACACAGCGAGTGGGTGATCTCGATTATGAGGTAAAATGAACCGATAGAGGGGGCGCACGACAGATTTACCATCTCAATCTCCTGAAATTGTGGAGGAAGGTGGCCCCTGTAATGTTGGCTACGGTAGTCCCAGAAAGGGCGGAGCTCGGACCGGAGGTAAACAAAAGCTACGATCATAACACCCCGGTCATTTGCGGAGACCACCTCTCATCGTACCAACTTGCAGAGGTTGCTGAATTGCAAAAAGAATTTGCAGACATGTTTTTGCCTCTACCGGGACGTACGAACCTCATCCAACACCATATCGAGACCGAGCCGGGAGTGGTGGTACGTAGCCGACCCTATCGCCTACCCGAACACAAAAAGAAAATAGTTCAGGAGGAATTGGATGCAATGCTTGATATGGGCGTAATAGAAGAATCCCACAGTGATTGGTCCAGCCTGGTCGTTCTTGTTCCCAAGAGTGACGGGTCTGTACGGTTCTGTGTGGATTATAGAAAAGTCAACGCGGTGTCTAAATTTGACGCATACCCAATGCCCCGTGTTGATGAGTTACTCGATCGGTTATGTTCGGCTCGCTTTTATCCGACATTGGATTTGACAAAGGGTTATTGGCAGATCCCCTTGACACCAATTTCCCGTGAAAAAACAGCCTTCACCACGCCGTTCGGATTGCACCAATTTGTGACACTTCTGTTCGGTTTGTTTGGAGCCCCGGCGATGTTTCAGAGGCTCATGGCCCATATGCTCCGGCCACATTCGGCTTATGCCGCTGCCTATTTAGATGACATTATCATCTACAGCAACGATTGGCAGCGGCACAAACAACATCTGAGGGCGGTCCTGAAGTCACTGCGGCGGGCGGGGCTCATGGCAAACCCCAAGAAGTGCGCGGTTGGGCGTGTGGAGGTGCGGTATATGGGTTTCCACTTGGGTCATGGCCAGGTGCACCCCCAAATTGACAAGACCACGGCAATTGCGACCTGCCCAAGACCCAAGACCAAAAAGGGGGTGAGGCAGTTCCTGGGGCTGGCTGGCTATTATGGGAGGTTTGTGCCTAATTATTCGGACGTCACCAGCCCGCTGACTGACCTCACTAAAAAGGGGGCTCCAGACCCGGTCCAATGGTCGGAGCAGTGCCAACAGGCGTTCATGCGGATTAAAGCCGCACATTGTGGGGGGCCGCTTTTATATGCTCCTAACTTCTCTCTCCCCTTTCTATTGCAGACGGACGCTTCAGACAGAGGGCTGGGGGCCATAGTCTTGCAGGTGGTGGAGGGGGAGGAGCGCCGTAGAGAAGGAGTGTCTGGCCATCAAGTGGGCGGTCCTCACCCTCCAATATTACCTGCTGGGGCGGGCCTTCACTCTCTGCTCGGATCACGCCCCACTCCAATGGCTCCACCGCATGAAGGATGCTAACGCCCGGATCACCCGTTGGTATCTTGCCCTCCAGCCCTTTAAATTCGAGGTGGTCCACAGACCTAAAGGTGCATATTATTATTATTATTATTATTATTATTATTCTGGCTGCGAGATCCTTTTTCAGAACACTGCTTTTTAAAGATAATTTTGTAAAAACTTTACAGACCTTTATTGTAAAGGGTTTAAACAATGTTTTTCATGCTTGTTCAATGAACCATAAACATTGAAGTGGAACTTTCAAGTGTCTTGGTGGAAGATTGGGGTAACATCTCACTGCAAGAACTGGCAAATCTGGTGCAGTCCAAGAGGAGGAGATGCACTGCAGTACTTAATGCAGCTGGTGGTCACACCAGATGGTGACTGTTACTTTTGACACCCCTTTGTTCAGGGACACATTATTCTGTTTCTGTCACGTCTATGAAACTTGTTCAGTTTATGTCTTAGTTGTTGAATCTTTTTATGTTCATACAAATATTTCCCCATGTTAATTTTGCTGAAAATAAAAGCAGTGAAATTCAGTGGACGTTTCTTTTTTGCTGAGTTTAGGAAAATTATCAAATTATGATGGCACACTGATAGGGGTGGGCATGAATAGCCACTATACAAAATTTGGGGTCTCTAGGTCATAATCAATGATGCCACCACCAGTTAAAAAATGTACTTTTATTTGGCGTGTTTCTTTTTAAACATTTGTCCTGGTCACTCCCCCTCTAGATGATGGACCCCTTACATTATAGCTCCTCCCATTACAGTGGCTGCCATCTTGCATTATGACATTTATAGTTTAAACTTTTCACATACTTTGTCCAAATGATGGCTCAAAATTTATGGGTCTTAGAAAAGTAAAAATTAGATATTTTCCCCTGTAACTTTTGAACCGTTTGTCCTAAAATTATTAGTTTGGTGTCTTTGGATTCCTTGGGTCATGATGATTTTAAGTATATACATTTATATATTTTTCCAACATCAGTCATATAACCTCTCCGTCATTTTGAATTTGATAAACTAATTTATGTTTAAACAAATTAAAATTGGAAGGGGTTTTTGACATCATGCCCTGAGGGTACCTAGCAGTTTGGACACAACACCGCATAGTGGTCAAAATGCTTTGTCAACTTAAACAAAACTTGTTAAAGGGTTAGTTTGCCCAAAAATGAAAATGATCCCATAATTTATTCACCCTCAAGCCATCCTAGTTGTATATGAATTTCTTCTTTCAGCCAAACACAATCGTTAGTTATATAAAAAATATCCTGGCTTTTCAACGCTTTATAATGGGAGTGAATGGTACCTTAGATTTGAAGCCCAAAAAAGCACATCCACCATCAAAAAAGTAATCCAAATGGCTCCAGGGGTTTAATAAAGGCTTCTGAAGTGAAGCGATGCATTTTTGTAAGAAAAATATCCATATTTATAACTTTCTAAACTATTATCACTGACTTCCAATAACAGCCGTCCGCGCATTCACTGGCTTCCTCTATCCTCTGTGCTTTAGTGTTTGTCACTTCTCTCCGGAGCTCAAACTATGTCTACGTCATACGCCGGAACTCGACTCTCTCAAGAACATGCGGACGGCCGTAACAGGAGGACAGTGATTATAGATTTAAGTTCATTACTTGTCCAGTTTCTATGATTTTACTAGAAAAATACCATGGTGATACTATGATTACTGTTGTAAAACCAACTGATTAATTTTTGTAAGGAAGGGGTAGGGGTTGGTGTAGGATGTCTGTGGGACTCCAAATAAACACAAAAATGCTGCAGCGATGCCCCAATACTGTATGTTAGTATTTAAACGGGGGTTTAAGAGTATCTGCCACTATTTGCACTTAGTGCAAAGAAGATGCTTTTTGTTGCTTTTTACACTTAGTGCAAATAGCCTCTGGCATTTTATTATCATCTATTCAGTACAAGTGATTGATTTCCTTTTTTTTTTTTGCTGACGTTATGAGCTGCTCCAGGTGCCAAAAGGTGCTTTCTTGCGGGAACTTTAAGCTGAAATCACGAGAACAAAAGAGAAAATAAAGTCGTGAAAGTCATCAGAAAATAAAATCGTGATCACGAGAAAACAAGAGAGAGAAAACGTTATAAAACATGGACAATATGGGCTTTCAGCAGTTATGGTTTTACTACAAGTAGCTACATATACCATAGTTGAAATAAAGTTACTGTAGTAAAACAATGACTGATTATTTTTAAAGGGATGGATACAACTATTGCAATGAAACGCAAAACTTTTTTGGAAATAAATGATCTATCTGTCCTTTTAAGAACAAAAGTACATGCTAATGAGTAAAAGTCCCTTTAAAGCCCCAAAGAGCTTTTGACTACTGACCAGCTTTTCCAAAGACCTGAGAACCGAATGATGATCTCATTGTCAACATTAAACCATAAGCAGCCCACAAACACACAGAGCACTATTGCTTTTTCTTTTGGAGTCAGACCTGATTTGATAAACACCAAATTCATGTTTATAAGGGGTTTCCTGTTTCCTTACATACACTGCAGCAGACATGCTGGTTGGAAGTTTTTCATACTGATGTGACCTCTGAATTTGAATTTCATGTTTGACTGCATGATCAAAGATTGCTGCTGCTTTCATGATAAGGCCAAGAGATCTCTCCTGTAATTAATATTTCACCACTTTCATAATAAACATGATAGGATTATATTTTTATACTCTTCAAGAAATATAATCATTATTTACATTTTGTATCCCTATATTTTTACACCCATAACAGTATTATTGCCTGTGATGTAGATTAGATCTTCTGGTCTGACCCAGACCAGAAGCAAGATGCTGATTCACAATACATTTTTATTATTTCAAATTCTTTATACAAAGTGTTCTGTTTTTATCATACTGTACTTATTTGGTTTAATATTTGAGATTTTTTTTTTTTTTTGTAGGCCTATTTTGCTTTTGAATTGATAATTCTGAAAATTTTCATTAATTTAATGCTGCACTATGTAAGATTGTTTCTGGTTAAAAATGACACTATTGCCAGTGTTGATTAAGTACATAAACAATCAGTATTCAAAACAATGTCCTTACCTTACCCAGATTTGGCACGAAATCACTGGCTTATGTTGTTCATCTTTGATTCAGTCACAGTCACACTGTTCAGGATGGCATCACTGCAGACTGGATGGATGTTTATCTGTTATCTGTTTGGCAAAGTTGTCTACCTGCTATAACGCTTGGAATTGTATACAGTACATTGTCTGGTAGGGGCAGACCCGCCGTCAGGGGCAGACCCGCCATCAGGGGGGGTCAAAAAGGCCCAAGGCCCAGGGGCTCCCATGCAAAAGTCTATAGTTAACCCTTAATGGGATCAAGTACAACAATTTACTTACTGACTCATATCACCGAAAATAGAGTTAATATGTATTTACATGATAAATACATTAATTACATTTACATTTACATTTATTCATTTGGCAGACGCTTTTATCCAAAGCAACTTACAAAAGAGGAAGAACATAAGCGAATCATCATGACAGTGGTACGAAAAGTGCCATACTACAAAGTTTCAGTATCATCACAATAGTATACAAAACCGATTTAAGTGCAACAAGAATTGTTAATACATTTAGAATTTTTTTTTTTTTTAGCAGCTGGTTAAATACTCTTGGAAAAGATGTGTTTTTAGCCGTTTTTTGAATATAGAGAGTGAGCCAGCTTCACGGATTGAGTTGGGGAGGTCATTCCACCAACGTGGTATGATAAAGCTGAAAGTCCGGAAAAGTGTTTTGGTGCCTCTTTGTTTCGGTACAACAAGGCGCCGCTCATTTGCCGACCGCAGGCTTCTGGTGGGAGTGTAGCTCTGCATAAATGTTTTTAGGTATGCTGGAGCAGACCCAGTGATTGTTCTGTATGCCAGCATCAGGGCCTTGAATTTAATACGTGCATGAACCGGCAGCCAGTGGAGAGAGACAAAGAGTGGTGTAACATGTGCTCTCTTTGGTTCATTAAAGACCAGACGTGCTGCTGCATTCTGGATCATTTGCAGAGGTCTAATAGCACATGCAGGAAGGCCTGCAAAGAGAGCATTACAGTAGTCCAGTCTAGTTATGACAAGTGACTGAACAAGCAGTTGTGTGGCATGTTCAGAGAGGAAAGGTCTTATCTTCCTGATATTGTAGAGTGTAAATCTACATGATCTTGCAGTCTTTGAGATGTGGTCTGTGAAATTTAGCTTGTCATCAATGGTTACCCCTAGATTTCTGACCGTTTTGGAAGGCAACACTGTAGTTGGACCCAGCTGCACAGTGATGTTGTGTTCAACATCAGGGTTGGCTGGAAAGACAAGGAGTTCAATCTTGGCTGGGTTGAGTTGCAGATGGTATTCCTTCATCCAGGCTGAGATGTCAGCCAGACAGGCAGCGATTCGAGCGGTCACTGTGGTGTCGTTGGGCTGGAAAGACAAGTAAAGTTGCGTATCATCAGCGTAGCAGTGGTAAGAGAACCCATGTGACTGGATGATGGGTCCTAATGACGTTGTGTATATGGAGAAGAGAAGTGGCCCAAACACTGATCCCTGAGGTACCCCAGTAAGTAACTGATGTGGCTTGGATACCTCACATCTCCAGGCTACCTTAAAAGACCTACCTGAGAGATAGGAGTTGAACCAGTCAAGCACAGTTCCGGTGATGCCCAGTTTAGAGAGGGTGGAAAGTAGGATCTGATGGTTGACTGTGTCAAAGGCTGCAGAAAGGTCCAGCAGAATCAGAACGGATGATCTGGATTCAGCTTTCGCCAGTCTCAGCGACTCTGTGACAGACAGCTGGGCAGTCTCAGTGGAGTGACCACTTTTGAAGCCTGACTGATTGTCATCCAGCAGCTTGTTCTGTGAGAGATAGGCAGAGATCTGATTGAAAACTGCCCTTTCAAGTGTTTTTGCCATAAATGGGATGAGAGAGACTGGTCTGTAGTGTTCTATCTGTGTGGGGTTAAGTGCAGGTTTTTTCAGCAGTGGGGTTACTCTAGCCAGTTTAAATGTAGTGGGAAAAGTGCCTTCAAGAAGAGATGCGTTAATTATGTGTGTAAGCGCAGGTAGGATGGACGGAGAGATGGCCTGGAGAAGGTGTGATGGAATGGGGTCAAGAGAACAGGTGGTGGGGTGGTTGGAGAGGAGGAGTTTAGAGACCTCAGTGTCAGTTAGAGGAGAGAACATAGAGAGAGAAGAGTTGTATACAGGAGTTGGGTGTTTGACAGGGTGTGGTGCTGTGAATGTATTGCTGATGGCTTTAACCTTATTAGTAAAAAATGTGGCGAAGATATCTGCTGTAAATGATGTGTCAGGTGGTGGAGGGGGAGGGCAGAGAAGCGAGTTAAATGTTCTAAACAAGCTACGAGTGTCTGTGGTGCTATTGATCTTGGTCTGGTAATATGAAGTTTTTGCAGCTTTAACATTATCTGAAAAAGTTGCAAGCAGAAGTTGATATTAACCAAGATTGGCTGGATCTTTAGATTTCCGCCATCTCCTCTCGGCTGCCCTGAGATCAGTCCGATGTTCACGAACTACGTCAGACAGGCAGGGGCTGGGTGGTGTAGTATGTGCTGGTCTAGAGGAGAGAGGACAGATGTTGTCTAGACAGGTTGTTAGGGTAGAGCTAAGTGTGTCTGTGGCAGTGTTTACATTGAGCGTGGAAAATACATTTATTGTGGGAAGAGAGGCAGAGACATCATTGGATAGGCGAACGGGTGAGAGGGAACGGAGGTTACGGCGAAAGGAAACCAAAGGTGGAGTTGGTTTTACAATGGATGGGAGAGTCATGTTAAATTGAACAAAGTAATGATCAGAGACATGTAATGGAGTAACAAGAATATTTGAGGTAATACAGTTACGTGTAAAAACGAGATCCAGCTGGTTGCCCGATCTGTGAGTTGCTGTGGTGTGTAGTCTTTCCAAGTCAAATGAGGCCAGAAGAGCATTCAGTTCAGTGGCCTGGGGCTTGTCTTGGTGTATGTTGAAATCGCCAAGGACCACAAGTGGCCTACCATCCTCTGGCAAAGAGGACAGCAGGACATCCAACTCCTCAAGAAAGCTTGTCAGCTGACCTGGAGGGCGATAGATGACAACAACATGTATTTTTGTGGGTTGCATTGTAGTAATGGCATGGAATTCAAAGGATGTATTGTTACATAGTGAAGCCTGTGGAGAAAAAGTCCAGTTATTATGAATGAGTAAACCTGTTCCCCCACCCCTGCCGGTATGTCGAGGGGTGTGAGAGAAGGAGAAGTTGTTGGAGAGTGCAGCAGGTGTTGCTGTATCCTCAGGACGTATCCATGTCTCCGTCAGCGCCAGGATGCTGAGGGTGGACTGTGTGGCGAAAGCTGGAATGAAGGCACCTTTGTTCACAGCAGACTGGCAGTTCCAGAGTCCCACTGAGAACGAGAGTGGAGCAGGACTTGAAGTGCAAAGTGGCCGTAGGTTGTGTGGGTTGCGTTTAGTCTTGCATCTGTATCTTGTGAACGGTCTACAACAGATAACAGGGATGTGCTTGAATGCATGTGTTATCATTAAAACACTTTTCAACTTGTCAGCTGATTCTGATCCTTATCCCCCTGCTGTTATTATGTAAATGGTGCGGTCAAAACACCTGGCCAATCAGATGTGCATTGCGCATCTAATGTAAAGTGGTGACTGACTAGAGAGTAAAAATGCCTCACCATCTATCTATTTAAAAAAAATAAACAGTAGGGATATAACTGTTTCAAGGTTTCACAATATACCTTGGTTTTAAAATGGATGGTTATTATACTGTTGAAATCTTCTCATTGTCGGTATTGCATGTAGATAAAGACAGATTTTTTCAGAACTTTTCTAAAATCCTAATCAGTTTAATTAAGACATTTACACATTATCATATAAACTTGGCTAGATAAAATAAATCTTTAAATTGTGCCTTCCTTATGTTACTTTTGACTGTCACTCAGTTTTAAAGGTCACATGCAGGTGTCGTGAGCGCTGCGCATCACGAGCACATCAGAAGTCCATCACGAGTGCATCATTCTGACATGTCCGGACGAGCCTGAACCTTTATTTCAGCTGTCTGGGATTACTTGTAAAAGACCCACGAAGCACCATCAATATTGATGGCTACACAGTCTGTAAAGTTTGCTGCAACAATTATTGGCTCAGGCGGGAAACACTTCAAACCTTAAGCACCATCTCCGTGAGCACCATCCCACGGAATTTGCGAAGATGAATGTATGTGGAAATACAGTACAAAGGATAATAAATTATAGACTGTTTCATAAAAACACAAGATTCAATGTAGTTTTACATGATTTGCATGTTTTACAAGTCATGTTTATGCTTTGTCACATTCACAAATGCAGCAAACAGATTTAAAACCTCGTTCAACATTACGATGTGCCAACTGTTCTTTTACCTAAGTGCAGCGCAACAGCAGGCCAATGTGTTTTATAATACTAATAATATGTTTTATATATTTTGAGTTAGAATCATCTGAATTCTGTACATGTTTCTTTTTCACCTTGTCGAATTAAGAGTCCTGATGTTCAAGATCAAAAGTTAAAAGATTAAAGTTGAAGAAATCCAGAATAAAGTTCAAGAATTGGTTATAACCAAATATTTATCTATGTGTTTATCAGAAATAGCCTATTTTATAACCAAATATTGAACTGCTTTTAATATTATCAATGCACCTAAATACCGTGAAACCGTAATACCATGGTAAAGTTTTGTAGTCCACCTGCACTTGGATACAATTATTTTATTGACATTTTAGATTTGTTTCCATATTGAGTTTATATAGTGACTTTGCTGTGGTAAACATTACTGTTGCTACTCTAGAAACAACATTCTTTAAAAATATATATATATATATTTTTAGCAATTATTTAGTAAAAAAACAAAAATCATTAAGAGTAATACCATGTTCTTTATTTGAATATTAGTTTTTTGTATCCAGGTTGGCAATGAGCATGTACAAGCACTCCGCACATGCTCTCTGAAGGTCCGTAAGGACCACGGAGAGATCCCATGAGGGGAACAGGCATGGCCTGGGAGGATTCAACCTCCGGGTGCCTCTTAGAAACCTGATAATCAAGTCGTGCTTCCCTAGGGACTTACCGACCACTGCATCATGGTGGGCCGCTATAGCGGCTACATACACCTTTAAGGTGGAGGTGGACTGCCGCCTCTCCAGCTTTCCTGCAGGAATGAGAGCACTGACCCAACTGCGGACCTCTGTGGGTCTTCAGATCGGGAAAAACACAAATTTGTGAAATGACGCTACTTTAGGGCCTGGTAGAGGGAGCTCTGGCTTGGTTGATCGTGTCTACAACAGCTGGTGTTAGACCAATTAGATCTTCCGCATCCTGTCCAGGGGCCAGATGTGGAGGTTCCAGACGTCTGGGCAAAGATGCCAGAGGGTGCCTCGTCCTTGAGAAAGAAGGTCTTTCCTCAGGGGAATTTGCCTGGGAGGTGCTGTCGCAAGGAGCATGAGATCCGAGAGCCAAGTCCGAGTGGGCCTGTAGGGGGCCACCAGAGTGACTTTTTCCTCGTCCTCCCTAACGTTGCACAGCACTTAAATAGGCTCAGTGGGGGAAATTCGTACTTGCAAATTCGTGCCAGCATATCTGTCATGAGGGGAGCCTCCGACTTGAGGGAGTACCAGAACGGGCAATGGGATTTCTCTTGGGAAGCAAACAGGTCTACCTTAAAATGGTTGTGATTTCTGCATGCAGGGTGCTGGCTTTTTCGCCGTGCACCGACGTAGGGTAGATGCCGCTGAAACAGTGCGGATGCCTGGCGAACTGAATCGTGTAGCCGAGTTGGATGGTCCTGGCCAGCCAGCACAATGGGTTGGAGAGCGTAAGCCATGCGTCCAAACTCTGCGTGAGGGGAACTAACAGCTCATTCGCTTTTGACGTACCCGATGGGGCTTCGAAGTGGCGGGGAGCAGGTAGTGTTGCATCGGGAGGCAAAGTTCAGTCCTGAGGCATGTGTACTGTAAGGAGTCAAAACTCAAATAAGGGGAATAGTATAATCAGTAATCAATAATTCATAATCAATAACTGATCATACGGGTTATGAGTTATCGCTTTCGTTATCGTTTTAAATTATCCCTAAAAGGGAATACGTTGCCAAGGTCCTTATATGGGCCACTAAATGCAATGGGTTGCGCTGTTACACATATAGGCAGGCAAAAATAGAGCAATTGTATATATCAACATTCAATCACAATGGATTATAATTAAACATTAATATATCAATTGTTTAGAATCGTTCGATTCTCGAGATAACTCCTAAGGGGATTAATTTGTCATCTAATAGTCTGCTCGCCAGCGAACTGACCGTAAAATCTTTATTAACCCTTAAGAAATTATTCGTATAACTTAGAAAGGCAGACTATTTCTCTTAGCCACGAAAAACAGCTTCCCTTTTCTAAACAAAATACTATTTAAAGTATCAACAGTTTTAGAGCTCGTAGCATAAAGATCGAACATCTCAGGGACCTCGAAATCATGAACAGATAGGCAGAGTCAATCAATGAATATAGTATTTAATACAGGAAAACTACGTATATATCGGTGACTACAGTTACACGGAATAAATGTATTTACAAACACAATAAACCACAAATTGAAAGTGAAAGCTTAAAGAAGGTGATAGAAAGAGGGAGTAAGAAAAAACACACAATGGAACCTTAAACGAGAGACATCAAGGAATCACAAATCACCCTTTTGGGGCGAACAACCGTAACAGCATTTAGATCTCGAGAGGGAATAAAATACTTGCATATATATATAGCTCTCTTGTGTTGAATGTGTGTGCGTGTTGGTCTTCTTTGGATCCTTTCCGGGGCGAACGAAGTCGCGGCAAGTTTAAAGTTCCTTTAGATGACGTTACCACAGAGATAATTCAGACTAAGTTCTTTTCACTTGTCGGTGGAAATAAACACGGAGAATTATCTAAGAATGAAAACAAAAACTAACTAGAACAAACAAAAGAAAAAACACAAACTGAAGAGAAGGTGATGACCCAGTCGAAAGACAAAACTAAGCAACGTAAACTGGAGTTCGGTTCTTTTAAGGAAAACCTAATCCACGCCTCTCTGAAGCGAACTCTCCAATCGTTGTTCAGAAAATCTTGAGCAGGAAAGTTTCTTTGTCTTGTCAGGCCGATTAATTTGCATAAGTTATGGCCGTGGCCGAAATTCATCATTTTTCCTCCGAAGATGATTAAACATAACAAGACACATTTTATCATAACCTAATACATATATCTGGCTCAGTCAGACAAAGAGGAGTACAAAGACATCAAGCACGACATGTAACAATGATAGGAATTCAAGTTTACATCTCAATGCGTAATTACAAGTATTTATAATTCACTTGATACTACGATAACATCATAGATATTCCAATAGGACACGGGCAAACAGACAAACGTAAAAACATATCAAATATATCTCAGTAAAGTCTTTAAATGAGGAAATTCCTGAAAAGTTCTTATGTGTGTGTGTCTTGGAGAGGTCTCTTACTCTCCCTTCCTAGACCTGGGAGGGTAAGATTAGGATCTCTTTGAAGCTCGCAACGGCAGGGAAAGATCTGGTGGGTGTTGTCTGTTCACACTCAGGGTGTCATAGAAGTTGTCATCGAACCATCTATTGCAGACTGGCTGGAGCCTGAGGCGTAATTTACCTTTTGAGTTCAGAGGCCAAAAGCTCTTTGGGTTTTAGCAAGAATGTGCATTACATGATTCATTGATACGCTACAGTACTGAGAAAAAACTCAAAGCACTTACCTTGCTCCGCGTACCCGGCAGTTTAGTTAGGAGCAGGTCCTAGTGAGGCGTCCTCTGGACTTGTCAGAACTGGCCTTCACAACCGGTTGTGAACATTGTACAGTCGTGGGTGTGGAGGTGAAATTTCTACATCCATAGTGCCACTTTGCCTGTAAGGGTTTGATGCTGGGGCGCCATGAGATCGATTCAGTTGCGGGCACCGGCTAGGTGACCCAAAGAATAAGGATCTCTTATTGACAATGTGGCAAATGAAGATAAGGAAACCAAGGATTTTCCTCCCAGCCCTCCATCGGGGGAAGGAGTGGTCTGGTTACTAGCTCATGTGCGAACCTCTCTTCCCTTGGATGGTCTGTCTCAGTAATGCTTGGGAGCTTTCTGGGTCCTTGAAGAGGTTTGTGAGTAGGGGGTGTCCGCTTCCTGCGGGTAGCTCTACGCTGGGGCTGAGAAGTGGGCCCTGATTGAGGTGGAGCTACCTGTTGGTACCTGTTCCTGCTCTATTGCACTGACGGAGACATTAGACTGGCCATGAGGTGAGCCCGTACAGAAGCAATCAAGCATGCTGGGGGGCGTGTGGTTTGTGGGGATTTACCCAGCAAAACCAAGCCCGCTGAACTCCCCAAATCGCCTCCATCGCCAGCCGGGTCATCCTCAATCCCGTGGGAAGAAGGAATGTGGGGGGCGGCTGGAGTTCACTTTAAGGAAGGAAAGCCTCGACCACAAAAATGCCATGATCAAGTTCTTGCAATGAGTACATGAACCATCCACGAACACTGCCTCGGTGTGATCGTGACCCAGACACACGAGGCAGCGCCTATGTCTGTTAGAAGTTGAGAGATATCTGCAGCATCCAGGAACAACACAAAGGCGGAAGGGCATCTTGAAAAAGATGTGTCTTTAAAAAGACATTCAACGCCAATGTGTTTACTCTTTTAGAGAAATTATGCTCTTTTAGAGGTATTATTGCTCTTTTAGAATGCTGTCGAAGCACCCAGGGGTGTGGACTGCACTTGCGTGCAGAGGAGGGAGAAAGCCGCTGGCAATGCGCCGTAGATCTAACAGCAAAGCTGTTCCAAAGTGGAACAGCAGTGAGTTTCTCAGCTCGCTGATCGGCTCCAAAGAAAGAATCTGACTGAACAGATGCACGATCCCCACCTTTTACACCCATATGTCTGAGGGCGGGACTTGCAAATTCTGGTTGCCAATTTTTCATTGGCCTTTTCTCATATTCAGAGGTATCCGAGGCTCCCGAAAGAAGCCCCTTGTGTCACTACAATCGACACAACATCGAGTGAGTGACAGAAGGGGAATTAGTGGACCAATAGGGATGAAAAACACCCCCAGATTTACATGAAACTCTACTCACAAGATTTGGAAAACCAAGTGCAGAATTTGGAAGCAAAAGCAAAGAAAAAATACAGCGCAAGCGGAATTGTTAGACAGCACAAAAAAACAGTAATATGACCAAGGAAAACATGATTTTGTTTAAAATTCTGATGACTGTTTTAATTTTTTTTTTTTTTTTGCAGTATATTTTAAACGTGTTTCTATATTTTTTATTTATTCTTGTTATTTTTTTGCTTTTTATTTATTTTTGTGCTTATTTTTTATCTGCGCTTATTTTGTATTAACACTCATTATTTTGATTCACGCTTATTATTTTGGATCCGTGACCACAATAGTTTTGGCGGGATTTTGATCCCATACATGTCTACACCACCAATGCCCATTGTGTGTATTCATGCTGGACAAGCCAACCTACAAACATATTATCTAGGTCTGTTGGTCCGATTTTGCAAAAACCAGACTGACACGTTTTTAGTTGGACTAAGGTGTTTACATGACATTTTAAAAAGACAAATTATTGTTTTATTCTGACTGAAACTGAATTATAAAGTGCATATTAACATACTGACTGCTGTATAATGCAGTAAATTGGAAGAATTTTTAAACATTTGATTGTTCATTTATACACATTTTTCCTCAAATGATGGTCAATTTTTCCAAGACAACATGGTAAACAAAATAAAAACTGTATTTTCAGGAATATTGTTCTTTTTACCCCCATACTTACACGCAGGTACAATGGGGCTAAAAGTACCTCTGGTTGGTTTCTTTGTTACAAAGTGTATCAAGTTTAAAAATAAATAAATGTCCTTTTATAGAATATTGATGGAGCAACATAATTTGTGTAAAATAAATCACAATTTATTGTGATTGTTTGTATTAAAATTCATATTTTCTTTTAAAGATTGGGGGGGTGGGGGGCGTTTATGGCAATGTTGATTATAGGGTAAACATTTTCAACTTATGCAAATGCTTTTGCTTTCTTGAGTAACATTGAGATAATGCTTATTCAAAATAACCACATCCGAAAGGGGTGCACCATTTTCAGTTTTGGTATTTTGTCTCAAAACAAATGTCATAATTTCAGGGATTTTATTGCTACATAAATCTGCAACATTACATTTTTTTTTTAATTAAAATTAAATATTAGATCAAGTGACCTCAAAATCAACATTTAGATATTGCACGCAATGAACACATTGATCAGGAATATATTTGCAGTGTGCTGTGACAAATAGGTGTTTAGTAAAGTACTTTGGTAGTTTGTGTTGCTATTCAATGTTTTGGGAGAAATTAAATCTAAAGTGCCTTTTGCCCCAGTGGGACTTTAGCCCTGCTGTACCCCACTGTTATTAATATAGATTAACTTATAAGATTGCTAAAAAAAAAAAAGTTTTGAATTAAAATTGCTTTTAATAGGGAGTTTGATTTTGCGGTTATAATATTGGGAAATATGTCTCAGCAATTAAGAAAAAAGATTTAATGTATACAAACAAGATATAATTTGTTCTTGACACCTGCTAAAGGATAATTGAATATTTTTATCGATCTGTCAGCCTAATTATAAACATCTGATGAACAGACAGCGCACTGAAAAACAACTAGATTAATCTCTAATGTCATCAGTTAAAAAATATAGTGAATTTAAAAATACAATTAGGCTATATCTCATGCTCAGATGCAAAGACATTCATATTGATTGTGAAATGAGACTCAGGAGAAAATAAACATCTTTTATTATGGTTCTCCCACAAAGCTGTGAGCTAAATTAAAAACTGTTCACAGAGGCTTCTGGCTCAATTCTCAAAATAAATAAATAGATTAATTCATTAACCTGGTGACACAGGAGCAATTCATCTCCCAACTTCATCGGGGGATGGCCGAGTGGGTCCAGAGCCACCGTTGTTGCTGGAAGAGGACTACATGACAGCATTCTCGGAGGCAGCGATCCAGAGGATCTTCCTTCTTCTCTCTACTACTTCTCTCCTACCTCTTAATACCCCCACGCCCCTCCTGTTTCTGTCCTTTTCCGACTCCCCAGAATTGGGGAGGAAGCCCTCTCAAACACTTTCACTGATCCAGGGGTCCCTTCTCTTTGCCTGTTTCTCACACTCCCCCTGTCTCCCTCCGCTCCCCCCCCCCCCACAAGGTTGATGAGAACGCCATCATGGGCAAGGTAGAGAAGCCTGGATGGTCTGTGTGAGCTGCAGGGAAGCCGGGCACTGCCAGGATCAGTGCCCAGTGATGGAGTTGGGGATGCTGATCCAGATCCCTGACACACCGCAGGCTGCCCCTGATCGGGCAGTGGCACATTGGATACTGGTGAGTTTAAAAGGGGCAACCATTTCTGACAGGCATCCCAGAGCTGTTGTGCAAAAGCAAACATGCGTCCGTGGCTCCCAAACTACAGACAATGCCTGCCGGTCCTCCGCTAGGGCCTGGAGCAGGAGTTGGAAATGCTGCTCCTGCTCCAGGCGTAACTCCATGAGGGCTTGGTGTTGGTTTTGCTGGATGCTGGTGAAGGACTTGATTACTTCGCCCAGCAGTGAAGACTCAATGACGAAGTTATCCTCCGATAGCCTCCTGGGTTTCGGCACCACTGTGACAAGTTTGTAATTTCTGGGCAATGGAGGAGTCAAGAGGCAGCAAACCATCAAAGGGATTATTTTATTACTCTTCAGCATCACACAAAAACTTTAACAAAAATGTCTCTTAGTGGCCAAATACACACTAAGAAGTCTTTGAGGGTTCACTCTATAATATGGTGGGCACATATAGTCAACACACTCTGCTGTCTCTTTCTACCACTCTGTGTTTGTGCGCCTTTTCAGGTCTCCGTGACTGGCTATTTTTTATATTTGATATGATCTTGGCATCTGTAATTCACGTCCATTTGATAATGTATAGTCAATGGTATAATATTATTAAACCCATACCTAAATGCATAGTGGGCAGGTGCGTACACAATAAAACATTTGTTTTTGCAAGCTAAACAACAGTTCAAATCTGTAATATCTTAGACCGATTCAGTCAAAAGACCTTCAGACATTATATCCATTTCAAGATTTTTCATGTTGCAAGGGAAATATCACTGTTACCATCATGAGTTATCCAAGAAGTTTTGCCAGTGACACTGGTGATGCACTCAACTGAACCAGAGAAGGTTATTTATGATGGACATCCTCCTGTCTGCATGAACTGAAAATGTTTTTTAAACAAAAGCTTCATTTAAAACTATTTTTATTGACCTCTGGACTGTTTAATTGAAAAAAGAACCTCCTTTGACAGCAATAGCATGCGATGACTGTAAGTTCCTCATTTTATTTTTAGAACAAACATGCAAGTGTTGCTAAATCAGTATTTTACGATGTAAATGCATTCGATTTGAAAAAATAAATAAAAATAATTTTATTACTGTTCGCATAGAAGTTATAAGCTTCTTATTCTCATTTACTAGCGAGTCTGAAGCTTTCCTTATATGGTGTTTCTATGGGTGTGGATTATGATAATTGTGAATAAACATGCACGCTCACTATTTACAAATGTTTGTAATTCACTGACATACACGTTTTACTAACAAATCTGGTGAGTATGAAGCGTTTGTGAATCCTGCGTAAAGTTTTCGAGAAGGTCCATTTTATATGCAAATTACTCAGAATTTACTATATTTATGAAAGTTTCATGAATGAGGCCCCATGTAAGGTCCAAAGCACAACTGTCCTCGTGTTCCTTTGCCGGACAGCGATTCCGAGTAAACTTCCCGTTACCTTTGAAGTAATGCAATGTGAATGTTGTACAAAGTAACATTTAATGCTATCAAAGTGAATAGCAGGCATAACAGTGCCGCAACAACATGGGCCACCATATTGATTGTTTTATGTTGAATGGATCAAATGACTGCATCACATTTTCACTGTCAAAAATGCTGTCTCAGTGTGGATGGAAGGCAAAAATGCGTTTTAAAACTAAAAAATGTTAATGTGTACGTGGCTTATCACATACTGTACTTCCAAACAAAAGTACTATTTGTCAGTTTTGGTTATACAGTGTCTTGACTATTTTTAATTAGTCACAAAAATGTGATTTGTTGAACACTTTGTAATGTCAAGTTCGTAATTGTTTGCCATGCTCTTATTCTTCTAGCATTAATCATCAAGCTCTCTTGATACTGCTATACATTGATTTTCAAACAGCTTTTATGTTCAACTGCAAGTCATTATTATATTCAAGTGGCATAGGCAGACGTTACCTCTGGGAGAGAACAGCCTATTAGCTGTGCCAGTATAAATAAATCGTGTTGCACAATGAATATTGCATTAAAAATGCAAATGAACGAACATCTGATGCATATTAAATTAATATTGTGATAATAGACACAGTCTAGTGTGAACCAGAAAAGTGAACTTTGTAAGAGTACAGCCATGTAGAAAACAAAAAAACCCACATGCTCAATGGATGCCATTTTGTTTATTTGCCAAACCACAAATCTTATAACTCATCTGGAACTGGTTTTTAAATGGTGATATTTAATTTGGCATGTCTTTAATATTCCTCAGCCATAAACTTTTATTTTCCAAGGTATGTTTCAAACATGACATTGTGCATGTTCCATGAAATCAAGATTGTTTAGCAGTTGTCGCACAGATTGGAGCATGATGGATCGCGGTTGCTATTTGCTGTTCGAATTTCACCCCACCTCCCCTTTTGTAATTGAATGGGTGTTTTCTTGCCGCTTTACTGTCAACAAAGATGCTGATATAAATCATAATCCATAAATCGTTCAGCTCTGGTGAAAGGTAATGTAAGATGTATTAAGTCATTTTCTTTCTCCTAGTTGTGTGGGCCACATTTAGTGTGCAAATATGCACTTCTGTTGAATGCACCGGCACCACTCTGTAAACATTTCACCTGGAAACTGGAGCTCACCATAAACATAACACTTCCAACTTCCGCCACTTTTGGCAGTGGTTTGAATTTTGGTAAGCACAAACAAATTTCAGGATTAACCTTCTTCAAAACATCTGTTTTTGCATTCCACAGAGAGATGCGCTCTCTTCCCTTCATGAAGCTCCTTCTGCCAATAGATTGGTTGAGATTTTGAAGAGCAAGAGAAGTTGCTCTTGCCCATCAACTGTTTTGTTTAATAAATAACTATAGCACTTGCATAAAGATGCAGCCAGAAAAAAAAATCCAATGAGTAAATTAAGTTGTGTGTAGTGTATTATAACAATTTCAATGTGCCCTTGATTCAATGATACATGGAATGATTTGTTCTATTTATGAGCAACATAGCCTATGAAACCCATAGGCTATAAATAAATAAAATATTAATAAATATTGCCGCAAGCTGCAATTATTGGGGTCCAAGCCCATGTGGAGAAAGATAAACTAATAATAATAAACCTATCATCGGAAATTGATGACATATGACATCATAATGTCCTGTTGTCCATGTGTACCAAGCTTTTTTAATTTGGAATTTTGTGCTCACAAGATACAGGTCATTTGGTCATAATGGGAAACGTCTCGGGTTACTTGTGTAACCCTTGTTCCCTGAAAAAAGCGGAACGAGATGCTGTGCTGCTAAGCACTATGGGGAACAATCTTATTGTGAGCTGCTCTGAACATGTGTGTAACACGTCAATGAAATTGACTGGAATTTATAGCCTCGGTTGGTGAGATCATTGGACGCACCTGTGACCAGGCTATAAATAGGAGGCGTCACCAGAGTGTCGTCAGATTATTTTTCTGAAGAGCGGTCCTGGGACATCCCAATGCGGCAAAAGAAGCGCAGCATCTCGTTCCGCTTTTTTCAGGGAACAAGGGTTACACAAGTAACCCGAGACGTTCCCTTTACAAAAAGCTTCACTTTGATGCTGCGCTGCTAAGCGCTATGGGGAACGAAATGCCCACGCCGCCGCACTGGGGCTGTCCGGACCCCTGATCGTTGTGAAGTGTTTTCACAGAATGCGAGAGGTTCCAGACATGAGCTTAAGATGTCGACTCAAGGGCATAAGCCCGGAGTAGTAGAACATCTAACACCATAAAATCCGAAGAGTGTGTGCGGAAAGGACTAGCCTGCCGTAACACAAACCTGGTTAGACATGAGCTTGAGATGTCGACCCAAGGACATAGTCCGGGGTAGCAAAACATCCTAGCCCATGTAGAAATTGTAGAATGTGCATGGAGAGGGCCAGCCCGCCACGTCACAAACTTGTTCCTGCATGAGTTTGAGATGTCGACTCGAGGATGTAAGAGCCCGGAGTAGCATGAACATCCAAACTATAGAATTTAATGAATGTGGGCGGAGAGGACCAACCTGCCGCATCACAAACTTGCTGCAGAGGGACCCCTCTAGCCAAGGCTTTAGAGGAAGCGACCCCTCTGGTGGAGTAAGCCCTGACACCTACTGGCGAAGCTTGACCGCGCACCTCATAGGCCAGGGCAATAGCATCCCTCACCCAATGTGACATAGTCTGCTTAGTAGCGGCCGCCCCCCTGTTGCGGCCCCCATAGCAAACAAACAATTGCCCTGATTTACGCCACTGGCTTGTGCGGTGGACATAAATCTGAAGGGCACGGACTGGGCAGAGTCCGTGAAGTCTTTCCTGCTCCGGCGTTAAAAACGGCGGGGAGCAGAAGGCTTCTAAAGTGACAGGATGTATTGTCGAAAAAGGATCTTTAGGAAGGTAATCAGGGTGAGGATGCAAAATTGCTTTGGCCATACCGGGGGCAAATTCTAAACAGGTCGGCAGAACAGACAGAGCCTGTAGGTCCCCAATCCTCTTAAGAGAGGTAATAGCCATAAGGAAGACCATCTTGAGAGTCAGAAGTCTGTCAGACGCTGACTCCAGAGGTTCAAAAGGGGTCTCGACCAGAGCCTTCAGGACTATTGTTAAGTCCCACGAAGGAGTTCTGGCCCTAAGGGGAGGCCTCAGTCGCCTGGCTCCACGAATGAAGCTGGCGAGTAGAGGATGTCTCCCTAAAGGCGCCCCGTCAATCAAGGCGTGGCAAGCCGAAATGGCGGCCACATAAACCCTGAGAGTAGCGGGGCATATGCCTGCTGACAGTTTTTCCTGCAGAAACTCCAGAACTGAAACAATTTGGCAGTTAACTGGATCTGCATCATGTGAACTGCACCACCTTTCGAAGACACCCCATTTATTGGTGTAAATTCTTCTGGTGGAGGGAGCTCTAGCACTAAGAATGGTTTCAACAACCCCAAGCGACAGCCCTGTGTCCCTCAGTTGGTACCCTTCAGGGGCCAAACGTTAAGTTTCCATAATTCGGGCCGGGGATGAAATATAGTCCCCTGTGCTTGAGACAGAAGGTCCCTCCTGTCCGGAATCACCCAGGGCGAGCCGTCTAGGAGAGACATCATCTCTGAGAACCAAACCCGGTTCGGCCAGCGAGGCGCTATCAATAAGAGGCAAGACCCTTGCTGGCGAACTCTGGCCAGGACTCCCGGGAGCAGAGAAACCGGAGGGAACGCATACAGGCGCATTCTGGGCCATGTATGCGCCATCGCGTCCAGACCCAGGGGGGCTGGGTGACTCAGAGAGAAGTAGAGGGGACATTGCGCAGTCTCTTGAGAGGCGAAGAGGTCCACTTCGGCTCTGTAAAATCTCTCCCAAATCTGTTGTACTACCTCGGGATGGAGTTTCCACTCGCCCGATGGTAAGTTTTGTCTGGACAGAAGATCTGCTCCCACATTCAGGCGTCCAGGGATATAGACTGCCCTGAGTGACAGTAACTTGCCCTGGGCCCAAAGGAGAATCCGACGTGCCAGCAAATTGAGGTGGCAAGAACGTAGGCCTCCTTGATGATTTATGTAGGAGACTGCTGCTGTGTTGTCCACCTGCACAAGGACATGGCAGCCTCTCAAATGTTGGAGAAAGTATTTCAGGGCCAGAAATACTGCCATCAGCTCGAGGCGTTTTATGTGCCAATCGAGTTGATGACTCTCCCATTCCCCTTGGGCTGGACGACCACTTAAGACCGCACCCCAACCCGTCAGGGAGGCGTCTGTCGTAAGCATCTTGCGACGACACAACGCACCAAGAGTGGGACCCAAGGTGAGAAACCGGGGTCTGAACCACATAGAAAGGGAACGAAGCACTGGGCGCGTAACCCTTATTTGCCTGAGGGGACTGGCCCTTGGATGAAACCCCCTGGCTTTTAGCCACAGCTGAAATGGTCTCATATGGAGAAGGCCCAAAGGAATCACCGTGGACGCAGACGCCATGAGACCTAATATTCGTTGGAACTGAAGAACAGTGCAACCTTGACCTAGCCTGAGAGTGCTCAGGGAGTTCTGAATGGAGATGACACGAGCGGGAGACAACTGTGCCTGCATCGTGATCGAATTCCATATAACCCCTAGATAGGAAATTTTCTGGGTTGGGGAAAGAACGCTCTTTTTGGCGTTGAGTCTCAGACCCAGAGAACCTAGATGAGCCAAGACGATATCCCTGTGCTGAACTGCCAGTTCTTGAGACTGGGCTAGGATCAGCCAGTCGTCTAGATAATTCAGAATGCGGATGCCCTGGAGTCGCAACGGAGCCAGTGCTGCATCCATGCATTTCGTGAATGTGCGGGGTGATAGGGCTAGGCCGAATGGAAGGACCCGATACTGGAAGGCTTCGTCCCCGAAAGCGAACCTCAGGAACTTCCTGTGCTGTGGCAGAATTCCAATATGAAAGTATGCGTCCATGAGGTCGATCGTGACCAGCCAATCGGAACGTTGGAACTGAGACACGACGGACCTGACTGTTAGCATCTTGAACTTGAGCGTCTTGACCGAGCGGTTCAAGGCACGAAGATCTAAGATGGGACGCAACCCCCCCCCCCCCCTTTTTTGGGGACCAGGAAGTATCTGCTGTAATAGCCAGACTTTTTCTCTGGAAGGGGAACATGTTCTATGGCCCCTTTTTCCAAGAGATTTTGCAGTTCTACCTGAAGTAGACATGCCTGTTCCGGGCTTACGGTAGTGGAAACAATGCCGTTGAAGCTCGGAGGGCGGCAAGCGAACTGAATTCTGTAGCCTTTTTCTACTGTTTTTAGAACCCACATAGAAATACCTGGCAGAAGTTTCCACGCTGCCAGGTCTCTGAGATGGGAACTAAGACTTCAAGACTTCCTGTCGAGGGGGTGTCGAATGTTCCGTGTCCTGGATTATGGCAGGGAACAACGGTACATTCAACATTTTGTTGGAAACCCCTGTCACCGAAACACCAAGGGTGGCGGGAGTGAAGAGGTTTCGTGAGGGTATTGGGAGGGCCGAAGTGAATGATACACGTGCCCCGTCCCGAAGGGAACTACCCTCACAGGGCTGGATACAAGACCGTCAGGGCTTCTTTCTCTTGGAGATACAAGCCCTGAGGTCTTGTTTGGGAGGTTGCTGAGGGCGACGAGCCTGTCCCCAGTCTCTGCGAGGGGGAGCACGACTTGCCACGCTCTGTTTCTGAACCTCCCTCCTAACAGAATCAGGGCGAGACTGGGTGACCGACAGCCTCGCCCTCTGAGTGCGACGAGGAAGGAATTGTCCAAAGGCTTCCTCATGACTTTTCGCCTCCTGGAATCTGGAGATAACCGTGTTCATGGCGTCTCCAAAGAGACCAGAAGGCGAAACTGGGGCATCAAGGAGAAAAACTCTGTCCTTATCCTTGATGCCGGATAGATTCAGCCATAAGTGCCTCTCAGTGCTAACCAAAGCGGACATAGACCGGCCAATAGCACGGGCTGACTGCTTGGTGGCACGGAGAGACAAATCAGTAGCTCGACGAAGTTCAGAGAAAGCTTCGTCGTCGAGGCTTCTTCCAGCACTCAAATCTTTTAGCAGGTCAGCCTGGTATGCCTGCAAGACAGCCATGGTGTGCAGCGCAGCACCAGCCTGACCGGCCGCTTGATATGCTCTCCTGACTAGCATGGAGGTTACCCTGCATGGCTTAGAAGGGAGAGCAGATTTATTAAGCGACGATGCCGAACCCGGCGAGAGATAACCCGCAAGTGTCTCTTCGACCAGTGGCATCTTTAAATACCCTCGCGCCTCAGCGCCCACGATAGTCGAATATATTGACGTCGAGGGCACGTGAATGCGCGAGGTATAAGGTTTTTTTCCAAGAACGAGAAAGCTCGTCATGGAGATCATCAAAGAAGGGAAGGGACTGATGAGGTGTTCCCTTCCCTTGGTCACCAGACAGAAATCTGTCCTCTAACTTAGAGCGCTTGGGGGGAACTTGGTCACGTGGCCAGTCTATTTGAAGCCTGGCCACCGCACGAGTAATCACATCGAGCAGCTCCTCCGAAGATTTAGAATCGCGATTGGAGTGCTCAGATGTGGTTAACTCGAAATCTGACCCAAGGGAATGGAGGTCCCCCTCGTGAACTGAAGAGGCGCTGAAGCACGCTTCAGGATCACGCGAGGGACCAGCAGGATCTGGGGAGAGAGCGAGCGAAAGGGGCGAACCCGTCTCTCGCTCCTCAGCCAGATCCATGCGAGAGCCCCACGAATGAAGTGTGGGTGCCGGCTCTCGGAAGTAAGCAAGGCGAGCGCGAAGCATCCCGACCGAAAGTAGGTCGCAATGCGCGCACCCGCCCTGTTCCAACGCGAGAGTAGCGTGCTCTTCCCCCAAGCAAACAAAGCAAAATTGATGCGTGTCCCTGTCAGACATAGAACGCTGACAAGGAAACACGCATTGTTTGCCCTGTTTTTCTGCCATTTTCCCCTTTTTTTCTTTTTTTTTTTTTATATATATATATATATATATATATATATAAAAAGAGAGAAGGAAGGAAAAGATCAGATTTTTAAACAATTTTCTAACAAGAGTTTTGTGAAAACACACAGAGAGAAAGCTCTGAAGAAAAATGTCTGACGACACTCTGGTGACGCCTCCTATTTATAGCCTGGACACAGGTGCGTCCAATGATCTCACCAACCGAGGCTATAAATTCCAGTCAATTTCATTGACGTGTTACACACATGTTCAGAGCAGCTCACAATAAGATTGTTCCCCATAGCGCTTAGCAGCGCAGCATCAAAGTGAAGCTTTTTGTAAAGGGAACACCCAAAAGCATAATAGCTAATAAAAATACTGGTTGAAAAATATAATTGGTTGAGTGTAATCCTTTTCCAGGATTTACAAGTATGTGAAACCACAGTGAAATAACAATAATATTTTAGCATTTTCTAAGCTGTATTAACTGCTAATTTACCTGCTGTGATTGGTCATCTTCAGAGTGCAGATTTATGAAAAAGCCAACGAGAAAGCATCATACCAGTTTCTATCCTGTGCTCGAGGCACTGTCACCTGTCACTGTCAGGCAAAAAACAATGTCATAATTACAACTGGGAAACTCTTGAGATAATTTTGATACCCGAGTTTCCAAGATGGGAAGAGTCATAAACTTTCAAACAGGTCTGTGTTTCCCAAAATTCAAACCATTGCCCAAAGTGACTGAAGCTGAATGTGTTGTTGAACGTATGGGCACGTGTTTCAGGCGGAAACCGTCTTGGGTGGACATGGAAATAAATGCTTATAAGCAAATTTCCCTTCCAGCACTTCTTGCAACTAAATTGCAGCTAATGTCTTACACTCCAGTTTACTGCCCTGTGGTGAAACACTCATTGAGGATTTGGACACAATTCAGGAAATCATTTGGTCTGATAAGGGGATAAAATGTTTCAAAGGTTTATTTATTGACAATGTCTTTAATGTCCCTTGCGGAGAGGAATCAGACGTGTACAACGTGGAATAACAGTCTCTAAACTTGTCATTAATAATATTTTGATCAGTTGTGATCGCCCCATTATCTAGAAGACCACTTATATTTTTCTTTGCTCTGAGCCCATACAGCTGATTAGTCAATACTTTCCCGGATTTCTCCCCACTTTCATAAAAAACACTCCTAGTTCTCCTCAGAAGGCCCTCAATCTCATTGGTTGAAAGCAAGTCAATCTCTGACTTCAGTTTAAGATGTCTCTTATACAGGTCTGACGTAGGAGACCTAGCGTGTTGTTCATCCAAACTAGAAATCTCATTAGAGAGAAAAATTAGCTTTTCCTTAGAAAGCTTTATTTTATTAGCATCATATTAAATAACTTGGCCTCTTATATATGCCTTAAGGGCCTCCCACACTATTAAATATGAAATGTCCGCTGATTTATTGACGCTTAGAAAAAAATGAATTTGGTCAGCAGCAAAGGAAACAAAATTCTCATCCGACAAGAGCAAAGTATTAAAACGCCAGTTCCATCAAGGAGAAGGCAGGTTTAGAAAGGTCAGGTCAAGAACAAGAGGAGCATGGTCCGGTTTAATAATACTTTGATATGCACAAGACGAACTCTAGGAATTAGACCGTTATCCAGAAAAAGTAATCAATCCGAGAGTAAGAGTGATGTACGTTTGAAAAAAAAGAATATTCTCTTTTTTGGAGGTATAAAAGCTGCCATACATCCGATAGACCATATTCAGAAAAATTATTATTTAGATAAATGGAGGATTTGCTTACAGTACATGGCTTAGATGACGAATGGTCCATCACCGGGTCAAGGCAACAGTTGAAGTCCCCCCCAAATATAAGAGAATGGGACTTTAGGTCAGGAATCAGAAAGAGAGTATGTTTGAAAAAACTGACATCATCGAAATTAGGGGCATACAAATTAGCTAAAGTTAGATTCTTGTTGCATAGCGTACTAACAACAATTATATAACACCCAGTTTATCAGATGTAATATAATTTGGTACAAAAGGTACATCCTTATTAATCAAAATAGCCACACCTCTTGCCCTTGCCTGGAAAGAAGAATAAAAAAACTGTCCCTTCCAACCACGATTGAGGTGAATTTGATCCGCGCTGCGTAAATGGGTTTCTTGCAAAAAAGCAACCTCTGCTTTAAGTATATATATCAGAGGATTGTGATCGGAGAATGAAAACAAAAAAAATTATAAAAATAAAAATGACATAAATTATAAATTCAGCATGACGCCACCCCATAAGAAACCCCAACCATCCCAATAAATCAACCCAACACTCAAAGAACATTACCTTAACAGCAAAACTACCTTCTAAGACAAAAACTAAGTGTTCTGCACACCTCCTTATTTCACCTTATCCTACAGAATCCTCAATCCCTTAAAACAAAATATCCTCATTATAAAACATATAGATAACACTACTATATCAAGTAGTAGGCTTAACATATGAGCAGACCCATGGCATAACAATCATTCACTCACTTTACCAATGCTACTTAAACATTTTAACAGTATAATAATCAACGGGAAAATCTAAATATATAAGTGAGAATACAAAGAAAGATAATAATCTCCCTTAAAGTAAACAAAACTTGAATTCAAAGGCATGCAAACAGTAATTGTGATAACATTAAAAAATTAAGGGAAAAACATAATATAACAAATCTGATTCAGCACATGGAATCAGATCAAATGCAACAGCACAAACCAGTTATTAGGAATGTAGAAACGTCAACATAATGTACAATACTACAAATAAATAAACGGTATACCATTCATGTAATGTCAGAGAGCATTTGTTAAATCAATGTAGTACAATGACCCCCCGTAATATAGATTAGGTGAAGTCATAAATCCACCGTTCAATTCTACTGGGTGGCCAACGTTACACTCTTAAGAGGCGCTATGGTGAGTCGACAAGAATTCCTTGGCTTTCCTCAGCAGCGATTTTCCTTGGTCAAGATCTTCAACTTTGCCGGGAAAAGAAGGGATGACTTAAAACCAAAATTGTAAAGCTCTTTCATTACCCCCCGATATTGAGCGCGCTGCTCCAGAACTTCTGGACTGTAATCATCATAGATGGCAATCCGTTTACCACGGTACTGCAAGGATCCTCTTCTCTTACGGGCCTCTCTTATCACTGCAACCTTAATCTGATACCGATGAAAACTAACTATTACCACTCTCGGCTTCCCTCCCTGTTTCGGCTTAGATGTCAGAGCCCGATGAGCCCTGTCAAGTTCCGGAGGAGACGGCAGAATCTGCTCGCCCATAATTTCCGACAGCATCTTGGAAAAGAACACTGAGGGCCGAGGATCTTCAATGGACTCCGGTAAGCCAATGATCCTGATATTATTATGCTGACTGCGGCCCTCCAAGTCTGCTGTTTTGGCCTTGAGCTTAGCGTAGTCCTCGGTAAATTCAGCACATACCACTTCCAGAGAGTGGATACGCTCGCTGAGGAGGTCTGCGTTGGATTCCATTGACTCTATTCGTGGCCCATGGTCCAACACCGCAGTCTGGACAAGGTCAAGTTTTGCCTCAACAGATGACAAAGCAGTTTTGAAATCAGCAGAGAGAGCGGCTCTATGGTCTTCCAAAAAACTAGTCAAGGCCGACATGCTAACATCGTCTTTTATTAGTGGTATCTCTCTTCGCATGTTTAGTTGATTTAGATGCCATTTTTCTACTTCCTTAGCTATTAAGTTTGTTATACCATTATATTCGGAAAAATTAAACAGGTAGAGGATTATTAACTGACAAAACAAAGATTAGTACTGGGAGCACAAGGTAGACGCATCTACTCCATTTGCATCCAGAACCGGAAGTCTCGACTGTGGTATATTTTGATAAATAATCTCATCCCTGTTTCTGTTTTCTTGCTTCAAAACTGTACGTAAATACGTGTGATATTATATAATTCCATTATTAAGCTAATTCCTTACAGTAGAAATTGTGAGCAGATACAACGAGATACAACAGCTTCAAGTCTAAATTTTATTCAGACAAATAATCTAGTTATTTGTCATTTATCTAATTTATAATGGTTGTCGAACGCGACTAATTCCATTATATATTTCATTACCTAATAATGTATAATAAGGACAGTTTAATTTAGTTCATGGCTCACATATTTCAAGACCCTAAATTCCCTTACATATAATGGTGTGAGAATGAGGGCACTTTAACGGTTCCCTTCTAAATTTAGCATACCAAATACCCTTACACAGAACACATAATTACAGAGAATTAAAGTTAAATGAAATATTGCCAGTTGAAAAGAAATATTGATGCAGTAAAAGGGTTATGATCGGAGAATTAAGAACATTGATAGCAGGAAAACTAGACCCCAACACCCTCAGCTATTTGCATTGATGATTGTTCCCCCAAAAGATGAATAGACTGAGAACTTAGCATATTTTCCTGATGGAGACCAGCTGTGCTGAGTGTGGATATCTTGGTGGGTATGCATGGTGCATAGTCCAACGTGAAGCGACCATTGCCTGTGAACATCTCTGCGAGTAGTTCACGTTGCATACTCACTCACATACACTTGAGTGAAAATAACGAGGCATTGTGAGGCATAGCATGTGACTTGAAAACAACAGAAGTATGCCAGCAATGCCACCAGCTGAGCAGTCTTATAAAGCAGAGGCTGTATTGTTATTGGATGAGATGCCTGATAGAATGAATCTTGAGATCTTCCTACTAGAAATTCTCTTACATTTATTTTTTATGTTATGATGGGTGTTCGCTGCGTCTGTTATCAGTGGTGTTGAGTGACAGCGGGCGGCGGTGTTCTCTCGTGCATCAAGGCATGTGCTCTTCTTGCTCCACTGTTACACAGCTTGCTCTCCTTTCCAGATACATTGCAAAGCAAAATGCAAACAAATGCGTCCCACTCACAATATTCACCCACTGACTGGACGACACACTCTTCATATATTCAAATTAAAAGTTATATTAGGGCAGATTATAACCTGAAACTTTAGCCAGAATGATTAATTGGTCTCATGGTAAAGTTTACTTCTCCATGTATTTATTCACTGATTACCAAAATCCCAGTTCTGACAGTGTTAGATGTACAGATCAAGTAATCAAATGCATTTTGTGAAATATTTATTGAAGCTCTTAAATTGGTCACCAAGAATGACTGTTTACAAAAACCGTAAAAGATTATTTGACAATATCTGCTCATAACCTAATAAATATGAATGAGATTCACAACATCATTATTTAAACCACACTCGCCCCCAAAAAGTCCCCACCACTTTTTAAAACAAAGTGACACCCGTGCTTCAATGACGTATAAGTTATCGTTAAAAAATCTATTTGCCATTGGTATTATTTTTACTTCAGAAAAATGACTAGCTCTCTACTGTAAAATGCAGATTAACACACACCTGTGATCCCACATTTTATGTTAATGCACCAAGTTGCTGTTACATGACAAGCATAAAAAACCTAATAAACTATGCATATTACTTGGTGTAAGGATTGTTTATTCAGTTTGTTAATATTAATAAAGGCAACTATTTGTTAAAAATGTGTGTTGCAGAACCTTACGTGGCTTGTTCTTTAGTTTATTATGAAACCTGAAAATATGCTCTCAGTTAGAATCTTCACCTGTGTGTCACTGCATGTTGCACAGTAAATACGTATGGTCATGGAGTATACCTATTTTTAGTGTTACATTTGTATGAAGGTGTTCCTATTTCCACAAGGGCACAGTGGAGTATGTTGACGTGTGAACTCCCAAGAATAAATGTGAAAATTACAAAAAGTACAGCTCTCAGCATGGCTGCATGACCTCAGCCAGGTACTGTTCCTGCAGTAGGTCATTTTTATTCCAGTGGTTCATTTTATGTACCTGAATCACTTATTCTGTTCATTATGTGCTGGCTTACATTTTACTCTTATACAGTATTCAACAAATTACATGTATCAATCAAAATACATCTAACTTGTATATAATTACCTTTATATGTGTCAATCATTGACATTTAATAGCCTTAATAAATGACTGGTCATTTGTTTATATGATTAAGCACCGTAAGTATGAGGCCACATGTATTTATGTGTTTTTTTAGAACCCTTTCAGGGTGTGATGTTATGTCCAAAACCTATGAGTGATTACCTTTGACCCTTATTCATAATTCTCTATTCTATATGAACTCTTTATGTCATTGTGTTTTTATTTCTGCTTACATTTAAAAAGTATCTCTTAAATAACTAATATATCTTTCTTTTATAGCCGTGAACAAATGTGCAACTCTCTCAAAATAGGTCATTACAGAGATTAGTAATGATTGTATACTTGTTTTGAAATAAATAGAAACAATGAGATATTTTCCCTTTGCAATTTAATAATTCATGCATCAGAGGATTAACTAACTTTTTGCTCTGTCATAATGAGTTATCATAGCAATTGTGCATTCTCTCACTCTTAAGACATAGTCCCCTGTAACAAAATTGGCAAATACTCTGTTGAAATCCATTTTGAGTATCTTAAAGCAACCAGAGAATTTTAAGCGACTGCGTTTTAATGCAAATGAGGATCAGACACATGACATCCTTTTGCAACCTTTCCTTCGGTCTGTTGGCAGCTGCTCTCCTATCGATAGTTGAGAGAGATTACAAACCAATAATGTAATCATTAACCTCTGCTGCATGACAACAAAACTATTTGGGAACATGGCTTGGCCTGGCTAA
The DNA here is from genome assembly GCA_032164185.1 of Moxostoma hubbsi. Classification (NCBI taxonomy): domain Eukaryota; kingdom Metazoa; phylum Chordata; class Actinopteri; order Cypriniformes; family Catostomidae; genus Moxostoma; species Moxostoma hubbsi. The sequence continues at coordinate 2,595,769 of JAVLUX010000083.1, read as the reverse complement.
AACCCGCTCAATGTGACTGACAGACCTTGCAAAATACTCAGAGCCACTCAATGGATGCGTGCAATGAAAAGACAGGCTCTGTCAGTGCAGTCAGAAAGAGATCAGAAAGGGGAATCGATAATGAGAAACCAGAGGGTCTCAAAGGAAGAAACTATTAGCTAAAGGGATGAAGGGGCCTCATTTGAGCTGGCATGAATTGAAATTGATTTGCCAAGAGCTACACATTCCACAGGTTTTTTGCTGGGCAGAATAATTAGAGGCTGGTTGCCGCCAGGTAAATTGATGTGCAAATTGTGGCCATGTCATTTACTTCCAACAGAGCAGGATGTGCTTGCAACTAGATAGAAGATTGAATACAAATCTTGAAAAAAGTTGTTCATTTGAAATAATAATTATAATAAAAAATTGGGTTTGACAAAAACAGCATACTGTTATTGTACAAACTTTACTCATCGTTATATTATTTCAGTTTTATTTTGTTTGCTGTGGGACACTTAAGGGCTTTTCACACTTGAAAACGTTCATCCCAGGTCATTGTAAACCCAAGGTAAATTAAATCCTGAGCAGAGGTGCCATCATATGTGTCAAAGTAGTATTGGAAAATTTTCTGGCCAAGGTATAGCGGTAAAATAAGTGGGTTACCTGCAAGTTTTTTTTTTTAAATTTTGTGTTCAATTATGAAAGCATGTTTTCAGTCCATACTTCTAAGTTTATTTTCATGAATTAGCTGTCTGTTACTTAAATTTATTACTTTGCATATGCAATTGAAGTCAGAAGTTTACATACTCCAGGGCTCGACAATAAGGACTGCCCCGGGGCCATTGTGAGAAAGATTCGGGCCAGTTGCTAGAACTGTCACTTGCCCGATCAGGCTAGTGTAGCATTTTCAATATTAGTGTAAGCAGTGGTTAAATTGGCTTTTGTATGGAGGGGGAGCTCTAATTTACGGTGAATGGTCATCATTCAAAATCCCGCCGTAAAATGATTTAATGTGTTTTTACACCAAAGGGGCTCTTTTTCCAGTATTAATGTGTAAGGTAGGGTTGAGTAGTCATTCAAACAAAGACAAATACTTTACAATTCACTTACTTTATTATTATTTTTTACCTTGATTGTTAACAGGCTGTCAACGGTTTTCACCCTCGGAAAATGTATGAAATGGACATGTTTGAAAATATTGGTTGGCAAATATGTAAACATCTTTTTATACAAAAAAATGATCTTGATTTAAAGTGCTCATATTATGCTTTTTGGCTTTTTCCCTTTCCTTTATTGTGTTATATATCTTTTTTGTGCATGTTATAGGTTTACAAAGTCCAGCCCAAAGGGACTTACTATCTCCTACAGAAAACACTGTTCACAAACTGCTCCAAACAGCTCTCTTGTAGTCCAGCCTTTACTTCCGTGACCAACGTGCATCACTTTGTAACACATGTTATAGTGCTCACTTAGCTGCTAGCATGGCATGCCCTCATACTCTGCAACTGACTAGCTAGCAGTGCTTACCTAGCTACTGAGCATGTGCAACTCCCAACAAAGATGGAACAGAAGTGGGATGCCTCACTCGGTGGCTAAAACAGAGAGCTCAACACACAGGGTGAAAAGAGCAGCTGAATATGGTGTTTTCTGAAAATTAAACCATGTAAATCTATTCTGGTACAACCTATAAAAACAATTATGAACCTGAAAATGAGTATAATATGAGCACTTTAAAAGAATCATGGCCAATTTCTTTGGCAGTTTATGTTATGTTTGATTTAATCACACCGACACGGGAGGTAATTACTCAACTCATTATGAAACAACCCGAACAACACTTGAGGCACTTGTGTGCAGACATAACAGTTTACATTTTAAATACATCACATTTACTTATTCACATACTACAATTCATGCATTCGTCAGCTTCCAAATAGGAGTAAAGGCAGGCTCCTCTGGTTTGTGCTGCCTTTGTCTACAGGCAGCATGGTCTGCTGACATCCCTGTCATCACCCACCTCCTAACAAACTTAGTTGGGTTCCACAAATCTAGTGGTGGACCCACTAACTTTACGAACATCAAAGAGGACACATTGACAATCTTCAGCTGATTTCTCAGTGGTGAAACAATAGTATTCATCGCTGAAAATCCCCTTTCACATTCAGCTGTGCTCACAGCCAGTGTATCTACTGTGTGTTTTAATTTCAGAAGACCCCCTTTAATTGCCATGTTTGGGTTTTCCTTGTAGTCCCTGAAACCTTGTTTGACACTACAGTAGTTAATTGCCAGACTATTACACAGCTGCCTCAATTCTTGTTCTCCATACAGCAATGGAACTGGAGAGGGCCAGGTGTCAGGTGACAACACATTTATTTGATCAAAAAGTTCCAGCTCATGCTCTGGGACCATCCTGGACTGCATGCTACAACTATAAGTGCATGAAAAAACTTTTCGTGATTAATTTTTATTTGTCTCCCACCAGTTTTCAATGGAACCCCCTTAAAAACACCAGCCTGACAGGCAATCTGGTAATGAGGGCCTGGTGTCTCCATCATTGCTAAGAAAACATTAGCCTGCCCTTTAACTTTTTTTTTAACCCTTCTGAGAGATGAATTTCTCTATTTTGTAATGCCTCAGACAAGTCTTTAAGCTCTTCTAGAGCATCCAAAATTAGTCCCAAATTGACAACAAAACCCTCTGACGATAATTTAGCTGCAAGCCCATCATATATGCACCTTTCAGTCGAGGTCCTGGATGTATCTTTACTAGCACTAATAAAGTGCTGGTGCAAAGCACCATACATATTCCAGACAGCCTCAACTGTGCTGTAGGAAAAGGGTAACCCATCTCACATCTAACACACAACCTATTTTTTTCAACTGTGTGCCCACTGCTGATGCAGCCTCATCCAGTTCCCTCAAATTCTTTGGGGACTGACTATAAAGACAGTACAGCTTATCCAGGAAACTGGCAAAGTGGTTGGTTTCCACACAGCTCCTTTCGGCATCCCCAACTGACAGCTCTAGTCTGTGATTAAGGCAGTGCCAGCCAACCGCTGCTGGATATCTGGCCTTTAGCTTCGCATACACCCCTGCCTTTCTACCCAGCATCACCAATGCCCCATCTGAGCAGAAGCCAAGAAAGCACTGCTTCAGAAACTCATCATCTAATCAATTGTCCATGACACTTGAGCAATGCATCAGTGATGCCATCTGCAGTAGTCTGTTCTAGTTCAATAACCTCTAAGAAAAAAGTGAGTGGGTCTGAATTTTGGATCGATGCGCGAACGTATACAACTAAACAAGATTTTTTGCTTAGTGTTGTTCTCTCATCTATCAGGATGGACACTTTGGGCCTTGTATTCCTGATGCTGGTCATCAGGGCATGTTTAATTTCTTTTGAGATGAAATTAACAATCTCTGTGCATGTGACATTAGTGTGCAAAACTCCCTATATTAAGACCATTTGTGCGCTGTAGGTCGATGAGCGAAGAGTGATCTGTGTATGGGCGATTTTCTTTTGGCAATGTGATATGCCGTCCTAAACACCTTCTCAGTGGTGCACAGCTGTTCTTGTTGTGCTTTTAGGAAGCTGGCATCTAATGTACTTTCTTCTTTTTTTTCACAGATCGACTCGGCTAATTTGTGGATATGCGATGTTACATGCTCGCATATTTTTTCCGTAACGATCTCATCTGCTTGTCTTTAGTATCCCCATGCGGTTGAACTCTGCCATATTGCCACTGTGTATTTGTTTGAACCAGATCTTAGCACACCTTGTGACCCTGCATCTCTGCATATTTCACATCCCAGTGCATTATTAGATAGGAATATGAACAAGTTTTTGATTTTGAAGTGTTCATATTGGGCCATAGTCCAACAAATTGGCAAACTGAGTGCTGAAGCTGGGCTGCTGCTGCTATGACTACTGAGGGCTGACACTGGGCTGCTGCTGCTACCACTGCTGAGGGCTGATGCTGGGCTGCTGCTGCTATGACTACTGAGGGCTGATGCTGGGCTGCTGATGCTACCACTGCTCAGGGCTGATGCTGGGCTGCTGCTGCTACCACTGCTGAGGGCTGATGCTGAGCTGCTGCTGCTGCTTTGACTACTGAGGGCTGACGCTGGGCTGCTGCTGCTACCACTGCCATTGCTGAGTGCTGGGTTGCTGGTTATGCCTTTCTTTAGGGCTTTTCTACTAAATGCATAGTTCCATACAACAAAATTACTGATTCTGCACACTTCTGGGCTTACATCTTCAATCTCTATCATTCTTTTGATATGGCAATTGCAGCATTAACTTACCCCCCCAAAAAATCTTCCAGGGTCCGTTTCACGTTTATTCAGCGTCTGAATTAACACAATCAGCTTATGTTTAATGTTTTTTTTTTAAACTATCAACAGAGATAGATTTATAGCATTTTTTAACATTAAAAAATATTTATAAAATCAAAGTTTTTTTGAAAAAATAAGCTTTGTGTTGTGTGTAAGGCAGTTAGATGAGTTCACCAGATGTGTTTTGACATGGGTAGGTCAAAAGGTCAAGCCGCATTATAGATTTATAGCATTTTTTAACATTAAAAAATATTTATAAAATCAAAGGGTGGGTTTTTTGAATAAAGAAGCTTTGTGTTATGTGTAAGGCAGTTAGCTGAGTTCACCAAAAGTGTTTTGACAAGGGTAGGTCAAAAGGTTAAGCTGCATAATAGATTTTTCGAATGTGTCGAATATCCAACGTCCAATATAAAACCAACTTTACCACGGTGAATCTTGTGGCGGATTTGCATTAATGTCAACTAACGTAGATAATGTTACTGAGCTCGCTAACATTAATGTTAGCTCAAACTTTTTTTACCTAGTTTTATTGTTTTCCTATCACTTACCGGAGCAATGGAGAGGCACCATCTGTCCAGAAGAAGCAGACAGAGGTTCAAGACTGTGAACAGAGGACTTCAGTGATAGCTGCACGATCGCTCTAGCCGTTAGCGGGTTTCCATGGTAACGTCGCTGTTATGCTTAGAATTGTGACAGTTTTCCCTTGATGGCTGTGGGCAGGGTGCTGAACCAGCGATTAATGCATTTATGACGTCTGATAATTCCATGTAGCCTGGGTGTCTCTGTGTAGTCTTGCTAAGTATTCAGTCTCATACACCAAGTATTTGCCAGGAGTCAGGAAATGAAAAATAATTCATATTTTCATAATTAGCATATTTATTTATTTTTGTATTAGTTCTTTGTATATCAGTCAGTGTTGGTCTTGTTTGTGTTGTCTGAATTTCATTGTGGCACGGTGGAGGGCGGGACCGGCGCGTGATTACGCACGCCCGGTCCCGTATTAGGCTAATTAAGCCGTCAAGAGGGATAAAGGCCACTCGCAGACGGCGATCGAGAGAGAGAGCTCAATTACGGACATGTCCTTCCTCTTATGTGTTTGTCTTTTGAGTTCTTCATTAAACCTTTAGTTTATATGTTAAGCCGGTTTCTCGCCTCTTCCTTGCCCATGAATTTGATCTGGTGTTACATTGGTGCCGAAAGCCCGGGAAGGAAGAGGGATACGCCGTAGCGGAGTTCTCGCCACTACCCCAAAAAAAGCAGCCGCGGCCAGCTGCCGGGGAACGAGGAGCCCAGCCGCCTGGACGCGGAGGAATGGCCGCCGACCGCGAGGGGAGAAGGGGCTCCTATAGCCGACCGCCTGGAGCGGTCAGGGCCGCTGCCAGGGGCGGAGGATGCCCCTACCAGCTGCTGAAACGCGGAGGGGTCGAGGTAAGACCGCCGTCCGCGAGCGGGGAGGGGATCGCGACCGACCGCCTGGAGCGGGAGAACCGCTGCCAGGGGCGGGGGGAGTCCCCTTTGGCTCCCTGAGAACGCGGCGGGGCGTTCCGTCCGCCAGGGGCTGAGGACTGCCTCGAATCCGCCTGGAGAGGCGCGGCTGCCGTTCGGTAGAGGGTGGAGGAGTGGCTGAGGAACGAGCTACGGCGTATCAGAGAACCGGCGAGTAAGTTTTTTTTTTTTTTTTTCCTTTAATCTCTCTCTCCTCTCTCTCTCGCTACCGCTCTGCGTTGGCCTTTTCCCTCTTTTTTAAATTCTGGTGTTCGTGGGAGGGGAGGTACCGCCCAGTGCAGGAACCTCCCCCCCTATTTTTAATTGTTGTTGTTTCCCTCCCCTTGCCCCTCCCTCTTTTTTAAATTCTGGTGTTTGTGGGAGGGGAGGTACCGCCCAGTGCAGGAACCTCCCCCCCTATTTTTAATTGTTGTTGTTTCCCTCCCCTTGCCCCTCCCTCTTTTTTAAATTATGGTGTTTGTGGGAGGGGAGGTACCGCCCAGTGCAGGAACCTCCCCCCCTATTTTTAATTGTTGTTGTTTCCCTCCCCTTGCCCCTCCCTCTTTTTTAAATTATGGTGTTTGTGGGAGGGGAGGTACCGCCCAGTGCAGGAACCTCCCCCCTATTTTTAATTGTTGTTGTTTCCCTCCCCTTGCCCCTCCCTCTTTTTTAAATTCTGGTGTTTGTGGGAGGGGAGGTACCGCCCAGTGCAGGAACCTCCCCCCCTATTTTTAATTGTTGTTGTTTCCCTCCCCTTGCCCCTCCCTCTTTTTTAAATTATGGTGTTTGTGGGAGGGGAGGTACCGCCCAGTGCAGGAACCCTCCCCCCCATTTTTAATTGTTGTTTTTTGTTTCCCTCCCCTTGCCCCCTCCCTCGTCCAGGTTAATGGGGATGACCTGCCGGCAGACCGCGCGCGGAGGCGCCCCCCCCCCCCCAGGGGATGTACGTCAGGCCGGGGGTCCCCAGCCTAAAAGAACGGGGGAGGAATGTGGCACGGTGGAGGGCGGGACCGGCGCGTGATTACGCACGCCCGGTCCCGTATTAGGCTAATTAAGCCTAATACGGGACCGGGCGTGCGTAATCACGCGCCGGTCCCGCCCTCCACCGTGCCACATTCATGTTATATACACATTGTTAATTCACACATTAGGCCTAATATCCACCTACTGTATATTACACATCACAACCGATTTAGTAGCAATTCTGTTCTCTCAGCCAATAATCAAACCTTAACTCAGTGAATAATCTGATCCTTCTTGTGAAAACACTACACATGGGCAAAAGTTACATGACAGCATGACTAAATGGGTGACCGAAAACCCATCATCTCCTCCACAGAACTCTTGGCTTAAAAGCACATTTGTAAATGGCAGGACGGCTGAGGTTAATATGATGTATTTATTAATTAATATCTGTAAAGCACATATATGGGATTACATAAAACATAAATAATTTCTTGCAAATTATAAATGTGATTCAATTTTGGGGGACATTTTATTTATTTTTTTTCTCCCCTTTTTCGAATGCCCTATGTGCTCTAAGTCCTCGTGGTGGCATGGTGACTCACCTCAGTCTGGTTGGTGTAGGACGAATCTCAGTTGCCTCCACATCTGAGACCATCAATCTGTACATTTTAGCACGTGGCTTGTTGTATATCCACTCACATTCTCCGCACGCAGCCATCATACCGTTTAAGAAGGAAGGAGGTGCATTCTGTCTCCTTGAGATGAATGTAGTTTGGTGCGAAAAGTGCAAATCAATCCCAGAACAACAGCAAAGGACATTGTGAATATGCTGGAGGAAACAGGTAGACAAGTATCTACAGTATATCCACAGTAAAATTAGTCCTATATAAACATAACCTAAAAGGCTGCTCAGCAAAGACGATGCCAATGCTCCAAAACTGCCATAAAAACGCCATACTACAGTTTGCAAGTGCACATAGGGACAAAGATCTTACTTTTTGGAGAAATGTCCTCTGATCGGATGAAACAAAAATGGAACATTTTGGCCATAATGACCATCGTTATTTTTTGAGGAAAAAGGGTGAGGCTTGCATGCCGAAGAACACCATCCCAACTGTGAAGTATGGGGGTGGCAGCATCATGTTGTGGGGGTGCTTTGCTGCAGGAGGGACTGGTGCACTTCACAAAATATATGGCATCACGTGGAAGGAAATTGATGTGGATATATTGAAGCAACATCTCAAGACATCAGCCATAAAGTTAAAGCTCGGACGCAAATGGGTCTTCCAAATGGACAATGACCACAGGCATACCACCAAATTTGTGGCAAAAGGGCTTAAAGACAACAATGTCAAGGTATTGGAATGGCCATCACAAAGACCTGACCACAATCTAAATTTGTGGGCAGAACTGAAAAAGCATGTGTGAGTAAGGAGGCCTACAAATTTGACTCAGTTATTCCAGTTCTGTCTAGAGGAATGAGCCAAAATTCCAGCAATTTATTATGAGAAGCTTGTGGAAGGCTACCGAAAACATTTGAACTAAGTTAAACAATTTTAACTTCTGACCCACTGGGAATGTGATGAAAGAAATAAAAGCTGAAATAAATCTTTCTCTCTACTATTATTCTGAAAATGTACATTCTTAAAATAAAGCACTGATCCTAACTGACCTAAGAAAGGGAATGTTTTCTATGAATAAATGTCAGGAATTGTGTTAAAACTGAGTTTAAACATATTTGGAAAAGGTTTATGTAAACTTCTGACTTCAACTGTATATGTTATCTGAGCCACCTGCTGGATTTCATCTCTAGGTATGCTCAGGCCCCATTTCCACCTAGTATTACAATGCGTTTCGAGTGATCTGATCATATGTGGTCAGGTGAAACATATCACTGTTTACACCTTGTCACTTAAATGCATCTCTGTGACCACTTGTGTTTGGATTTGGAGGGAAGGGTCTCGGTTTCATGATGACATTCATCAATCTCTATGTCAGTGTGTTACTGCATGATAATAAAGTGTAACAAAACATTGCGCTTTTTCTCTCAGATATGATTGAAATGTAATCTAAGCACAAATGCAACATGTCAAGTAGAATTATCTGTTATTTTAGTGGATTACCTGTATTAAAGGAGCTTCAGGTGTTCGTGCTTGTCATCTGTGTTGACATCAGACACACTAAAGATCCGTGAAGCTCTTGTAGTTGTGTATGTATCTGATTTTTTTAATTTGATCGGACATTTATTTCCTTTTATAGCCGTTGAAAATGATTAAGTTTACACTTGTTTAAGTGCAGTGGTTGATTGACAGGTGAGGGATGTCGCTTCACTGCTCCGAGACGCATACAGGACGGATTAGGATTTACACCTCAAATGTGATGTGGTCACATGTTTTTGACCACATTCTTATGTGGTTTTTGTGATCTGGTCACATAACAGTTTAGACCCTGTTTAGACCTGTATGTAAGGCTGACCACATGTGAACGGATCACCCGAAACGCATCTTAATAATATGTTGAAACTGGGCCAAAGATACCTGATCAAGTAAAGAAGTGTAGCCTCATTATCCAGCTTGATCTCACATAACAATTGGCAAGTGTGTGTTTATTTTTCTTTGCCGAAATTGATTTACGTAGAGGCTAAAGCGGTAAGTGTGTCAAAGCGTATAAACGAGTGCGTCATCCTTTTATATCCAGGAGAGGTCGCCAGAAGCCAGTTGTAAAAACTATTGTTTTCAGATGAACAGGGTGTAAAATAGTGAAGAGAAATGCTTATTTTATTTGATTTACACCCCAACCAAAGCCCAAACCTAACCTTAACCATTAGTAGATTCAAAATGCAATGTTAGGGACCAAAATGCAACCTTCTTATCATGCTTGTGATTGTTCGGGTGAATGCACTCAAAAAAGCATTCAATTCTGGTCACATTGAGAGAAGCATTTATGTCTTCTTCAGTATGTATGTTGATATTCATGTAACTATTTGCTACAAAGCATTTCTATTTTCAAGGCATACAAAGCATTTTCCTTTTATTTCAAATTATTGTAGATATACACTTCATCCAGCACTGTTTGTTCACTGTGTTCAGAATGATACCAAAACTGTTTCACAATATGAGAAACAATCTCACCTACATCTCAAAGGGAGCTACTTTTCTCACTTCTTACCATTTAGTTTTATTCAGATTGAAAGATTTACAGCCTATATTATGGCCCTTCTCTTTAGTCACTTGTTTACCAGCAAGACATAATGTCATCATGTGCTGACTTACATTTATATTGTTGTTCTTAGCAGATACCTTTAACAAAAACTCAAACCTGTAGTTAAAAGATTGTTGACTTAAAATGTTTATTCTGTCATCATTACTCAACCTCATGTTGAACCCCACATGAATTTCTCTCTCTCTGTGGAACTCAAAAGGAGATTTTAGACAGTAAGTCACCATTCACTTTCATTGTATCTTTTTTTTTCTCCTAAAATGAAAGTGAATACTGTGATTGATATTCTGCCTAACATCTCCTTTTGAGTTCCACAGAACAAAAAAAGTCATGGGTTTGCAAAAACATGAAAATGTGAAATGATGACAGAATTTTCATTTTGGGTGAACTATCCCTTTAACAGTCAAAGTTCAAAGTAGACAAAATGTTAACAGATAAAACCTAAAAGAGGTGACTTTGTTGCTAAATCAGGTATGATGTTTACTGTAAGATAATAAAATATATATTAAAGTTATAGATAATAAAATGATATTTTGAGTTTTATGCATGTATATTACAAGGATTAATATTATAGTATTAAATTATTATTATATAGGCTACTATTACCGGTACATATGACCTACTTATATTATTAAACTAAGTCACATGGCAGTAAAATTACCTGTATAGCCAACGTCAGATGATGGAGATGAGATATGTAACACAGGTGTTTAGCGGGGTGATTACTCTTTTAAGCGTTACTCTTTACTTTGAGTAGTTCTGGCATTACAAACACACAAAGCATTTTTTGCTGTTTTTGCCTTTCTTGTAAAAGGTGCTGTTTTATTTTTTGTATTGTTTTATTTGTATTTATTTATTTATTTATGTATTTATTTTTTAATAAAAAATTTTTATCCCCTTTTCGCCCAATTTGGAATGCCCAATTCCCACTACTTAGTAGGTCCTTGTGGTGGCACAGTTATTCACCTCAATCTGGTTGGAGGAGGACGAGTCTCAGTTGCCTCCTCTTTTGAGACAGTCAATCAGCATATCTTGTCACCTGGCTCGCTGTGCATGACACCACGGAGACTCTCAGCATGTGGAGGCTCATGCTACTCTCCGCAATCCACACACAACTTACTACACGCCCCATTGAGAGCGAGAACCACTAATCACCACCACGAGGAGGCTACCCTCCCTAGCAACCAGGACAATTTGTTTGCTTAAGATACCTGGCTGGAGTCACTCATCACACCCTGGATTCGAACTCGCGACTCGTGGGGTGGTAGTCAGCGTCAATACTCACTGAACTATAAGTGAGCGCCACGATGTGACAAGACAAAACTAGATCGCTCCAGTGTCACATGCTTGCACTATATAAACTGGAGCGATTGTTATATCACTTCACTTACTTGCTAATGCCATTTCATGTCGAATTAACAGGCTTATATAGTGTGGCAGGGCGGAGGACGGGGCCGGGTCGTGATGATACACACTTGGTCCCGGACGGACATGTCCCTAAATGATCTCTCGCTCCTCGCAGTACCGTCTGCCATCGGCCTTTATCCCTCTCAGAGGCTTGATTAGCCTGATACGGGACCGGGTGTGTATCATCACGACCCGGCCCCACCCTCCACCCTGCCACATATAGGTTTAGTTCATAAATTCAGCAAATGCTGCACAAGAGACATGGTAGGCGCCGCTCTACCAGAGCTAAAAATGCGGGTTAATGAAACTGTACAAACTGAGAAAATTAGTATCGCCGAGCAATATTTAAAATAAAAGTAGTATTGCCATGGCAATATTGGGAATATTGGCGACAGCGGCTATCATCCTGGGTTGTCCTTTTTCATGTTTCACACTGTTTTTACTTTACCCCGGGTTAATAAGTAATCCTAGGTATTCATGTTCCGATGTTTCACACTGTACATTCACAAATCCCAGTTTATTGTTTTTATTTTCATATATTGCATTATTAAAGTAAACAGCATACAGCGTCTTCGTCTAAAGCTGCGTTCACACTGCCAGTGACGCCATCCCATTAATTTTCAATGAGAGCACAGCGACGTCCAGCGACACAAGCTGTCGCAGTTGTTGGCAACCAGAAGTTTGCGTGTCCAGCATTCAAACAAAGTTGAGACAAGTTTAACTTTATTCAAATGAAGAGTGACTTATGGGAGCGACAGCCAATACGAGAGAAGATGGTAGAGCTCATGTGATCCTTCTCTCTCTCTCAGCTCCTGCATTAATGGAAAGATCAGGGGACCCACCCTCTGCAGAAGCTCATCAAACTGGGTCCTGTCAAGCCTGAAGTATTGCTGGAACCGGACTTCATCCAGCCGCAGCTCCTGCACCAGCCGGTGGTACTCACCGAGCTGATTCCGAGATTGGTTTGGTTTTGTGGACCCAGACAGGCGTTTGCGTTAAACAGCCGCTATGGCAAAGAGCACGCCATGTTTCTCATTCATCTTTCATATAAAGTATTTTATGTGATTCCATTTATATTTAGTCTTTTCCCTCCAAAATGTTTGTTTTTAGCGCAGAAAACTGATTCGCTGTCAACAGCAATGGAATGGCATCTGTGAATGTAATTTATAAACGTTACTAGGCAACCAGTAGTGGGAACGCCCACTAGCGTCTAACCGCCAGCCACTGGCGACCTGCAGCGACAAAGTTGCTGGCAGTGTGAACGCAGCTTAACTCAACGTGATAAAAAATAAATACAAAATTCATGAAATGTCACTCTACCAAGAAGAGCCTCTTTGCTCTACTGTGTGAAGATGCACCAAAATGACAGTATTCTGCTTCAAATGCAGGCGTGCTGGCTGTTGCATTGACAAGTACTTGTGGGTTTCTTTATCTTGGATCTTCAATGGTCATGATCATTTTAAAATATCATAACCACGCACTGCAAGACTGTAAACAACTCTTAAAAAGGCATACCTTGTTGATGCTTTAAGCAGCTGCATGCTCTGCATCAATGTGTAATAGACCAGTAGATATGTCAACCGCTAGAAATGTATCAAGTATCATGGTTATGCAAAATCCGTGGCAATGCACATTCCCAAAATCATTGTATTATGATCATTACTTTGCATTTCTCACAGCGATTGATGATAGTGCACTCTTGCACGTGCACTCGAGCATCATATAGTGCGTGCATCCATGGCGTAATTATAATTATAATACAATGATTTTTGGGAACGTGCATTGCATAACCTTTGCGTATGCTGTATGCTTCAAGGTAAAAGGGTTGGGAACCACTGGTCTAAATCATATGTGGCACGGTGGAGGGCGGGACCGGGGCGTGATTACGCACGCCCGGTCCCGGATTAGGCTAATCAAGCCACCAAGAGGGTTAAAGGCCGAGCGCGGACATGTCCGTGAACGATCTCTCTCTCACGCACATCGTCCGCACTCGGCCTTTAACCCTCTTGGTGGCTTGATTAGCCTAATCCGGGACCGGGCGTGCGTAATCACGCCCCGGTCCCGCCCTCCACCGTGCCACATCATATTTTCATAGAAAAACTGTTAAAAAACTTTTAAGAATTAGGTCTACCTGCAGTATTTGTTTGTTAATGGCAAATGGAAGTATAAAGTGTCATCAGTATATTATTAGTTTATTAGAGGCTTAAGGAGATCTGTCAGGACTGATGCAGTTTGGGACTGCCTGTAAGGTTAATTTAAGAAATAATCATTTGAAAAAGGTTTATCAGAGGAGACGTCCTTTGTCATGTATGAAGAATCTTTTATTAATGAATTCTGAAGTAATTTTAAATGCATACATGCTCTGCTCTGATACATTACAAGTTGTATCAACCTGAACACCGACTGTGCCCCTAAATACAGATAAGTGCAACACCTGTCTGTCTATCTATCTGTTGTATCTCACTCTGTCTTTCTGCCTGTCTCTCTGCCTGTCTGTCTATCAAACCTTTACTTTTAAACTTCAAAGCTTTTTTTTATCTTTTTTAAACTTTCAGACAAAGCTTTGTGAGGCCAACATCAAAGTTTGTCTTGAAGAACTTTCATTTTCTAGTTGAACAGTGTTTTTCCTTGTACTACTTCAGTTCCCCTGCAGCTCTAGCACAGACAAGTGACAGCTGAGTCAAAAATGGTCACAGTGAGATTTAAATGTGACGTGTTTTCTCCTGCAAGGTGACAATGGTCTAGGTGTGAAATAATTGTCTGTTCCAATCTTTCATTACAGTTAATAAAATATGAGTGTGGTGTGGGATGATAATCCAAACCCATATAATGCAAAATATGTTTTTCAAGAAGCCCCTGATTTTCCACATTGGTGAGTACTCTGTAATAACTAATTTTTAGGTTCTATGTCAAATTTCTATGTCTAAATCAAGATAAAATATTCAGTTTATACATGGGCTGTTGATATAACACATCAATACAATTAATTATAATTAATGTATGCATTTAATCATGCACTCAACCCTTATAGTTATTTCCATAAACAATGCACCTCGCCCAACCGCACTCACTGCGAGCATGCAGCGCGTAATGAATAAAGAGCCATACACACCGGAGTCTCAAGACACTTTGAACTATTTTTAACTACTTTTCACTTTACACAGCACTATACATAGATGCAGAGTAGACAGAACACAAGTAAACGTCTCTTAAAGGTTCACTTTGGTTGTGTCGTGTCTCACTAATTTTCAGCGTTTCTAATCATCAGGACTTCATTTTAGGATGCCGTAACAAGTTAAACGTAGTTTGAAACTTAAAGAAAATGCCACAAGTTTCCTGCATTCTGTTGTGCTCGGTCCAGCTGTCTTGAAGTGCTAGTGCGTGTCATCTGTGGAAGGTTGTGCCTTCTGTTATTGTTGGTTTCACAGGGAAGGTTACCTGTACAGGAGTTTAGTTGATTGCTCACTATTGCCACAGATTTGCAAAAAATCAAGGTGGTACATCAAGCTTAAAATACTGCAATGGTAGGAATATTCTGTAATACACAATTTACATATGATTCGAGGGCATTATTAATTGTGTCACTTATTTACATGTTATTCTTCATATAATTAATCACACTAAACACACTAAAAATATGTTAAATCAATAGCCATAGCTCTAACCTCTCTGATATCTGTTTCCTTGTAGATTTCCATGGATGTAGAGTCCCATATAAAAATCTGATATATGGCTATATATGAACATGGCTGGTGCTTATCAAAAGTTGTGAAGTACAGAGTGGTGTAGCACTGTTCCCAAAAGACAGGACCTATTTTCAGAATCAGAATCAGATTTATTGCCAAGTATGCTTACACATACAAAGAATTTGTCTTGGTGACAGGAGCTTCCAGTGAACAACAATACAAAAACAGCAGCAAGACATAGATAATTAAAAACAAAAAACAAAAAAGAATAATAAAAATAAATAATTATACATATACGTACATACACTCACCTTCATACATACCTACCCTCATACACACATGTAGTTGCAAATATATTACAAATCTGTTATATAAAGAACAAAAATACTGTATATTATGTACAGTGCAATCAAGGCCGTAACCAGGATTTTTCAAATACCGAGGTCAACCCCCCCCCTTTAATTGGTTTAGAACTACTTTCGTTTTGACATGACAGCGGTATCTGCAAGTACGTGTCACGTGACGGTCCTTTGATGCAAGAATAATTGTCTCGTCGGCTATTTTCACTTTACTATGAAACGACACTTCAAGAAAAAAATACCGAGGACATGACCTCGGTGTCCTCAATGGTAGTTACGGCCATGAGTGCAATGTATGTAATGGCAGCAGTGGATATGTTGGACAATATAAATAGACTTAACTGTGTATTGCACATAATTATTGCTCAAAGGGGCAATTTAAGTGTTCATGAGATAGATAGCCTGAGAGAAAAAAACTGTTCCTGTGCCTGACGGTTCTGGTGCTCAGAGCTCTGAAGGCCAGAAGGCAACAGTTCAAAAAGGTAGTGGGCTGGGTGAGTGGGGTCCAGAGTGATTTTACCAGCCTTTTCATCATTCTGGAAGTGCATAGTTCTTGAAGGGGGGGGGGGGGGGGGGGGGGTGCAGGGGGCAACCAGTAATCCTCTCAGCAGTCTGAACTGTCCTCTGTAGTCTTCTGATGTCTGATTTCGTAGCTGCACCAAACCAGACAGTTATTGAAGTGCAGAGGACAGACTCAATGACTGCTGTGTAGAACTGTATCAGCAGCACCTGTGGCAGGTTGAACTTCCTCAGCTGGCGAAGGAAGTACAACCTCTGCTGAGCCTTTTTCACAATGGAGTCAATATGTGTCTCCTACTTCAGGTCCTGTGAGATGGTAGTGCCCAGGAACCTGAATGACTCTGTTTAGAATGGTGAGGGGAGGACAATGTTGGGGTGTTCCTCCTAAAGTCCACAATCATCTCCACCGTTTTGATTGTGTTCAGCTCCAGATTGTTTTTACTGCAACAGACAGCCAGCTGTTCAACCTCCTTTATATATGCAGACTCATCGTCATCCTTGACAGAGGGATCCTTGGTGGTGCAGTCATTGGTTTAGAGGGAGAAGAGTAGTGGGGAGAGCGCACATCCCAGGGGGCACCAGTGCTGATGGTACAGGTGATGGAAGTGAATTTTCCCTGCATCACAAGCTGCTGCCTGTCCGTCAGAAAGCTGGTGATCCACTGTCAGGTAGACATGGGAACAGGGAGTTGGTTTAACTTAGTCCGGAGAATAGCTGGGATGATTGTGTTGAAAGCCGAGCTGAAGTCCACAAAAAGGATCCTTGCATATGTCCCCGGTCTGTCCAGATGTTGCAGGACATGATGCAATCCCATGTTGACTGCATCATCCACAGACCTGTTTGCTCTAAGCAAATTGAAGGGGATCTAGAAATGGTCCAGCAATGCCCTTCAGGTGGGCCAACACCAGTCTCTCAAATTACTTCATGACCACAGATGTCAGGGCGACAGGTCTGTAGTCATTAAGTCCTGTGATTTTTGGTTTATTAGGGACAGGGATAATAATTGAGCGTTTGAAGCAGCATGGGACTTCACACTGCTCCAGTGATCTATTGAAGATCTGTGTGAAGATGGGGGCCAGTTGGTTAGCACAGGAATGAAGGCACCCTGGTGAGACGCCATCTGGGCCTGAAGCCTTCCTTGACCTTTGCTTCCGAAAGACACGGCAACACATCGTCTTCACAGATCTTGAGTGCAGGTTGTGTAGCAGGTGGGGGGTTGCAGGAGGTGTTAATGTTTGTGTGAAGTGAAGGTCCGAGTGCGTGTGGGGTGTGAATTTGGGCCTTTTGAATCTGCAGTAGAACACATTCAGGTCGTCAGCCAGTCGTTGGTCCACCACATGGTCGGGGGTAGGAGTCCTGTAATTAGTAAGTTGTTTCAGGCCACTCCACAGGGTTGTTAGCTGAAAACTTGTTTTTCAGCTGCTCAGAGTAGCTTCTTTTAGCCACTCTGATTTCCTTATTCAGTGTGTTCCTGTCCTGATTGTACAAGACTTTATCCCCACCCCTGTAAGCATCCTCTTTGGCATGACGAAGCTGTCTGAGTTTTCCTGTGAACCATGGTTTATCATTGTTGAATGATAAAAATGTCCTAGTAGGGATGCACATGCCCTCACAGAAACTGATGTATGATGTAACAGTAGCTGTGAGCTTGTTCAGGTCTGTAGCTGCAGCTTCAAAAACACTCCAATCAGTGCAGTCAAAGCAGGCTTGTAGTTCCAGCTCTACTTCATTGGTCCCCCCCTTAACAGTCCATACTAATGGCTTTGTTGATTTAAATTTCTGCCTGTAAGTCAGAAGAAGATGAACCAGACAGTGATCAGAGAGTCCCAAAGCTGCACGTGGGACAGAGCAATATGCATCCTTTATTGTTGTGTAGCAGTGATCCAATATATTCCTGTCTCTGGTGGGGCATGTAATGTGCTGTTTGTATTTGGGCAGTAACACAATTTGCTTTGTTAAAGTCCCCAAGAATAATAAAAACTGAGTCTGGGTATTGTTGTTCTGTGTCTGTGATTTGATCAGCTAGCTGTTGCAGCGCTATGTTCCCATATGCATTTGGAGTGATGTAAACACACACCAGAATAAACGAAGAAAACTCCCGTAGTGAGTAGAACAGCTTACAGTTAATAAAGAGCGCTTCCAAATTAGGACAGCACATCCTCTTTAAAGTTGTTACATCTGTACACCAACTGTCATTGATGTAAAAGCGTGTTCCACCATTTTCCCCTTTAAATCCGCTATGCGATCCGGTCTGAACAGCTGGAAGACCGGCAGATGTAATGCGCTGTCCGGAATGGTATCACTCAGTCAGGTTTCTGTGAAGCACAGTGCAGCAGAGTTTGAGAAGTCCTTATTAGTACATGTGAGGAGATGTAGTTCATCAGTTTTGTTAGGAAGAGAGTGGAGATTTGCTAGATGAATGCTCAGCAGTGCAGTTCAAACGCCGCGCTGACAGAGTTTAACCAGCGCGCCGGCTTGTTTCCCTCGCCTGCGTCTTGTAACGCATTTAAACAACACAGCTGCGCCTCCGACTAAAATGTCCATCAAAACGTTTGAATATTCAAAAACCGGCAAAAGATTATCTGGTATGTGCAGCCAAATGTTCAGCAGTTCGTCCCTGGTAAAACTGACTGGAAAAAGATTACTAAACACAGGACAAACAAACAAAAACAACAAAAGAATTGGAGAGCTCCACACCGAGGCGGCCATCTGCGGCACCTTCGTTGACCTCTCGTCCAATGAAAATCCATCTTTTGCACCTTGACCTGGTACTGATATCTGCCATAGACTCCTATTGCCATGCCACTGACTTCCAAGGACATATTCATGTAGACAAATTCAGACTGCGTTTCTTACGAACAGTGAAGTGTCATATTTGACACTTTTTTTCACAAAAACGTTGAAATGCACAAAGAGCAATATAAAATTCATATATAGATATGTGCATATATATATAAACTAGTCGTAGCCACATTTCATTTAGGAAATTTTTTGGGGAAGTCATGATAACAGTGTTGCCTGCAATCGCCACTTATTTGATTATATATGTACAGTACATATTCTATATGTTAACATGAAACACTTCTTTTTGAAGTATTTTGAAATACGTTTGCATATACTGTATGTACAACTATGTGACATTGATTTTAGTGAAAACCATACAGTATACAGACATATTGTACACTCTCTGAGCACTTTATGATGAACACCCTTACACCTACTTATTCATGTGATTATCAAGTCAGCCAATCATGTGGCAGCAGTGCAATGCATACAGTCATGCAGATATGGGTCTGGAGCTTCAGTTAATGTTCACATCAACCATCAGAATGGGGAAAAATGTGATCTCAGTGATTTGGAAAGTGGCATGATTGTTGGTGCCAGACGGGCTGGTTTGAGTATTTCTGTAACTGCTGATCTTCTGAAATTTTCACACACAACAGTCTCTAAAATTTACTCAGAACGGTGCCAACCCCCCCCCCCCAAAAAACATCCACTGAGCAGCAGTTCTACTAACAGAAACGCCTTGTTGAGAGAGGTCAACAGAGAATGGCCAGACTGGTTGAAGCTGACATGTCAAACCTACAGGTGTACCTAATAAAGTGTTCTGTGAGTGTACTGTATATTGCCATTTATCTGATTTCTGTATGTTGTTCAATGCAAGATTGCAGTTTGTGTTCTCAGTTGTCTTTAAATGCATTGTAATGAGTAGGCCTGCCTTTTAAAATGAACCATCACTCACCTGCTGTCTGACTACCAGTTAATGATCAAGACCCAATTAAGACTTCATTAGCTTTTGCTTATGTTTGCTGTCTCTCCTTGACAAAGAACATCATAAGAACATGGCTCTTGTTTAAGATCGATTGATTGAATAATACAGCCTTCCAACAGCACCTAACAACACCAATAAACCACTGAACGGATGTTAATATAAGAAAAGTTGGTAAAGCAAGTGTTCATATGAAGGTATGGTGAAGGCTTTTGTTGACTTAAACTGACACAAAAGGTTTGTGCATTTAGTCTTCTGAAGGCATATAGTTTCGACAAGACACAACCTGTAATTTTAGATATTTTGTAGTGAAAATCTTAACATTCCAACATGATCACAAAATAAATCTACATGCTCTTTCTGAATGTAAATGTAATGTGTAGACCCCGTTCTCCCGAATATTTAACAAGCGCTATTAACCATTTTTGCATCAATTCAGCATTTCCACTTTTGCCTGTGACACTAATAGCGCGTTACATGAGTAATCTCAAAGATACAGGTTCTAGTCCTGTAGAAAGCAGAAGTAAACACACAATAATGAGCAAGGTTTGGTGGTTACATTTTCACTTTTAAACTACATTTTTACTCCACTGACACTAATGGTTAGATTTAGGTTTTAGACATATGGTTAATACAATTTGCATTTTTGTTGACTGTATTACATCCTTTAATAAAAATACAACTTGCATTTGGCGCCACCCTGTGGGCATTTCACTTCAACAACACATCCAGCTTCAGCTACTGGGGGCAGTGGTTCGAATTTACAAAGCAATAAAATTAGCATTTTGTGATACTACACTGCTACTCGTTGGGAAAAGTTTTTACTGTAAAAGCTTTATGAAAATAGCTGAACTCACACTACTGAAAAATTTAGGTAGATTAGCAGAATCACTACTTTTAGTTGTCATAACACTGAGCATTTTGCACTAGTATGCAAATACAGGTACGAAGTCCAATGCATTGCAAGCATCCCATTGCACATACATTGAGGTATAGTTAATCCAAAAATGAAAATTCTGTATTCATTTACTCACACTCATGTTGTTTCAAACACGTATGACTACTTCTCATGCGAAACACAAAAGGAGATGTTTAATATCACTGTCCGTGAGGGGGCCTGGGTAATTCAGTGAGAATTGATGCTGACCACCACACCTGGTGTCACGAGTTCAAATCCAGGGTGTGCTGAGTGACTCCAGCCAGGTCTCCTAAGCTACCAAATTGGCCGGGTTGCTACATGCGGTGTATCTGCGGTGTCATGCACAATAAGCCATGTGATAATATGCATGGATTGACGATCTCAGAAACGGAGGCAACTGGGACTTGTCCTTCACCACCCGGATTGAGGTGAGTAACCACGCCACCGCGAGGACCTACTAAGTAGTGGGAATTGGGCATTCCAAACTGGGAGAAAAGGAGATAAATATATATATATATATATCCTTGTCCAAGTCTTGAGAGAAGCTCATTCACATTGGCACGCATGTTCATGCGAGAACATGAGGTTTTAGTGATAAACAATGCAAGTTTCTCTGATAAATATCATTAGTGATGGGTGGATCAATCCCAAAGTATTGATACATCCGATACCGATCCTCACATAAAATAATTAGTCAGAGGTGGCTTGTCTATATGGGCAGGTAGGGCAGAGCACTTGAAAACAGATCCATACTTTAAACTGCCAGTAATTTAATTAGTTTGCCCATAAATGTGTTCAAAAAGCAGGACTAGTTTAGTTTTTATCCTATTTTTAAGTCGTGAAGTGGCTGAAAGTGCTGTTACACAGTGTTTGACATAGATATACAAGCATGTGTGGCAGAGAGTCATCTGCCCTCTTGAAATCCACAGTGCCCCTCAGTGGAAATGGAAATCTGTGGTCAAATATGTTACTGCAATTAGACCTTATTGAGACCCATTGGGGTAGAAATGAATCTGCCCATAATCTTAGTGCCAAACCAAAGTTAACTTTACTATAGTGCGTGCCAGCATTGAGACAGATTGTGAAAATGGCGAGCACTAACGATGAACATATGATAGCATGTCGTTTCTATTGCAAATTGATTTTTTTACATTTTATTTTAATTGATCCCCTTATCTCCCCAATTTGTCATGCCCAATTCCCAATGTGACTGGGTGGCGGAAGATGAATCTCAGTCGCACTGAGAGTGAGAACCACGTTTTAGTGACCATGAAGAAGGTAACACACGTGACTCTACCCACCCTATCCACTAGGCCAATTGGTTGATTTGGAAGCCTGGGGGGAGCCACTCAGCACGCCCTGGATTCAAAATCCAGGGGTGGTGGTCAGTAGTGATGGGAATACCGATTCTTTTCTGCGAACCAGATCTTTTTTACGGTTCGTTTCAATGAACTGGTTCAAAAAAACGATTCACCAGTTTATTTACATCATCACATAATGACGTCACTATATATAATGCTAATATGCTGGCATCGTAGTCTACATGCACAAACACATTCAATAAAGCCATATGTAAGGGCATATTGCTGATTATTACATTTTTATTTCATTAAGTTATAATAATAAGGGTGTTTATTGTCATCAGTTTCATTCAGTGATCTTACAGTACATCCTACGTTAAAGGTTTGCTCCTAGAACACCCAATACTAACACTAATATGCAAACAAGGATATCCTAAACATGTTTAAAGCATGAAAAGTGATTAAACTAGTCTTAGGGGCTGTTTACACAACAAAGTTTTCAACTAAAAACTGAAAACTTTTTATGCGTTTTGGCTGTTCGTTTACACGACAACAGCATTTTGGTGTCTGAAAACGCAAACTTTTAAAAATGGTTTTCAAAGTGCAAGTTTTTAAAAACGATATGGTATTACGTGTTCTGTCTATAGGCATGAACTTCGAGAACTTTGTCCTTACCTCACCAGAGATCACCAGTTGGAGTCCTTAAAAAGGTGGCGTGCTTTATAGTCCAGGGTCACTTGTAGTAATAAAGCAACCTCATTGTCCTTCCAGACAAAATTGCTCGATGCTTTCGCAATCTTCATTGTTTGTATTCACCGCTCTGTGGAAGAATGCTTATGTGTGCAGGCACGTAGTGTTTCTTTACAAAGTGACATCGCCAACTAATGGCCTGACAGGCATAATACAGTATTTTTAGTCGTTTATGCAGATCCGTGTGGACGGGGATCGTTTTGACAACATTGTCATTTGTACGTGAATCTTTTAAAAAAACGCAAAGAAAAAACTTTTCCGTTTTTAGTTCATCGTTGTCATGTAAACGTACCCTTAATCAACTCACCCTTCTTTACAGAAACCATCATCCAGCTCATCACAACTTCAGATATAATCTGCATGCACAATACTCAATAGTAAAATTTGTTAACATCTCTTGACTGAAATGTTTTGCCCCCTCATTCAAGTCCTGAGTTCACGTATACTCATCAGCTGCTCACTGATCAGCAGTCTGTATTGTACGAAAGAGGCGATACTCAGTTCACTGATTAGATCACAGCAGTTTGCGAGTCACCAGTACAATGTACTGTTGACACGAGAACTGCTGCGAATGACTCAATGTACTTTTGACTCGAGAGCTTTTGTCCTCGGATCAGTGTACTCTTAATTCGAGAACTGCTGCGAACAACTCAATATACTGATGACTCAAGAGCAGCTGTCCTAGGATCAGTGTACTGTTGACTCGAGAACTTCTGCAAATGATTCAATGTACTGTTGAATCGAGAGCAGCTGTCCTTGGATCAGTGTACTGTTGACTCGAGAACTGCTGCGAACAACTCAATGTACTGTTGACTCGAGAGCTGCTGTCCTCGGATCAGTG
Organism: Moxostoma hubbsi; assembly: GCA_032164185.1. Lineage (NCBI taxonomy): Eukaryota > Metazoa > Chordata > Actinopteri > Cypriniformes > Catostomidae > Moxostoma > Moxostoma hubbsi. The sequence continues at coordinate 2,572,235 of JAVLUX010000083.1, read as the reverse complement.
TACTGCGGACTCGAGAACTGCTGCGAATGACTCAATGTACTGTTGACTCGAGAGCAGCTGTCCTCTGATCAGTGTACTGCTGTCTCGAGAACTGCTGCGAACAACTCGATGTACTGCTGACTCGAGAGCTGCTGTCCTCGGATAAGTGTACTGCTGTCTCGAGAACTGCTGCGAACAACTCGATGTACTGCTGACTCGAGAGCTGCTGTCCTCGGATCAGTGTACTGTTGACTTGAGAACTGCTGTGAATGACTCAATGTACTGTTGACTCGAGAGCAGCTGTCCCCGGATCAGTGTACTGTTGACTTGAGAACTGCTGTGAATGACTCAATGTACTGTTGACTCGAGAGCAGCTGTCCCCGGATCAGTGCACTGTTGACTTGAGAAACACTGTGAACAACTCGATGTACTGGTGACTCGAGAGCTGTAGAATGGATAATCTTCATATGTTGATAAAACTGTAATACAATCAAGTCATAAACATATTTCCAGTATGTTTTATTTGTGACACTCCCTGTTGTTCAGCAAAATACACTAGAAACATTTCGGCCCTTAATCACAAGTATGCATCCAAAATGCATCCGAAAGAGGCGATTCTCAGTTCATTGTACTCTTGACTCTAGAACTGTTGCGACCTGAGAGTTCAGTCCGATTTGTGATCTAGTTGGAGCATTTAATTGCAAAGAAGAGTTAGGAAAAGCAGATATCACAAGTTCTAGGATCATATTACTCACAGTTATTGGCTAATTTTGATTCGGAGTGTCAGGCACATCCGAGAGACAGGTTAAGATAGAGTAACTTGTGGATCAGTGTTGACTCGAGACGCAAACTGTTTCAAATGATTCAGTTCGATAAAAATAACAGAAGAGACAGCAGAACGATTCGTCCATGAACTGGACATCACTAGAAGTCAGCATATTTTTTTGCTGAGCTACCCAGGCCAAATAAACAACATGGTCCTGAAGAGTCAGACATAAAAAAATATATTTGTCAATTAAAAGAAAAGGGTGGGTGATAAGACATTGTATATTTTGTATGACAAAAAATTGTATGTCAAAAAGCCTTGGCTCTTGAAAAATCTCTGTTTTAAATTTACTGTGATATAAAAAATTATTATCATTATAAAGCATTTCGATTTTTAGTATTGTGAAAATGTATAAATGGCATATAGATAGTTCTGTTTCTCTCCATCTCCTCCCTGGGGTTTTCAACAACACTTAACATTATAAAATAAAATTTGATTAAATTTTTTTATCTACAACAAGTCAACATATTAAGGTAAAGCTTTCTTTTTTTAGAATATTAGAATCAACATTATATTCTAAGAGTGCTGCCTTGTGGTGGACAGGGTTAGTAGGGTTACTTTTTAAATGTAATCTGTTACAATTACAGATTACTTGAAAATATAATCAGTAAAATATAATCAGTTACTTAATCCAGTTACATCAATAAGAATGCAATGTAAACATATTTTACTTTTAGTTACGTTTTAATGATCGATTTAATCATTTAATCATTTACTCATTTAATGAGTGATGCAACTATTATTGTATACAGTATAAGATAATTAACATGAAACACAGGGACACTGCCTCCTTACTAGGAAAACAGAATATGTTCAAAAGTAGAACAACTCAGAAAACTTGTAACTTTGTTGCAGAAAATAGTATATTTTCTCATCAAGCAAATACAGTTTGAACAGATAAAGATTAAACAAAATCTGACAGGATATACATCAGCAATAGGTAGATCTTCTACATCCTCATTATTATTATTATTATTATTATTATGAATGCAGAACCTCCAGTGTCTGTACTCTGCTTGCTCAAGATCCACAGTCAAACATCACCAGCAAATGTTTATGGATGATTCTGTTTAAGTTTAAGGAGAATTTTAATGACAAAAAAATAAAGAATGTTTCTATTCTATATTTCTAATAAATCTATTCTTTGTTTTAATGAATAGATTAAAATAGATGTAAACCTTTTATAGTGTGTCTTGATTTACTTAATCCTACTTTCTATGAGTTTTCAAATGTTACATTTGCAGTATTTCTCCCTCACCCATAATTTTTAACTTCTTAATGATACATTTATATGGTATCAAAATCAGATAAATAATCCATTGCAGTTTCCCCTAAGAACTTAATAATATTTTCAATTAATTTGGTGTTCATGTGTACAATCTGGATTACAAAGAAAAAAAGAAATGCTGTCCCAATTACTGTTGTCATTACAACGTGAATGCATTTCAGAGAACAAGAGTTTCAACCGAAGGTAAGATGGAAAGTTTCGACAGTAGGTGTCCCATGTACCGGAATATGGGTCTTTCGCCGTAGGGAGTGTTGTGAAATTGAGCTTTCATAGCTAGAAACATCTGCCTTCATGCACTTGTATAGAGGCCTAAAGATGGCGATATGGTTAAATAGATGAAGAAAGAAAAGACCAATCTCAAAGCAGCATGCAAATTTTACGATGATGTCATCACTCTCTTACATTATTAATGCTGAAAATATGATCAATGTAAGATTTTCAAACTTCGATTTGATGTTTTATGAAGATCACAATATCCAAAAATAGTTAGCACATCTAGGGGTGAAATTATCAGTAAAACGAAGTTTGAAGGGAGTCTGTATGTTGTTCAGGCTACAGTTATCAGGTCTGGCCAAACCTAATCAGAATGTGTGAGGAATATCAATACAGTATACTGCTGTCCAAGTACTGTAAACAGTTTTTTTAACCCATTAAAGATTCAAAATAATTACTCCAGTTATTGATAAATTTTTTTTTTACAACAAATGAATCTCCTCAGAGCAGTTTATTTGAGTTAATATTAAACTGAACCTTTGTGAATAATTCATAGTTCAGATAATTATAGGTAGGAGGTTGGTGTCATGATTCAGAAAGATTTTGAAGCTAATTGAATGGATGATGTCACATTTATAAAAGGCTTTGCAAGTTTCACACAATTGCTTTGTGGGAAATCTACAGAGAATAAAAAACATTGATGCGCTTAGAGAAAACTGTAAATTTAATTTGATATCTTCCCTACTAATCTTGCTCATGGTTTTTGAATGCAAAATATTCCCTGTCAAAAAGCTACACTTATGATGCTGTGCTGAGTTAGCGTTTTGGGAACTTTAGGTGTGACCAGCTGTGAATATGTGTGCAACGCGTCATTGAAAATTGACCGGAATTTAAAGCCTCTGCCGGTAACATCATTGGATGCACCTGTAGCAGGGCTATAAATGGATGCGTCACAGGTGCATCGTCAGATATTTTGTCTTCAGATCACTCTGTGTGTGTGTGTGTGTGTGTGTGTGTTTCATGAGCCTGTCAGAACTTTCTTTCCTCTGTTAGGAGTTACAATTTGTTTGGCAGTCCGCAGAAAACCTTTGCTCCTTTCCAAGAAAGAGTGTGAAGCAAAGCAAGCAGTGTGTTTTACACTCTATGGCTGAAACGGACATGCACCAGTTTTGTTTTGTTTGTTTGGGGGAAGAGCATACTGCTATTATGTTGGGACGGGTCAAAATGCTTCGCCCTCGTCTTGCTTATTTCCAAGAGCCACCACCCGCTCTTTCATCGTAGGGCTCTCGCATTGATCTGGCTGAGGAGCGAGAGATGGGTCCGTCCCTATCTCTCACTCTCTCCCCAGATCCAGCTGATCCTTCTTGTGAGCTTGAAGCGCGCTTCGGTGCCTCTTCGGTTCACGAGGGGGACGCTGAATCTCTTGAGTCTGCGGACTTTGAGCACCCACCTCTGAACAGGAATTACTGAGGAATTACTCGAGGAATAAGAGACCCCAAACGCTCCAAACTAGAAGACAGATTTCTGTCTAGTGGCAAAAAAAAAAAAAAAGGGGAATGCTATATCAGTCCCTTCCTTTCTTTGATGACCTCCATGACGACATATTCCACTGTCGTAGGTGCTGAGACACGGGGGTATTTGGTGATGCTGCCGGTAGAAGAGACACTTGCGGGTTATCTCTCGCCTGGCTCGGCATCATCGCTAAAGAGACCCACTCTCCCCTCAAAGCCGTGAAGGACCACCTCCACACTTGTGGGGGAGGCTTATCAAGCAGCAGGTCAGGCTGGTGCTGCCCTGCACACTATGGCAGAGTACAGGCGTACCAGGCTGATCTGTTGAAGGACCTGAGTGCGGGCAACACGGTCGATGAAGAGGTTTTCTCTGAGCTTCGTCGAGCCAAGGATTTGTCTCTCGCACGACCAAGCAGACAGCTCGTGCCATTGGCTAGTCTATGTCTGCTTTAGTCAGCATGGAGAGACACTTATGGCTCAACCTGTCGGGCATCAGAGATAAGGACAAAGTTTTCCTTCTCGATGCCCCGGTTTCACCTTCTGGCTTATTTTGTGATGCTATGAATGTAGTTATCACCAGGTTCCAGGAGGCAAAAAGGCCATGAGGAAGCCTTCGGGCAATTCCTTCCTTGCCGCACTCAGGGGGAGGGGCCATTGGCCACCCACCCCGCCCCACCCCGCCCCGGTCCTTCTAGATTGGAGGCTCAAAAACAAAGTGTGGCAGATCGTGCTCCCCCTCGTAAAGACTGGGGACCGGTTCGTTGCCCTCAGCATCCCCCAAAGCAAGTCCTCAGGGCAGTTATTTCTAACAAGGAAAAAACCCTGATGGTTTTGCGCCCAGCCTTGTGGGGGTAGCCCCCACCTTGGGATGGGTCACGTGAAACATCCACCTGTACCCTCCCGATACCCCCACGAAACCGCTCCACTCCCGCCACCTCTGGTGTTTCGGGAGTTAGCGGTTTCCAGTGAAATGTTGGATGTTCCGTTGTTTCCTGCCGTAGTTCAGGACACGGGACATTCAACATCCACTCAGCAAGAAGTATCAGAATCGATACCCATCTCAGAGAACCTGGCAGCATGGAAACTACTGCCAGGTGTTTCTATGTGGGTCCTAAGAACAGTAGAAAAAGGCTACAGAATTTAATTTGTTCGCCATCCTCTGCATTTCAACGGCATTGTTCCTACTACCGTGAAACCGGAGCAAGCATGTTTACTGTGGATGGAACTGCAAAATCTCTTGGTCAAAGGAGCCATAGAACATGTTCCACTTCCAGAGAGAGAGTCAGGCTACTACAGCAGATACTTCCTGGTTCCCAAGAAGGATGGGGGGTTGCGTCCGGTTTTAGATCTTCGAGGCTTGAATCACTCCGAGGGCGTTCAAGTTCAAGATGCTCACCGTCAATATGGTCATGCCTCAAATACAACATCACGATTGGTTGGTCACGATCGTTCTCATGGACTTTTGGGGGGGAAGCTTTCCAATATCGGGTTCTTCCATTCAGTCTAGCCTTATCACCCCGCACATTCACGGAATGCATGGATGCAGCACTGGCTCCTTGTGACTCCGGGGTATCCGCATTCTGAATTACATAAACGACTGGCTGATACTAGTTCAGTCACAAGAACTAGCATTACAGCACAGGGATATCATCTTGGCTCATCTGGTTTCTCTGGGGTTGAGGCTCTACATCAAGAAAAGCGTCCTCTCTCCCACTCAGTAAACTACCTATCTGGGAATCGCATGGAATTCGATCACGATGCAGGCAAAATTGTCTCCCGCTCGAATTGTTTCCATTCAGACCACCCTGAGCAAAGTCAGGCTAGGCCAAGGTTGCACTGTTCGTCAGTACGACTACTGGGTCTCATGGCAACTGCGTCTTCGTTGATCACTTTGGGCCTTTTTGCACATGAGACCATTTCAGTTGTGACTCGAAGCCAAGGGATTTCACCCAAGGGCCAATCCCCTAGGTTGATAAAGGTTACGCGCCGCGTGCTACGTACCCTTTCTATGTGGTTCAGACCCCTGTTCCTCACTTTGGGTCCCACTCTAGGTGCATCTTGCCATCACAGGATGCTAAGGACAGTTGCCTCCCTGACGGGCTGGGTAGTTGTCTTAAGTGGTCGTCCAGTTCAAGGGGAATGGGAGGGTCGTCAGCTCGATTGACACATTAACTGTCTTGAGTTAATGGCTGTATTTCTGGCCCTGAAATACTTCTTCCAGAGGCTGCCATGTCTTGGTGCGGGTGGACAACACAACGGTAGTCTCTTACATAAACCATCAAGGAGGTCTACGTTCATGCCAGCTCAACAGACTGGCATGGCAGATTCTCCTTTGGGCCCAGGGCAAGCTCCTGTCAATCAGAGCAGTTTATATCCCTGGATGCCTGAATGTGGGAGCAGATTTTCTGTCCAGACAGAAAATGCCGATGGGGGAGTGGAAACTCAACTCCGAGGTAGTGGAACAAATCTGGGTGAGATTTTACAGGGCAGAAGTGGACCTCTTCGCCTCTCAACAGACAGCACAATGTCCCCTCTACTTCTCTCTGAGTCACCCAGCCCCCCTGGGTCTGGACAAGATGGCGCATACATGGCCCATAATGCGCCTGTATGCGTTTCCCCTGGTTTCTCTACTCCTGGGAGTCTTGGCCAGAGTTTGCCAGCAAGGGTCCTGCCTCTTACAGATAGCGCCGCGCTGGCCGAACAGGGTATGGTTCTCGGAGATAACGTCTCTCCTCGTCGGCTTGCCTTGGGCGATTTCGGACAGGAGGGACCTTCTGTCTCAGGCGCAGGGGACAATATTTAATCCCCGGCCCGAGCTGTGGAACCTTCATGTTTGGCCCCTGAAGGGTACCAACTGAGGGACACTGGGTTTTCACCTTAAGTTATCGAGACCATTCTAAGTGCTAGGGCTCCCTCTACTAGAAGTTACGCCATTAAATGGGGTGTCTTTGAAAGATGGTGCAGTGCACATAATGCAGATCCAGTTAACTGCCAGATTGCTTAAGTTCTGGACTTTCTGCAGGAAAGATTTTCAGCAGGCACATGCCCCGCCACTCTCAGGGTCTATGTGGCCACCATTCCGGCTTGCCACACCTTGACTGACGGGGTGCCGTTGGTGAAACATCCTCTACTCGCTCGCTTCATTCGTGGAGCTATGCGACTGAGGCCTCCTGCTAGGACCAGGACACCTACATGGGACTTAGCAATAGTCCTTGAGGGTCTGGTTGAACCTCTAGAGTCAGCGTCTGATAAACTTCTGACTCTCAAGATGGTTTTTCTTATGGCAATCACCTCTCTAAAAAGAATTGAGGATCTACAGGCTCTGTCTGTCTTTTAGGCCTGCTTAGATTTTGCCCCATGAATGGCTAAAGCAATTTTGCACCCTCACCCTGACTACCTGCTAAGGTTCCTTTCTCAACTTTACATTCAGTCACTCACAAAGCCTTCTACTCCCCACCGTTTACAACACTGGAGCAGAAAGGACTTCACAGATTTTGTCCAGTCCATGCCCTTCAGACTTATGTCCACCACACTAGCCAGTGGTTTAAGTAAGGGCAACTATTCGTTTGCCATGGGGGCCGCAACAGGGGTGCTGCCACCAAACAGACTATGTTGCATTGGGTGAGGGACGCTATTGCCCTGGCCTATAAGGCACACAGTCAAGCTTCGCCAGTAGGTATCAGGGCTCACTCTACCAGAGGGGTCGCCTACTCTAAAGCTTTGGCTAGAGGTGTTCCTCTGCAGCATGTTTGTGATGCGGCAGGCTGGTCCTCTCCGCACACATTCTTAAGATTTTATAGTTTGGATGTTCCTGCCACTCCAGGCTCTTATGTCCTTGAGTCAGCATCACATGCTCATGTCTGAGACCTCTCGCACTCTTGTGACACACTACACAACCGTAAGTGTTCCGGACATCCACAGTGTGGCGGCGTGGGTATTCTCGTTCCCAAAGTGCTAACTCAGCGCAGCATCATAAGTGTAGCTTTTTGACAGGGAACGTCTCGGGTTACTTGACTGTAATCCCTGTTCCCTGATAAAAGCGGAACGAGATGCTGCGCTTCATTGCCGCACTGGGATGCCCCAGGACTGCTCTTCAGACAATGATGTCAGTGGCAGAGGCTATAAATTCCGGTCAATTTTCATTGACGTGTTGCACACATATTCACAGCTGGTCAAACCTAAAGTTGTTCCCAAAGCGCTAACTCAGCGCAGCATCTCGTTCCGCTTTTATCAGGGAACAGGGGTTACAGTCAAGTAACTCGAGACGTTTTTCTTGTTGTTTTGGGGGATTAAGGAGGAGAGTTTGTTGTAATGAATGGTAATGGAAACACAAAATTTAATGATTTAATTGCAGCGGTAGCTCTAGGCTTTCATCAAAACTAAATCAAACCCATAAGAGTCATTTGATTATGCATCACAAGAAATCCACAATGCTGACCGTAATGATAGATCCACAGGAGGATGCTGTGCACTAATTGGTGCAATCACGGCAATATATTTATTTCTTTGCTGAAGCCTTTAAGCATGTTGTTGATCTGTAAGCAGCAGTGTTTTTATTTTTTTATTTTTGTGCCAGTTTTCTTCTCCAACAACCTTGTGTATTGCTGGAATTAACTGCTGCCTTCCTTATCCACTATTCACCACCTCTTTGCCATGGATTTACTTTCAATGTGCTACATTTCCCCATGAATGCAGCATCTTGAAGACTTGGCTCTGTGGTCATGCAGGCTGATGGACAGTCTAATCTCTCTGCATGTGGGACTTTAGAAACTCTTGCTCAAGCAACTAATATTAGTGTATTTACTCTTGACACTGTCAAGTAATTTATTTCCTAGATAACAAATGGGCAATGTCCTCCATGTGAGCAGGATTGTAATTGTACGGAATTTATATTTAAAACTGGTGTGTCTAATCTTTTGGATGTTGAAATGCTTTTAAAATATTTTCCATCTCATTTTAATATGCATAGACAACTGTAAGTAAGACATATGGGTGATTCCCAAATTTGGATTATGATGATTAATGTTCACTTTGGCTGGAAACATTTAATTTTAATCTTTTTTTCCCCCAGCCAATGTAACAGTGATACACAAAACTGGTTGAACTTTTGTTACGTTCATTATTTTTTCAGTCTGATTCTATATGAAAGGGCTAATCTACTGTCTGCTGGTCATTATTGCAAAAAGAACCCTGACAGGGTGGTCTTGTATCTCCCCGAATGGATTTATTTTGTGACAATGACTGGCTGACTGTACATGATCCTGCTTATTGCGTTACTACTTGGGAAATATGTAAATAATGAAATGGACAACACATATTAATTTGCCTTAAAATTATGTTATAATGTGAGAAAAATAAATCACAGAGTCTCTAGAAACAGATGAATTCTGTCTGACTGCTCATTATCCTGCTTATTACATGACTACTGCCAAATAAATAAATACCTTACTAGTAGGGATCGCAGAGTGATACGAGAAGTAGGAAAGATGACTTGCAACACCCTGATGACCGCTGGTCTGTTATCAGTTTATCCATGCGTGTGCGGTTGTTATTCAGAAATATCAGACCTCTGGATGCCGCAATTGACTAATCAGAATTTAGTATGATTATAACGAATGATGTAGGACAGGAATAATATAATTTATAAATGATTATTTGGGGGTGGGGCTTTGCAAAACTATTGTGGTGAGCTGAGTGGTTGTTATCTATTAATTAACAACCAGGCACACCCAGATATCAACACTCACTGTATACCGATGAGCCAAAACATTATGACCATTATGGCCTAATTAGACATTAGCAGCAGATCCTTCAAGTCCTGTGAGTTGCGAGGTGGAGCCACCGTGGATCAGACTTGTTGGTCCAGCACATCCCACACATGCTCAATCGATTGAGATCTGGGAAATCCAGTGCAACACCTTGAACTCTTCATCATGTTCCTCAAACCATTCCAGAACAATGTGTGCAGTGTGGCAGGTGCATTATCCTTCTGAAAGAGGCCACTGCCATCAGGGAACATCATTGTCATGAAGTGGTGTACCTGGTCTGCAACAATGTTTAGGTAGGTGGCACGTGTCAAATTGACATCCACATGAATGGCTGGACACAGGGTTTCCCAGCAGAACATTGCCCGGAGCATCACACTCCCTTCACCGACTTGTCGTCTTCCCACAGTGCATCCTGGTGCCATCACTTCCCCAGGTAAACGGCACACACCTACACGTCCGTACAGGTGATGTAAAAGAAAAGGGGACTCATCGGACTAGACAACATTCTTTCACTGCTCCAAGTTCTAGTTCCGATGCTCGCATGCCCATTGTAGGTGCTTTCAAAGGTAGACAGGGGTCATCATGGGAAATCTGACCGATCTGCGGCTACGCAGCCCTATACGCAGCAGGGTGCGATACACTGTGTGTTGTGGCACATTCCTCTCATAATCATCGTAACATTTTCTATGACTTGTGCCATGGTAGACCTTCTGTCGGTTCATACCAGACGGGATAGCCTTCATTGCACTCACGCATCAATGATGCACCTTGGGCGCCCAACACCCTGTCGCCGGTTTGTGGTTACATTACATTGCATTGATGTTTCATGTTTTAAATAAAAGGGTTCAAGTTAAAAGTTTGCAGGAATAGAAACTTGATTGGATTTTTGAGTCAATGAGATGGACAATATGTATATATTAACATTAACCTTGTGCGACCCCTGTGTACCCATACGTGGATGTCACATTTTGGCTTTGCTATATGCAACGCATAATTCAAACTGACTAATCTTAGTTCAGGAAACTCTGAGCTGTCAGTAAAGGGATAAAAATTTGACACATGGAGTCATGTGACAAAACAACATGGTGCAGATCAAAGCAGTGTTTGTCTTTGGGAGAAACAAAACTACATCTGACCTAATTGAGTTTTTACATTGAAACATGTTTGATTCAAAAGATTATATTTTCTAGTTCCATCTGAGCCGCCATTTTTTAAATTTGGGAGATTTATCATGAAATGCCTCGTTGCTAAACACAATGTACACTAATGTGTACATTAGCAAGCACATTCTTTACATAGAAATCCTATTTTTACTTGTATAATAATGAAGTACAATTACTCAAGTACTTTACACACCTGCATATTTGATTTTGATATATATAATTAAAACTAAATTAATGGATGTGTTTTTGGTGAATATTTAACACTTTTAGTCAAATAATCGGAACTTAAGTCACAGACATTCTCGCAAGCGCCGCATTTGTAACTGTGCCAAATTGCCTGAATTGAGAATAAAAAGTATTTGAGGTCACCAAAAGAGAATAGCACGTTGAAAGCTTTAATGATGATGAGGTCATGGGCTTCTGACAGTGCCTAAGTTAAGTTGTTTAGGTAAAAATAATTGCAGCTGCTTTGTCTTTTGTCTTAGCCATAGTTAAATCTATTTCTGTTCAATTAATCAAAGTTTTTTTTTACTTTTATTTTTAAAATCCTCTATAGAAATCTATTGGACTACCCAGCGCGTCGAAAAATGACGCCAAAGGTATACCCAGGGCGTTAAAATGTGACGCCAAGGGGTCCTGTCAAAAGCGTCAATATGTGACGAGTTGGGTGTGAGAATGTGTTGACAGATGACGAGCAATGATTGACAGTTCCTAGAAACAATATATTATATTTCACCTGATTCCGGGTCAATGACAAATAAAAGTGTCCAAGATGAGGAAAAGGACAAATCTATTATAAAATGCATGTGCCAAATTGTGAGAAATGTAATCTATGTATTTATATTGGTTTCATTTTTTGAAAATCTTTTATACCAATTTCAAAAAAGTCATGATTTAATCAAATGTGAAGTAATAACATATTTTCCTTACACCTTGAATATACGTGACTGTGCACATCTAAATCGTCATTTTCAAAAAAGTTGAATACATATTTTTCCAAGGTGGTTTTTTCAAGGTTATTCCACTTGACATTTGAAGATCTTTTATATCACACTGACATTTGATTAAGAAATGTAAAACATTTTATCCTTGCTGTCTTATTTAGCAGCACAGCATTAAACTCCAGCCACAATCTGTTGTTGTTTTCTAGTTTCATTTTGATATGTAGAGCTTCCCATCTTTTGTGACCAGTTATTTCTTTAAAGAAAATATAATTTCACTGTAGCTCAAAAGCAGTTCGTAGCATTAACATAACATAATGAAAATTGTAAAAACAATTGTTAAAACAAAACCAAAAAAACAATGTCTCTGACTTACAGATTCTTTAGTCCATTTATGTCCTCAATATATGTCAAAGTGATTTTAGAGAGTCTTTACAGAAGCACACAGTGTGTTTCATAATACCACAGCATTCTGTCCTGGTCAATCTTTTGCTGTTGTTCGCACTTTAGAGAGCCCCAGTCATTTTAAAGCCATCTATCAATGACCAACTGACATAATGTACTTGGATGTATGGTCAATCCTTGATGAGCGAAAACGTACAACTTTTACCCCCATTGATTAGAAATTATTGGACAAATTCCTATGTTTAAACCCTTTCCCAAACCTTAGACCTACCATGATTTTAATTGGAAAATTTCTGTTTTGGATCATGAAAGAAAGTGAAACATCAGGGGTTTGAGTGAGCATTCTTTCGATTTTCCCTATATTTAACTCTGAACCAAACCCTAAACCTAACCATAAAGCTAACCATGATTTTAATAGGAAAATACATTTTGTGTACAATGGAAGAAAGAAAGCGGCGGAGTTTGGATGCGTATTACAGGTTATTGATTCACATCAGTCATTTGAATTGCATGAATAAAGCATGAGTGACTAAATTTGTTCACAGATGTTTGCTTTTTTCAAAGAAAGTGTTGGATAGGAGGCTAGCTAAAATTTGATGCCTGTATTGTATTGATTTAACATTCTGTTTCTCGACTGGTTGGTCTAAAAGTCATACCTGTTCATAAATCGTATGATACCTAACAGTTTCACCATTTCGTACAAATTATTAACAGTTGTCATGAGACTCTGTTGGTCATATTTCAATTAAAGTTCAGTGTGAATCAATCACCAAAATCAAAATAAAGAAATAAGTAAAACATTTTTTTTTAAGTAGTCTTATTGTTAAAGAAAGGTGAACAATATTATTATAGTAATGCAAAAAACTATGGTATATTAATTAGATTCTAAAGTATGTTAAACATGGTAGAATTTGTTGTACTGCCTTTCATTTATGGTGATTTAAAAAAAAAAAAAAGAAATATTGTATTAAAGTTATGTTATAAAGATGTTATTACTGTATTACAGTGATGAAAATCCAATGAGAATCATTGAGAACAATGAAATTTACCAATAAATATATAAAATAAAAACAAAGACCATTAAAGAATAAGCATTCAATGCAAAAAAAAGTAACACAATTTTTAAATCTAAATATTCTTATTGTGAAAGAAATGTGAAAAATGTCATTATTTTTATAGTTATGCAAAAAAAAAGATTACATATTATTTAAATAGTAAAGTATGTTAAACATGGTAGAATTAGTTGCACTGACTTTCATTTATGCTGATTTAAAAATATGTTTTATTACAGTGTTATAAAGATGTTATTACTTTATTATAGTGATGAAAATCTAACAAGAATCATTGTATACAATGGGTATTTAAAAAACTTAAGTTAAAGAAAACACATTTAATTCAGTGTACATATTATGTTCCTATACACTGTTCTGCGGAACTCTTGCCAGGAATATTAAAAGTGTGTGTGGGGGGGGGGGGGGGGGGGGTAAGGGCATCCGTGTTTTAAATTAAAGATGCAGGTACTTTAAATGTAGGTACAATGTACCAATATGCACAAGTAAATTGTATTTAAAGACCCCTAAAATAAAGTGGGTCTTCTTTATCTTTTGTTTTTGGGGTGAAAAATAACAAGAAATGGAGAGTACAGTTTTTACACATTTGGGTTATAGCTATAGCCAGAATGAAAGTATTTTAATCAAATCAACAAGCTAGCGCATCAGTCTCTAGATTAAAAATAAGGAACTTTCATTGAATGTCTATTATCTGTAGAAACTAACTATATATACCCTCATAACACTCTTAACATCAACAAAGTCAGTTTCTATACCATAAAAAGTCCCATTCAAAATCCATAAAGTAATGTACAAAACATATTCCACCCTTCATTAGAAAACAAATCACAATAGCCTCTGACTGTGTACGAGGATCAGAAAGGTCAATGGTGACATTGTCTTGCATGCAATTGGAATTCCAGGTCATGGTGGAATTTTAAGGGGTAACGGCTGAATGAATATTCTGCTGTATTATTTCACTTGTCCCAGCATCTGCTTAGCAGAGGTTTCTACTCTTGGGTGCATTTCATCTTCGCCTTTTTGAGATACTTTTTTTAATAGGCAAAAGACAACACTGCGTTGAGTGGAGAAGACACAAACAATTCCATTCTTATCAGTTCATTAGCATTAAAGGCCCAGAGTCAAATAACTGATGCTGGTGATCTGAAGAGTGAGCTGCAGTGCTTTAGCGTTTACTAAATACTGACATTACATCTCTGGGCCCATGTTGCAGGTATAGAAGAGCCTTCCTCTGTGACACACACACACACACACACACACACACACAAACAGCTAAATCATCCAGTTATCAAGGGCAGCTTGACTTACCTGGATAGCAACAGACATCATTTTGAAATGATATGACCACAATGCCTTTGATTAAATACAATGCTCTGATGTAGGCAATCTTTGTATTTTTTTTTTTAATGACAGAACTCTGTTTGTAGCATTTTAGATGTGTCCTTGGCTCAATGTGACATCTTATTATCAATTACAGATGGTATATTTAATATCATAAGCAAAGTAATAATGTCAGCTTACTCTGCAAGTTGGCATAAATTCAGTTTATCTGCGATACATCTGAGATAAACCCAGGAACCTAATTAAGCCAAATTAAATCAGAACTGCCATACGCTTTAATTAAATTCAAGCTGTTTGCCAAAGCTGCTTATCAATGTGCAAAGCTCTATCATCAACAATCAGCCAATTTGATATGATAATAAGAGTAATAATGTGAATTTTGTGCCAGGGCAAAGAGTTAAGGATATTTTTTAATTTTCTAGATCAGTCGTTCTCAACTGCTTTTTCTTCAGGGATCAGATTTTACCTTTGAGATCACGTGTGTGACCCAACACAGTACCAGAATTGTTTATTGTACAAAAGTTACAAAAATGTCCTTAAAATTATATTTATTAATATTACCATGAACTAGGGCTGTCGATTTAACTAGTTATTTCAGTGCAATTAATTATATAAAAAATAACATGTTAAACAAATTAGTGAAAAATAACGTTTTTTTAGCAAATAACCTTGTGTGACCCCGCAGAAAAATGCGTGGACATTGTATTTTGGCTTCGCAATACGAAACACATTATTGAAATGAATTTAAACCGACTGATCCGAGTTATGGTGGCAAAGCTAATTTTTTAGGGTGGCGGCTGCTGCCCAGTGTCACCCTACACCAAAATATTATATATATATATATAATTTCAAATTATATAACACATTTTTAAAATATTTTTATATGATTAATTTGTATATAATGTAATTAATTTGATTAAAAATCTAATTAAATCTACCATGAACTGCATAGGTACAACAATATGCACAATTCATGTTAATATCATGTTAATACATTACATACATATATATATATATATACATATAATACAGTATGGGCAAAAAATAGGCAATTTTGTGAATAAATAAACAACAGCAGAAGTGTGATTTACCACCATAACACATGAAACCAACACTGGGCCAAATATTAATATCAGTCATATTACCAAGTGACAGATGAATTTACAAAATACCACAGAGTTTAATGGACACACAGCCAACTATGAAAGAAATGGAAAACCTTTTCTTCTCCATTTTAAAAGTTGAGAAGTTTATGTATTTTGCCACCATAAGTATACAAAATATATGGCAAGTTGTAATTATTTTTTTGCATTTAGCATTGCTTTTCCTTGCGACCCAGCAGTTGAGAACCACAGTTCTAAATGATTCCTACTGATACTGGTATGAACTAATTATCTACAACAACAAAAACAAACAAACACAAATGACAAACACAAACAAACCAACAAGCCATAAGCATACAGTAAAAAATTATCTGACACGCAAGACATGCCCCACTGACTAAACTAATATAATTAGAATAAAGTAACGGTTGTGTTAATAAACACGTTTTGGTTCCAATACAAGCCAAAGGCAGATTTGTTTTTATCTCATCTTATCAAAACTAAAGCTGCATCTCACGCCTCTGCAAAAAAAATTATAATAATTAAAAAACAGAAAGATCTAGAACAGTTGGTACTAAATGTGTCCTTCACAGAAGGCACTAGGGAGCATTATTTTTTCCATTGCTAGAGTCAAGGACAGCTCTGTTTCAGCACCACAGCATGGACAGCGCCACTGATCCCTCTACAGTGGACATGCAGATGACACTCAAGCCCAACAAACACATTCATTTATCATTTCCATGTTCGAGCTACCCTTAAAAACAACTACATTTTATAACGGACAGGACAAATTTACTTTTCAAATTGACTTTCAATTTCTCCCACCATCAGACTGGTCAATCTAGATCAAATATCTAAAGAAACCTTTTATGATAAAAGGGTTCTTTGTGTTGCGGTTTAAGGTTGTTTACTCCTTGTAGGCTCCTGTTCTTTATGGAACCTAACAAACAGGGTTCTGTTAGCATCATAAGGGGTAACCCTATTGTTACAAGGCAAAGAACTCAAACATAATGCTATTGAGCTTTTCAGCCCTCAGGAACTTTCTATGGGTTTATACAGTGGGTAAAAAAAGGAACCTGTGGCTTGAAAATGTTAATTCACTTCTGTGTTTCTGGACTATAACCTGCTCCATTTAAAACCAGTTTAAGAGTGTAGGTGAAATGAATTCAAAGGTGCTGCTGGAAAGTGGCATTGAAAACTTAGAAGAGAGAGACGAGCAGTGGGATCCAAAAGTTCACATTGAAAGTCTGTGATTGTTGAAATTAAACACAATGTTTTAGGATTTATAAAAATGTAAAATAAAGAAATGGTTTGACATAAAATGAGGATTCTATACTATTTCTAGGTTATTAATCAAATGTTGATCAGTGAATAATGTTAATTATGCAATCCTGTTGTTATTATTATTATAGCACAATAAGGATAAATAAAACTCATTATTTACTAATGAACATTATTTTAAAAATAATTATTAATAGTATAGTAACATAATAATGATAGACAGACAGACAGATAGATAGACTGATTGCTATGGTGATAATGTAATTTGTAATTAAAATGTTGTATTAAATAAGAAAAAAACTCTAAATTAGAAGCATTTTGAGTCCCCACCGTAACACGCTCTCGTCTCATTTAAGTCAACTTCCAGGCTCAGTAGATGGCAGCATAGCCACATTTTAAATCGGCCCGAGTGTGCGCTTTCAAAGTGGAAATGCCTTCGGACCAACGCTTTTGCGGCTATTAACAGTTTAATGTGAATTTGTGAGAGATTTTCAGTCTATTGATGAAGTGTGTCGCACTCTTGCCTCATTTTAAGTGTGCGTGTATGAGTGTGTGGGTAATGATGGCTTGGATGCGTGGGGTGCTATAAGGCTGAGGAGCTGCGTTTTATATTTAGCTAAATATTCATGTCACAGGGGTTGCGTAAACAGTTGTCATCAAATCAGTTTAATCCACAAACACCGCGCTGAATGTCAAACTCACTCTAACATGGACCTATTATTGTGATCCTCAATACTGTTGCTCCTTATTACATTATTAACCATGTTGATGTTGCAGTTTGCAAGTGTTTTTGCATTAATCTAGAATGTTGGGTATCTAAGAGTCCAAATGGAATATTTTAATCATTTGAAATAAATCCTAATGGAATTACTCAAATGGACTCCTCAGAAAATCAAATAAACCCTTACTGGATAAACTGAAATTCTTTCAGGATACCTTGGGTGCTACTGGTTATTATGCAATATAATAACTCTACTTGTTAGGTATGGAATATTGTCTTGCTACTGAACAGATGCAGCTAGAGGAGTTTTCAAATCCTGAAGGACTTTCTTTAAATACCTTTTGATGTTCGGTATTGCTCACAATGTCTTTTGTTGTATTAGAATAGCACTATATACCGTATATGTTTTAAAATACCTACTGTATATTTTGTGATATTAGAGTTATGCATACCCTGTAAGGATTGATTCCAATTGATTAATTATATACTTTACACATTCTCTTTGGATTTTCTTGACAAAAGGAGTTTTACAATCCTGAAAGATTTTCTTTAAATACATTTTGATGTCATGCATTGCTTTTTAACATCAACATATTAATGATTACAATTGTCCTTTTGGGAACTATATGTCATAAAAGATCTTTGCTTTGTGTTATTGTGGAATCCATACAAAAATCCATGTTTACAATGGATGCAATTCCCAACCCTTTTGGGATTTTCTTGACTATTGGGAGATGGCATAGGCGTTTTAATATCCTGGAATATTCAATGTAAATAACTTTTGATGTCCTGCATTGCTCTTTATTTTGGAATCCTATGAGAAATTCCCTGTTTATACTTGATGGGATTCCCAATTGATGAAGATGGCATAGGAGTTTTAAAATCCTATAATACTCTCTTTAAATACCATTTGAAGCCCTGCATTATTTTGATTATCTTATTGGCAATTATGGATTCCCAGACGCAGAAATTCCAATTGAAATCGTTGTACACATTCCTTCAGGAATTGATTTTGGACTAGGGAGGTCGCAATCGTGGCTTTGACACGTACTTTCGACTCAGTCGAGTCAGTAGACCGCTGGTGTAGACTATAGATCTCGATATTCCCCTGTATCATACATGATGGTTGAGTCCAGCGCCTTCCTCCTCTAGATGCGTACTGCCTCATCTCTCCATTCTGTCTCTACCGTTCGGACCGAGGGAATCACTTTTGGTCACAGCACCACCGTCTATCGTCTCTGCAGTGGCCCTTCTCGGTGATATGAGAGCTAATATAGACGAATCCGTGTGCCATAGGCGTCAGATGTTCTTGCCAAAGCTGGATCTCTATGCATTACTGTGATCGTTGAGTATAAAACGCAAGAAACCGGGCGCTGCGTGGAATTACAGCGGACACGATGAGGAAATTCAAGCACATTCTGCTTATTTTCGCAGGTTTACTTGCCGCAGCTCACGGTAAGTTGGAAGTCTGTTTTATTAGCTGGCTGTCATTGCTATAATTCCCCTAGAGAATTGGGCTTCTTTTGGGTATGTATGCATGCAAAAGTCTCATAGACCTCGAGTGGTTGACGAGGCTTTTTGCGTTTTATGAAGCCACTTGGAAAACTTGCATATATGGCACATAAAAGAAAGGTTGAATAAGTCGGTTCTTGTGGCCGAAATTATTTATTATGTTTTATTAAAATAAACAGAGCGGCTTGTGTCACGACCTTAAATGTAGACTGCTATATATATATATATATATATATATATATATATATATATATATATATAAAAACAGAACTTCAATCTGAATGTCTGACTGGATGAGATATTACGCGTTTCGAAAAAAATATATTTATGCCATTACAAGCAACCAGCAAGATTGTCGTGAAGAAATATATATATATATATATATATATATATATATATATATATATATATATATATATATATATATATATATATATATATATATATATATGCATTTTTATCGATTATGAAATGGCGTAATCGATTTTATTTTTGATATTATTATTATTATTATTTTCCATTGGACATAGTGTCTGGGTTTAAGTTTCAGCGCGGCGAGAGCGCGCACTTCATTATTTCTCTAAGGAATAAATAACGCACGGGCAAAATAACAAACCCAAACACCGATGGCCATTTTACAGGCTATCACACAACTTTTTTGGATTAGAGGCAGCTGGTTTTGTATAAAGAAGGGCTCATGTAGCTTCTTTAGACCTATCCAAATGCCTAAATTTTTGTATTTTACCCGAACTTAAGTGTCAATTCAGTATATTTTCAAATGAGGCTTTTAATACAGTGCTTTGTGCCGTTTTTGGACATGCTGAGAACTCATTCATGAGCTCCACGTTTTTGGCAAAGGTTTTCTCTACGAGTTGCACTTGGTTTTCTATATTCTTTAAATTGACTGATTTTATAACCATTAGCCTATAGCTTGACAATTCCACACGTTGCAGGTGTTTAGCTTTGACAGTAAGGTTCTCGATTTGATTCAATAGGTGGAATCTGCGATTTAAATATCCGAGGATAAACTTTATTCAGCCATAGAAATATGAAATTAGACCTCTGTCAGACGTCAATCTATCCAGTGGGAATAACTTTTTGGCTATTTTTTTAGGGTAGCCTATTGGCTACTTGTTGGATTAGTATTATTAACCTATTAATATTAAGCTAAATATTACTAATAGAGATGTCATTTCGTAATAGCATCGTTGAATGGATTGCGTTTGTTATTTGATTTTTATGCGTGTGTAAATAAGCTCGTAGTCACCTGTTTTGTAAACATAATAGGTTACTAAAGTTTTTTGTGGTAGGCTATATATATGTGATTAAAAATATAAAGTGATAAGTGATTATTTTCGGCATACTTAAGTTTCGATATTTATGTAAATGTCGATAAAAGGTGCGATACTGATCGTAACGAAAAGCGCGGGAGCGGCTTTTTGTTGCTATGGTTACTCTTCAGGCCAATTTACCAACTTTGCGTCTATTTATGATGAATTATGCATTCTGACAAACTTTTGGGGTTACTTAAACGTTTGTTGAAGCGTTCCTTATATAATATGTAGATTTAAAGGGTTAGCATTGTACTTTGAAAGAATCCTCAGCCTATTGTTTTCAAACGGTCATTTGCACGCGGTGATGAATTGTATAAATGGTAAACGATCCTTGCGCGAACTGCGCTTGCAAATAAACATTGTAGTAAAATGCTGTCTCATGGTCTCTTCACCTGCATTACCTCACTGCTAATGTAGGCCTACTTATGTGAATGAACACCTTTCCCCCGACCGTAGCCTATACTCTCTGTGTCTGTGAACTCCATTTCAAAGGCTACTGTCTGTATTCCCATTATGCTTGTCGTTTTAGAGGACACGCTTTTCAAAAGAATTAGTGATGCTGCAGGCACTTCCACTGCTTCCCAAGCCTGTGAAAGAATCATTAGTTTTGTCACAGCTGTGCCATCAGAGTTAATGACAATGACTGCTGCTATTCCTTGTTCAAAGGCATGTGGGGAGTTTTCAGGGACAGGCATTAATTAATCTAGCTTTATCAGCCATGATGCACAAAATAGTGAAATGCCTGCAAAGTTAAAGGAACACCACACAAAAAAAATGTAGGTGTCTTCATCTATCACACCTGTTAGAAGAGCAGTCTGGCATTTCTTAGTCATTCAGAAATGGTCTTTGCCTGTCAATCAAATTGTGTTGGGGTTTTCCAAGTGTTTCCATGAGTTGTATAAATCTTATGAAATTGTACAAGTCCAGTCTCTCCCTGACTCTCCCTCTTCTTCTTCTAAAACATACAAAACATACTCTTAACACCTCAAATCATCCTTACGGACTCTATGGTTATTTTTAGAAAAGAGGTTTGGGCATAAAATTAATAAGCTTGTACATAATGTCTGACACGTGTAACTTTAGCTTACTTCCACATTACATCTGGGTATATTCATGTCTAGAATATGTACAAATTAATACGACCAATTTTGTAGGATTTCAATCTATTTAGTGAACTGATATGAATTCGTACGACTTCTCATGAGTTTGGGTTGGGGTTTGCTGACCTGTCTCTGGAGGGCTTGGTTTAGGTCTACTTCAGTCACTACATCCAAAGTCACGGCGGAAATTGTACGTCATTTGGGTATTTCTCGCTTACTCTTTCATGAATACTGAGGATTCGGACAAACTAATCCATTGGCATCTTGTTTTTGGCATACTATATAGTAGGTAAGTATGTATATTCTGATGCAGCAAGTGGTCTTGCTCTAGGTCTAGAAGAAATGAACAAAATGGCTGAATTCACTTAGAGCAACTTTAATGTATTACTCTAAAATACATCAGTTTGCCCTTTTGTGCCAAGTGTAGATGGGCACCTTAAAGGAATATATGTTCAATACAAGTTAAGCTCAATCTACAGCATTTGAGGCACTATGTTGATTACCACAAAAAATTATTTAGTCTCGCCCTTCCTTTTAGTTAAAAAAAGCAAAAATCGAGATGACAGTGAGGCACTTACAATGGAAATTAATGTGGCCAATTTTTGAACGGTTTAAAGGCAGAAATGTGTATCTTAAATTTTACATTCATTCTTCTGTAACAACTTGTGTATTATTTGAGCTGTAAAGTTGTTTAAATCTTTGTACTTTCATTTTAGGGTTTTAGGGTTTATGGTGTTACATCGTCATGGCAACAAGGTAGTAAAATTGGATATAAATTTACACAGAAAAGGTTAATAAGCTATTTTATTACACTAAAATCATCTTAACACGCATAATGTTTAAGTCTTGTTGCTATACCTTTGAAAAAGTGATTATTTGTACATTTACATATTGGACCCATTCACTTTTATTGTAAGGGCCTCACCGTTACCCAGATTTTTGCTATTTTTTGAGTATTATATTTGAACTTGTATTGAACCCAGAATATTCCTTCATAAAAACAAGCAAAGAGCAGCTTTTATGTTTTATATTTAGAAGAGATGGAAATGACATAATGTTACTTTTGTCTGGAGTTATCTAAAAATACATATATTCAAATGCATTTCATATGGACAATGACTTTAATACACCTCTTCTATGATGAACATGTTTTCAATTTCAGAATAAAATTTCATTTTGATATATTTGAATCAAATACACAGTGTAGGTGGTGTGTAGGTGATGGGCGGCAGTGGCTAAGGTGGTAGAGTGGGTTGTCCACTAATCGCAGTGTTGGTGGTTTAATTCCCGGCCCACATGACTCCACATGCCGAAGTGTCCTTGGGCAAGACACTGAACCCCAAGATGTTCCCAATGAATGAGTCACAGTGTAAAGCGCTTTGTATTCCGCTAAGTTTAAAAAGGCGTTATGTAAGTGCAGACCATTTAACATGTAACTGTCTAAAAGAAATCTCATTAAAAGTCTGACATTTTTGAAAGAACACATTTTATTAAGTAGTTTGACATTGGTTTGGCATAATATTTCATTCATACTTATTTAAAATAAAGCAGTGAAGTAGTGTTTATGACAAAGTTAGTTTAGGTTTTATAAATGCCAAAACAAAAGCTTATAGCTTAATAAATCTACTTGACATCATGTCAAAACTATTGAAAATGGAATACATGTAAATTAACTTGGCACTAGCATTTTAAACTAGATTTCTATATCATGATATGAATAATTTTATATCACGATAACAATATACACTACCGGTCAAAAGTTTTTAAACACTTACTCATTCTTTATTATAATTTTAGAATAATATTGAAGTCATCAAAACAATGTAATAATAGAAAAGGGATGCTTTTTAAACAGTATTGAAGGAGTTCCCATCTATGTTGGGCACTTATTGGCTGTTTTTCTTTATAATTTGGTCCAAGTCAACAATTTCAAAAACTTTTTTATTATTAAATTTTTGTTTTATAATGAAATAAATTAATATGTTGGCACAATTGTATTTTAGTCTACAAAACTAATTTCAAACATTTAAGCATACGCCTTCAGATCAAAAGATATTTAAGATCATGAGAAACATTTCAGGAAAGTGACCCCAAACTTTTGACTGGTAATGTATATCACGATATAGTAAAATTTTTCTGGAAAAAAAATCAATAAAATTATGTTATATATATTAAGCCATGTCGTAATGTGATATTTTGAGTAATCCAGTCTGTGAATTAAATACTTTATAAATTATCATTTTCTCTTTATTTTAAACTTGACAAACATAGTCAAAGTAACTAAATAAAAAATGCCACAGTTCAGTCTGATGATGTGCTCCAATTTTCTTCTTCTTTTTATTATCATTATTATTATTATTATTATTGTTATTATTATTATTATACTTATTAGTGCTATTATTATTGTTATAACTTTCCTTAAGAAACTTAACATCTTCTCAAAGCAATGCAAAATTAAAATAGCATATAAATAAAAAAAATTATCCATAAATAAAACACTTAATTAGGCTCTTTGTGTTTTTAGTAATCTCTATAAAATATCTGAAGGAAAACATGGCTGGTTTGTCTCCTGATATAAAACATCATACGACCAATATTTTAGAAAGGGTTTTGATGTGCATTTTAAAAACCCACTTGACATCGTGAGAAACAAGAATGAGTAACGGGTGTTTCATTATTTCTATAAGTCTCACACGAAGCCCTGACCACTGATAGACATGTGCACATTGACATTTACATATATTGACATACATAATGTAGAAACCTTGCAAATCGCTGTTTTCTGCTTGGTATCACATTTTCGTAAGCCAAACCAATTGCACACCGCAGAAGATGCACTTTTTCCTTCATAATCTCCTTTCATATTCTCATTCAAATTAATTTGAGGAATTAGCAGTCCCTCCGCCATCCTCCATTTATCTGACAGAGTGTGTAATGAGTACATGTTATGTGTTGTACACAATAATTATATATTATTTAAAAAAAATTATTTATGTCCCCTTTCTCCAAATTTAGAATGCCCAATTCCCCCTACTTAGTAGGTCCTCGTGGTGGCGCGGTTACTCACCTCAATCCGGGTGGCGGAGGACAAGTTGCCGCATCTTATCAGGTGGCTTGCTGTGCATGACACCACGGAGACTCCTCAACAATTTATCATGCGCCCCATTGAGAGCGAGAACCACTAATCGCAACCATGAGCAGGTTATCCCATGTGACTCTCCCTAGCAACCGGGCCAATTTAGTTGCTTAGGAGGCCTGGCTGGAGTCACTCAGCACACCCTGGATTAGAACTCGCGACTCCAGGGGTGGCAGTCAGCGTCAATACTCACTGAGCTACCTAAGCCCCAATCTCAGACATCCTTAATTATCATTGACCAATAAATAAAAACCAAACAGCAACCATTTTGTGTTTGTAGAGGAGCCCCATCATCTTTAAAATGTTCCACCAGTAATGATGAGTTGGCATTGATGAGACAAGAGTGCCATTGGACTAGAGGTCTGTATTGGATGTCATCCTTAAATGTCAGTGATATCAATTTAATTTGCATACTACAGCTCTGAGTGTCTGATCATCCAAGATAGATACAATCAGAGCTGGAAATAGGGATGCGGGATTGCATTCCGGTTCAGACTGGTACAATTTTTTTTTTAGGGGTATGAAGAGGATTTACATCTTTTATCCACTCAATAGCATACAAAAGCTAGGAACATAAATGTAGCAAGATTTTCTACATCTGTTGACTTTCATGAATGGCTGGAATACATGCTGCCTATGAGAGTGTGTCTCTATCATTGAAATCACTGTAGGGAATGAGACCTCAAGCACAACAGTAGGAGTGACACCCTCTGCCAAAATCAAGTTGTTCAGAACCGGTGTTGTGCAGAAATCTGACTCCCTGCCAGATTATTACTCCCCACTAACAGATTGGTCCCTATCCCTAAAGGCCACACCTACCCCTAACACTAACCCTTACAATGCTAGGCGGTCAAAAATCAGCAGGACAACGCTTGTGAGATGCCGGCCTTAATATACTGTAATGAGAAGGATTTTAGACCCATGAGTTAATTTGTGTACGGGGCTACAGTTAGGGTTAGGTGAAGGAATAATTGTCACAGTGGTTACCTTGTGTTAGGGTTATAGAAATTGGGGTTAAGGTTAGGTTAGTGTTAGCGCCATGATAATACAATTTAACCCTTTTCTTCACTTGCGCTTAGGGGGGCACAAGGATAATCTTTTGGGGGCCACTCCCACCCCAGCAACCACCTAGATCCAGCCGTTTTGAAACGATATAAGTGGCAAAAAGGAATACAGAATTAATTTTGATGAAAGCTATCCCTTTAAGAACAGACCTTTAATAAAGATGAGGTAACAAATTGGTAGCATTGCTGATGAATGAAACACATGCCGTCTATTTTAACACTTGAGTTTTGGCTAGGCAAAAAGGATTATGTCAAATAATTTAAATGCAACTAATGTTTGCACACGACACATCTTTTAAATGGTGTTGAGGCAAGCAGATGCAAAGTCTGCAGCCAAGAAACATCCATAATTCAGTGGACAGCTGTCTGGATTTGACAGCGTAAACTTTTTTTTGAAGTTTGCGACAGCTCTTCCTCAATTCTCTTCACAATTCTTGTCTGCCTGAACACACTATGGCCATTTTATCGGCTTGTTTGGGTTCTGGATGAGATGACCCATATAGGTTATGCAAGTGCAGATCTTTCTCATACTACATATATAACCGATTAAAGAATTTGCATTTCAAAGCAGGCAGAGACAGCAGAAATGGCGTTACTTTTTCATCTATTAATGTGATTTTAAGGTTATGGAGCTCAAGAACAGAGAAGGATATTGAATGTCTAAATGCCTTACGATTCAGAAAATATGCATTTTAATTAGACCACAGGTTGGCAGTGTTTTAGGATTGAAAAATGGCAATATTTAACAAGTGCTCCTGGCTTTTTCCAACAAATCATTGCTGTTTTGGCACGCATATTGGCATTGAACTGATATTGTTTTTGAAATGAAACAGAAAAGGGCATTGTACTCTGAAGTATGCAAACAAATATACAGTACACTGCATCAACCCCAACACTCAAATATCAGTTTGGGCAATTTTCATATTTTTTGATTACCAGAATTGATTACATTTTAGGTGAATTCCAGGATATAACTTTTGTATATTTCTACAAGGAGTGGGAAGTATGATCAAAATCTTATATCACGTATGGGTCATTTTATGGTAATAGGTTATATCTAGTGTTTTTAAACTTTTTGATGCAATAACTACCAACTATGATGATCCTCTTGTAAGGGACCCCCCCTCTTGAAACGCAACTATTTATTTTTAATGTAAAAAGACCTATTTATACTGTGTGAGAAAATAGTAAGTCTCATTTTATAACAGGTTTTTTTTTGCAAAATTAAATAATTGGCTTTTATATTGTCAATGTTCTATTGTCATGTCTATTAAGCTGGACTATGTTCTATCAAGCTATTGTTTTAATTTATCTTCACAATGCATTTTTATTGTTTTTATTTGTCTTTTGAGTTGACTTGGTGAATTTATCATCATTCTTTACACCTCTCCTGACATGCCCCAATTTTAAAAACTGTGGATTTAGAGCATTTCTGCGACTGTCTTGTTTGTTGTCAGAGGGGAGAAGATGCAGGCACAAAAATTGTATGCTGTAGCAACTAGCAAGTAGGACTTGGTAGGAGGAAATAACTCCTTCTTGCAGCCTGTACACAGTGAATCAGCACAGCCGGTTTAGACATGTTGCCATGGTTATTCTCCTGACAGATGAGAACAGGATCTTACAGTGGGAGAAAGGCCATTAACTCGAAGCAGGCAGACTGCCTTTCATTCTAGTCCCTAGAATGATGAGCGTAAATATCACCATATGCTCCACATCAAAATGGGACTCACTGGGGTGAATTCACTCAACACTTACACCACTGTATGTCAACGCTTAAACTTTGCCTCTTATGCCAGAACTAGTGTTGTCACGGTACCAAAATTTCAGTAGTCGGTACCATTACCAGTACCACCAATACCAGAAATTTCACGGACTCGATACCATTTTCGGTAGCAAAGCAGAACACAAAAACAGGCTACTGAACAACACTCTATTATTAATAAAGTTAACAAAACATTAGCAGCAGAACTAAGAACAAAAATATGCCATTGAGCAACACTAAGTTAAATATATTACTTTTGAATTATAACAAAACTGTACAATGTACGCTTAAAGTATTTTTGAACACTTATGAGTCTTATATTTGCTTCAACTTTTGCAGCTTTTACTTTTAAGTGTTTACCAAGTATCTTACTTTTAAGTATTTACCGAAATAAACAAGCATGCAATAGAATGAATAAAAAACAATTTCCAAATTAATGTGCAAAGTGCTCTCGTATTAATAAAGCTGCATATTGCCAATTTTCTTCACGATAAGAAATGCACAGTGACATATATTATGATTAAATAAGTCGCGAGCAATCATGTTATAATCTAGCTGCATTAAGCGTCCGTGCTCGAGTGATGAGCGTCCCCGAGGCAGAGTCTCTCTCAGCCAGGTGCAGTTTCAATCTCTCCCCCTTAGACCGGGACATCCACGCAACACATAGAAGAGGCACCGACCACACAGAAATGCCAGTTTCTGAGATCTACTTCTGTATTATTTGAACTTTAATAAAGCTATAACGCATTTAATATAACTGCATGTTTCCTTTAAAGATCTCTGGCTCCGCTTATTCCACAAAGAGAGTGCTTCTGAATTTATTATTATTTTTTTTTAATAATTCCCTAATACTTTGGGATCTACATAAGATGAAACTGTGAAAGTTTAGAGTGCATCTGGACTGATCTGTGTAATTCTTCCTCTCCTCCATCAGGCGTGAACTGCAGTGCTGCTCTCGCGCGTCATCATTACAGTTTAATGTGATTTCATGTTACGTTAAATGAGATCAAACGTCTATTTTTACAACAACCATTTTTCTTGTCAATTTTTTATTTTCGACGTCGATAATGTCGACTAAATTTTCAGCCCTAATGCAAATGATAATATGCTTTTAAACTCACCTGCTTTTGTTGCTTGAATAAATCCGGGTGTCTGTATTTCAGGTGCTTTATTAAGTTTGATGTGTTTCCTCCTTTCCTCGCAGCGTTTACAAACAGGTTTTTGCTTATATATGATGTTTCCCTTTTCATCAGCCTCAAATCCAAAGAATTTCCAAACCTGGCTTTTTCCACTTTTCTTTTCGACAAGATTCAGTTGAGGTTCCACAGCAGTTTTGCTTGTCACCATATTTTGCTTTTTGTGAGCGTTTGAAAATTCCAGACTCTGCATGTTAACTGGGTAGACCCGGTACTCGGTACTCCGGTACCTTCAGAATTTCTGGTATTGTAAAATTTTTTTTGTTTGAGTACCGACTTGGTACCGGAGTACCGGTATTTTTGACAACACTAGCCAGAACCACCCGCATTACAGCAAAATAAGGTTCCCCAAGTGCTGGTATATTATGTATCCCAAATAAATTAAAATTATATTTTAAAATTGTTTGGTAGTGTGGTAAAATAACAGCTTGATTGGAAATTATGCCAAATGAAAACTTCTCACAAGTGATATTTGTGGAGCATATATAATGCATCATTTAGATCAAATTAAACTGACTGATCTCAGTTCAGGAGACTCTGTGCTGTCAGTAAAGCAGTGGTTCTCAATATTTTTGGGTCAAGCCCCCTTTTGACCCCCCCCCCCCCCCCCCCAAATAATCTAATCTAAAATAATTTAGTTTTTACTGAGAAAAAAAAAAATGCTACATTTTCTTTCATCTTCATTTGACAAAAAAGGTTTTATTTAAAAATACAATGAAAACTGAATAAAAACTTACATATCACTCCAGGGGGCACTTGGCCCCTCAGAAAAACTAATCCTCCATCCATCCGCATTTAACTATATCTCATCGGTGACAATTTTACTTTTTTAATCAAAACTGCTAATTCAAGGATTCATACCTATTAATAGAAATAAGCATTATCGGTCTCAATAAAAGCTTCTTTTTTTTTTAAATCCTCATCCAGTAATAATAAATGACTGTGATTGTTGCATCCTAGCCAGTGCTGAAAAAAGGAACAATTATCATGTGACAGTGTCGTCTATGCAATGATTCAGTAGCTGTCAGGACCTCTGTACAATCATATAAACTTGAATAATTATACTGACAAACTTTAATAACATTGAAATAAAAACAGAACTTTCTGCCATCATTTACTCACCATCGTCATTCAAAATCAGTATGACTTTTTTCATCCGTGAAACACAAGATTCAGGGATGAGAGGATCGTGTTTGTGGCCATCCAAGCTCCGAAAGCACACAAAAAAGCGCCATTAAAGTCATCCATATCACTCGTACCTTAGATTTAAATTCTTCTGAAGCCACATGATAGTGTTGTGTGAGGAACAGACTGATTTAAGTGTTTTAACCTTTGAATTACGTTCATCACTCATAATGCTAACGCGAGTACTTCCTGGTTTCAATGCGAGATATGAACCCAGGTCTCCCAAGCTGCTGATACAATGTGCTACAGGTTGCACCACAAAGGAAGGTAAACACACTTGAGCTGATGCAAAAATTACTGATGAGAGACTTGTGAGTCAGCATAACATGTCCAATCCTAGGATACTGGAACTTTCAGAAACAACTTGCCGACTGCCTGTGTGGATAAGTTGAAACAGTACATGATAATTGATAATTAAACAACAGAATCAAAAGACAGAATCCATTTTTAATGAATTTCCCCCACTGCCTCTGTTCAACAGGATCATTTCCAAAATGATTAACTATTTTGAAGTTAGCCATTTGAAACAGGCCCAATATTTTGTGTTATATAAATGAATATCATGTTACATAACTCAAAGGGAAGAAGGAATGGCAGATCCTTCCCGGAGAGATAATTAATATTGCTAATAGGCAGAGAGTGCAGTGACATATTTTAAGTAGAATATTGCAAAGGAGTTTTTTAACAAAATATAGCCCTGAAAACTCAGACTCTTTCTGGATACTAGGAATGGATATGAAAGGGAAGTGACGTAACCAAATGATCAAGGTTTGACTGGTTAGCCTACATGATCAGACGGGAAATCGACATTCAGCATCTGAAAGTACCCTGATATCAACCCCACTCAAGTGTCATCCTCCATCAAATATTTTTGTATCAGTTCAAATGTGTTTACCTTTCTTTTTGGCGCTACTGATCTCTAAGGGTGCTTTCACAATTGCAATTTTGGTATAAATGATTGAGAGAGTGATTCGGATGTTGCATTTTCACTCTAAAATAAAATTTGTACTCTTCTAACGGTTCGGTTTAGGGTTGGGGTTTGGGTGTAGAGTTCCAATGGGATCTAGGAGATTTTTACAGCTTCATACCGTGCACGCCATTGAAGAAAAGCCTATCTCTTACAGCCTCGTTGTCATTCCTGTTAAAAATCAAAGATGGCACTGCTGTGAATAAGGTCTATTTCTGTTGACTTTATTACATAATTTACAACACATCTGACAAAACTGGTCAACAACACTTTCAGATTCGGCCACTGGGGGCAGTGGATAGAATTTTGCTCAGCACAGATCGATTTCAGGTGAAGAACTTTTGACTTCCTTTTGCTGAATGTGTTATCAGTTTGTGTTAGCATGGTAGCTCCACCTCAAAATGATGATTTAGACAATTTTAAAGCATTTTTATAATGAAGATATCGATTAACAAAAACACGAGCTTTTTATTTATTTGTATTTTACTCTTTATTTTATTATGTGCTGTGACAACATAGTGAGCATGCAGAACCCAAGACATCTTGGAAATGTTACCTCAGTGTGCATATGAGCTACAGCTGTGCTCTGACACCAGGTCATGTTAAGGTTGTGACATTTTCTGATTATAATTTTCAGTGACAAATTCTAAAGATGGTAGCTGGGATTTACCCTTAAGAAATGGCATCACCAGCTTCTTGCATCAGGCGTGGTGCTGTGCCTGTGTGGTTCTTAGAATCAATGACTATAAATGTTGACGTCGCCCTTTCTGAATAACATTTATTATATGTAGTATAATTTGTTTGGACATGTTAACAGTGACCTCATAATAAATATGTTATGCATGTAAGTGCCATTTGAATGGAATAGCCTCACTCCAAAAAAATGTTCATCATTTATTTACTCTTGTGTCATTTCAAACCTCCAGAAAAATGATAAAGAGTTGAAATGTCATAAAGGTCGGCAAATAATGACAGAATTGTATTTTTCGGCCAACCTTTCCTTTAAATTACTCAATTTTGCTAGTGAGCAGACTTGCAGTAGCTAATGTCATTAAACTCTCAATAAACACATGACATGGTAATGTAGGCCTTTTCTTTAGTTTAAGAAATGTTGTTGAATAACATGTAAACAGCACAAGACTGGTGCAGGAAGGGGAGGGGAAACTAAACGAAGGCTTGTCAAGCAGTTTGGAGATGCTGAAAGGGGATATGGAGGTGTAATTATCTCAGAAGGCATCAGAGAGGCATTTTAATTTGGTGTGTGTTGCATTTATCAGTCACGCAGAGAGTGAAACTGCTATTTTGGCTTTCAGCCGTCTCTCACTCTCTCTTGGGTGTTTCTCTACCCTCTCTAACATAGTTTTAGTTTTTAACACTCATACCCGTACATGTGCACTAGATCCAAGTCAATCCACTTGGCAACAATCATTGCAACGCCGCCTGGGTTGTTATTTTCTATCTATGTAATAGAGCACAACAGTGATCATCCACTATTTCTTACTGCCCATATTTCCCATTCATTTTCTCAACATGCATTAAAAACAACCTTCAATAAAGAGTTGTAAGCCATGAACTGAACCAACCAGCTTTGAGATTAATCAAAACAATACAAACTTTAATTCAAAGCAAAAAAATCGTTTTTGAAAAAAATTAGTGAGAGAGAAAGCACCAACTCCTAAACCTAACCCTAACCTGAGCTGTTTGGCAGGTGCAATTTATATAGCCATAGCCATTATTTGTAGTTTATTGCATAATATTCAAATACATACAAATATAAAGTAGTTTAAAAGTGTAGAGAGACTTGATTACACCATTTGCAGTGCTTTATGGAAATCACTGTTGAACTCTTCCACGGTAATGCAACTTCTCTGATTGGCCAGTTGATATCCCTAGCTCGCACTAGCCCAATAGTGGAAGAGTGGCTAATGAGAATTTTGCAATTAAACACAATACAAAAATAAATAAAAATAAAAATAAAAACACATTTGAAAAGTGTGGTAACACTTTACATTAATGTTCTCTTGGTTAAGGATTTATAAAGGGGTTCATTCATGATTAATACATCATTTATAAATGCATTATAAATAATTAATATGCAGTTATAGCAACAAATTAAAAAGAGCAACTTTCATCCTATCTGTGCTTGCCACATAGTGAGCTCCTAGAAACTCCTAGAAAATATTCAAAGAATGGAGTCAACTTAACTGAATCAAATGCATAGTACAAACTGTACTGATATATTGACAGTAATAGGTGCTACACATCTGCAGGAAAAGAAACTCAGTGGTGTCAGGAAAGTAAATGCCAGCAAACTGATCAAAAGGGCAAAGGGTGATCATAAAAGGAGCAAGCAGCTGCAAGAAAATCTGACATTTACTGTTGGAAGGTGGATTTAGGAGACAATTGCTCACTCCCCTACACAACGTGTCATATGTACCGACTTAATGCATCCCAAAAGTGAAGCACAGTTGCGATCGCCAGTCTGCAGTTATGCTAAGCATCATTCTATGTTATTGCAATTTATGGCAAGTAGAACTACAAATATATGCTTCAAATTATTGTTTGGCTTTTTAGGGTGTTGCACTCTGTATAAAATTTTTTGAAGGGGACATACTGTATCTATTCCAATCCAGCATAAGTGGGTAAAAAGAGGTGTCTTGTACTTGATGAGAATTTAAATGTTTAGTCTGTCATCATCTATTAGATCAGGCGACTCATCAAACTCTAGTTACTGGCTCTGTTGTTGGACCTCCTATTGATTTTGATAGAAGATTCATTTAGCATTGTATTGAATGAAAATCGTGAAGCAGGTTTTATTTAATGTTTTAAGAGCTGACAAAGTGTCTTGTAAGTGCTTATATCATTTTTCCTTCCCTTGATTTACTCGAGTAACAATTCTTAGTTGTTTTAGTGAAGCTGCAATAGAGTGGAAAGGGTAGATTAGGCACTGTCAGATTTGAAGACCTCCTGTTGTGATGAACCTACATCAGGGATCTAAAAAGACTGCTTAGCACATCTCTCCAGGGTATTCACTTCAATGCTTTATGGATGAAATATTTCTAAAGCCATTTCTTAATATACAGTATATATATAATTAAATAAATATTTTAATAAAATGTAAATTCAACATTAAACTGAAAACACACAGTCTAACTTTATAGTTCTCCGTTAAAGAACAAAATTGTCAAAAAATAAAAGCACAAAAGCAAAAATCACCTTGATTTTCATGGCCTGGTGAGTGGTTGATTTCTAAGTTGTGCAATAGGCCTACATCATACAGTATATTTACAATATATTCTTGAAATCATCGGTTTATTCTCTAGTTTTGACGTTCATGCACACAACACTTTCACAATGGATAAGTCTTCAAGTACACTGGTTAATGTGATTACATGCAAGGTGAAAAGGGGGTAATGGGCATAATTGTTTTAGCTTAAACCATTCACCGATAAAGGAAAACCATTTAAGGCACTTCCTTGACCACACACGTTGTTGGCCTATTAGGCATAATTGGTGGAAGATTGCACATGTAAATGCTCTCAGTGTTTCCTCTGAGTGAAGATATTAAAGATATGATACCCAGCCCTACATCTCAGGTGTCAAAGAAGATAAAGTTGACTTACAGCAGTTCATATTGTATTATGATATGAATTAGTAGTCAGCACAGCTAGAATGGGCCTTTGAACATGCTATACAGCAACCAATGGGCCTGGAGTCAGAGAGCAAGAGATCAGAGCACACTTAATGGATTGTGGGTGAGGGAAGACTGGGAACTTCACAAACACTGATTGAGGGTCTAAAAAGAAAAAAGAGAACCTATAGAGTCACTTCCTCTCACGCTCAGGCCAGGTTGAGGCTGTCAAACTGGCCCAGTCTTAGTGCAGGGCTACAGCAGATAGTGTATACTAAGACACTAAAGGCTTTATCAAAGATTGTGGTGATTTTTAGAGATAATGTGACTTTGACATTTTATGTCACTGGAAATTGTTGACTCGTTTACTGCCGTTGCCCTAATACCAAATTCATTAACCTCATTGCAAAGTAATTTCTTATGCCTAGGAAACATTTGGTTAGGGATTTTCTTAATCAAGAGCAGGCAATTATGTTCAGGAAATATGAAACATCACCAAGCTAAAAATAATCTTTAAATGCTTTTAAAATCAAATATGGCATTTGCAATCCATAGCTCTATAATCTAACATAATTCACAGCAAATGTGGGCAGGACTTGATTTTATCCAGTGGGATTTGATTGGATCGTGGAAATTGGGAGTTACATATCAGAATGAAGCCAGGTGGTTGGAGTGGATGCTGAAAAGCATGACAGATTTGTGATGTCAGCCAAAGTGAAAGTTGTTTCAGAGTTGGAGAAAGTTATAGAGCGTAACAGTCAGGTTCTGGAAGCAACTGAATAGGGAACATCTATGTGAAATAGTAATGTCAAACCAAATCAATTGAATAACGTCCATGTAACTTAAGCTCAATATGTTTTCTGAACATCTCTGTTTATTTAAAACTCTCTTAATACATTTCACTTCACCAACATTAGAAGATTTCATTCAAACTGCTCATTGATATTATAGCCAGTGGTTTCATCCAATTAGTGCTAGTTACTTTAACTCAAATGTTTTTCATTCCATTTAGCCAGTTCAACAAAGCAGTAAAATCCTTGTGTGTGTGTGTGTTTGTGTGTGTGTGTGTGTGATTGTGCTGTATAGTGAGTCATAAAAAGACAGCAAAGATATGTAACAAATGCTCAAACTGTGTTTATTGCACTCAAGTGTTTAACAAATAACATTTTAAACAGTCTGCTCAATCATTACAGAGGAGTCATCAGACTTGTTGTACAAATGCATTAACAATTAAGCTGCAAAACAGTCCTTACTCTAGTGCATCAGAGAAGAGCTTGTCTCCGTGTCTTTTCTTTATTAGACAGCTTGTTGCCATCGAACTCCAGGAATAGCTTTTACAGTTCTTGAAATGTGTACCTGAGTTCAGAAGGGTAGCTCAACTTTAGGGCATATCCAATATTAGTCTAATTGGTACATTGCTGAGGTCCAGAAGAACTTCTACATCCTCCAATACCACGCCAACATCTGCTGAGCTAACTTCAATATCTGCACCTTCAACACATATCAAATGGATTCCCAAGACAGTCTTCTGGATTGCCTCCTAAGTGCTGGCTACATCTGTGTCAAGATTAAAATACAGAGTACACGTAAATTCCACTGTGTATTAACACAGCATTTAAAATACTTGAAAATACAGCAAATCACCTCACCATATACTCCCTAATAAGACTATTAGCATCTTTATTCAGGTAGACACACATTTGAGTATGCATCTCTCTTCATATCAATGTTGTCAGACTAAGGGTGAGAATACCAAATAATATCAATGAATTATCAAAGCCTTTCATTTGTTTTTTCTCCAAATCTCAGGCACACATTTTTAAACGTATGACATTTTACTCTTTGCCCATCCTGCCTTTAAAGTCTGTTAAGTAGTGATTCCTTGACCACCTCATGCCTCCTTATATTTTGACTCATTGTTCTTCTCTCCTATTTCAGACAGAAGTGTCACTGTGACTGCCTGCAGAGTTCCACATTTACAATTCCACATTTCTGGAAGAGAAAATACATAAAAGCATAATAAAGTTTGTAAAAGTTGTAAATTCAAATATTGCTCCAAAGGGGTGAGACCATATGACTATCTCACCATTCGTTTCAATGTACGAGATGAGGTTCATGATTTGATATAATGTTACGTCTTGATTTCAAGCACTTTTTATAAATACAAGCCAATTTTTTAGGCATTCCAGCATTTACATTTCAAACAGCTAAATTCAAGCACCTTCAAGCACCTTCAAGGACCTTGTGCGAATCCTGTAAGTAGTGTAGAAAAAAAGGGACAGAGAGATATTGATGTTTTACTGGTCATTTCATTGCATGGACAGAAAACAAATGTGATATATTGTCCCATCCCTAATTGCTGAACTCGTAAAAGAGCACCCTTTCGGCTTGCCACATGGCATCCATTAAGCACGATATATTGCGAAACAGATTAACAAAACAATAACGCACCCCAAATACAGAGCAATAAATTCAAGTTTCTGACTGCATACCAAAAAGTTTAGAAAAATATTTTTTTTTTACCTGGTACTTCTCGCTTCTTGCTTCACCTCTTCAGCTGCGTCTTAATAATAATAATAATAATAATAATAATAATAATAATAATAATAATGCTTTACATTTTATATAGCGCTTTTCTAGGCACTCAAAGCGCTTAACATAGAATAGGGGGAATCTCTTCACCTGGATGATGCGGTGGCAGCCATTGTGCGCCAGAACGCTCACCAGCTATTGGTGGAGAGGAGAGAGTAGAGTGATGTAGCCAATTCAGGAATGGAGCTGTGGAATGGAGATGTCTTCTTCAACTGTGATGGAAATCATCACATCTGTTTTTTTAAATCGTGAAATTTAAACATAACATTAGTTCAAATAGTATTGTTGCCAAAGGTTTGCTGCAGGTTCACCACTTCACCACTTCACCACTGCAGGTTCAGAGCTGCAAACCCTTATAAAAATCACGAGTTCATGGCAAATCTGCCATAAATTTGCTATTTATTATTTTCACATGCAACCTATTTTGTGATGCAATGCAAATGTGGTGAACCTGCAGCAAACCTTTAAACTCACAAATGAATATTTGTTTTTATTTAATGATTTCAAGCAGCACGCTGACAATAAAGCATTAGATAATTTAATCAAGAACCTCATCCATTGTTTCAAATATTTCGAGAACTCATTAACATGATTCAGCAGGCCCAATGTAAACTCCAGTCCAAATCAAGTGTGCCATTTGGGACAGGGCCAATACCCAACAATGGACAACAGTGAGGAAAAAGGAACAGGAAGCAGAACCCAAAACTAATCTTCAAAATTTAAGTCCAACATAACTAGCGCACCTACTGGCCACTAGGGAGAACACATACGTCACATAGCAGAAGATCAAATCTGTCAAACCTGGTTCTGTACCTGGATGTGCGATGCACCTGCTGCTCTGCAGATCCTTCCAAAGGACCCCAACATTAGAAGCAAGCAGGTGAAGTTTAGTTTTTAGAAGCTCTGTGATCATTCCAGTCAGATCTTAACAGTTGAGCAGTACATTTTAGGGTGGATTGTTTTGTCAATCTGTCACAATGTAATGCAGGCTTTGCAAATAGGTTGTTATTGAAGGGTGGACAGTTAAAAGCTATTTTACCAAACAGCAAACCCGTAACTTACAAATACAGTATGTGCAGCATAGTGTTGTATTTCAATTGGGGAAAATGGTCATAAAAACAAAATTATGACTCTCACTCTGACTAGACCTCAGGCAAAAAAAAGTGTGATATGAGAGGACTCGCCTTGCCTATTTTTCCAATTGATCTGGACTTATTTATACTCTCATCAGTGTTGCCATGTACACTATGTGTTTTGAGTTTCCGTGGCAACTGATGCAGCACTTATTTTAGAGGAGGGAATGAAGTCAGTGTCTAGAAACAAGAAGAGATTAAACATCTGCTGGTGAGCTACTTTATTGGTAAATTAAAGGCAGGACATTTCTAAAATTAAGAGTCCTGTTGAATCCTTCTGTACTGAGTGTGCTGATTAATTCAGCCTTTTTTCATTGTATTATGTTCAGAATACTTTATCACAGTTTCAGTTCACTAAATCTATTTCTTTAGTCTGTTTATATCACATGACTGCAGGAAAAGCTCTTGAATGTCTTTTAATGGACATGGATGTATTGTATTACTGATGAATTAACATGTAAGCCTTTATTCTGTAGAATCCTGTGGAAAATGATATTTTTTTCCTGATCAGATGGTATTTGCAGAAATGTTAACAAATGTTCCCTAGAAGATAATACAATCTGAGCAAGTGAATAGAACAGAAATGAGAAAACGTCAAAGCACCCCCCAATCTAATGATCTTACATGTTATTATTCATGCGGCATAGCGGAATATGATGTCTGGATCCTGTAGAGAGATCAGACTAGGAATGGGAATCGTAAGGAATTGAATGATTCTGGTTCCAATTCCTCTGAATGATTCTATTAATGATTCTGACTCTTTTAATTTGGAAGAAATATTTTGAAAAAAGAAATACAATTTTCAAATTATGAGATCATTTCAGATTTCAACAGAGCAGATATAACAAATCCCATAGAAATCTAAAACAGTTCTTGCAAAAGACACTTTTACACAGGCTTTTTGTTGGCATACATGCACTCCAATCTGCTAAACATCTTAAAAAGATCAGATTTACAAATATTTGAAATTATCAATGCCTCAAAGACGTCTTCTGAATGTCTTTGTGGCACAGCGGAGGGCGGGGCCAGCTCGTGACTCGACATACCCGGTCCCGTCTTAGGAATGTAAAACAGTTCACGCTCACGGGCACGGAAGAGCCGAGAAACCGGCTTGACATACAAATAATAGTTTTAATGAAAAACTCAAAAGACAAACACACAGGACGATGGACATGTCCGTAAGGATCTCTCTCTGCCGCAACGCCCTCTGCGATCGGCCTTTATCCCTCTCGGTGGCTTGATTAGCCTGATACGGGACCGATTGTGTCGAGTTACGTCCCGGCCCCGCCCTCCACTGTGCGGAGATTTAATAATCTGAGGTAAATAAATAATCACAATTTATGATAACAGTGTTGTCAGATTTAACTTCTGACTTGAAATATGTTCTTTGATCGTTATCTTGAACAACCATTTTGGGGATTTTTTTTCTCCATTCAAGTAGATCTGCACTATCATGACAGGAAATATCATCCCGAGAGCGTTCCAAAGATGGCCGACAGTGGACTTGCTAGAAAGATTTTGTCATGATGTGTATTGTGGTTATTATCAAATGAAATGCTTTTACAAAATCCTCCCAACAAAATGAAAACAACATTGGAGATATTTTGTTCAAATGAAATGCTGCACAACAGAACATCACAGATGTGTGATATTGCTTTAATACGTTTTATGGGTCTATTTATATCTAGCTTTTATTTAAGCTTTTCTGTGTGTTTTTGACTGTAGTTTCTGACCTCCGGATAGTTTGCTATAGTGTGATTATTAAATCCCAAAAAGATTTAATTAAATAAATATAGTCTGTATGTGCTGCACGCTTCAGAAGGCTTTGCTCTCTATCATCTACTACTACTTGACACACACACACACACACACACACACACACACAGCGAATGATGATCATGTTTCAGCACATGCAGATTTAATATTTATTTAATTATATTGTATAGCCTTTTGTGGTTTATCGGACGCTTTTGACAGAATGTGATGACGAGTTTCTGGCTTATTTAGGAGCGTTCTGACCATTGTCATTATCTAAAGTTTACAACTTAAATGTTTTTTGTAGATAGCGCTACAGCTATCAAAACCCCCCCAAATATAAAAATAAATAATGCTGTACTATATTAATAATTAAACTCTTTCATCAGAGCAAAGCAGACATGACAGCAGATGAGCAGAGAATGAACGTGACAGGGTTTGTTTATGACAGTAAACCAATGATGTTGTTTCACAATGTGCAGCCGGCAACAGTGATAAAATTATACTAGGGATGGGCATTTTGGACATTTTGTCTACTCGAGTACTCGTCGAGTACTCAAGGGGCAATTACATGTTAATAACTGTAAATATAATAACATGTCTGACAAATGTCTATGGCTGCTGCATTGCGTCTTGATGTTCCAGTGTATTGTCTATTCATTATTATTGGCTGTTATAAAATAGTATGTTACAAAATGTACAAAAGTTTGCATAATCAATATATAATGCATCATATTTTGTCATTATGTGAAGGTTTGCTCCCCAACTCGCACCAATTTTTTTTGTGACTGTCTGAACAGTATATTTTCAAATAACAGGAGATGCCATAACCATTGCATTTTAATATGCGTGTTAAGTTGAAGTTCAGTTTTGAAGATGCTGTATTTTGCTCCAATTACACTCTCTTTTGATTATCGTAATGATAGCACTGTAGCGTCGTACATCAGTTTGGTTGCTATGTACCCCTCAAAGTCACAACGTAATCAGACTTAAAATTAAATATAAGCCCCCTCTTTGACATGTTTTTGTTTAGTTTTCAGGTAATTGTCACAGAATTTTAATTAAGTGAAAAGTCACGTCATATTTATCATCATTTTCATGATCGATCATTGCTGCCACGTCCCGAGAACTTGTATACTCATGCCCATCCCTAAATTATACATATGTGTGTATTTGACCACTATACTGAGTCATGATCATTACCATGTTTTTGAACATGTAACAAAAACCTTTTTATCAACAAAATCAAACAGTTTTATTATTCTCAAGTATTTTCCAGGACATTTAGGTATTTTTCTAATTTTCCATGACTTTTCCTGCATTTCAAAATGACTGGTTTTCCAGGATGTATGGGAACCTTGGCTATTGATTAGAAAGTTGTTAAACCCAATATTGGGTGTGGGGATATGGGTTGGTCTCCCATGGCAAAAGCAAAACACTGTAGGTAATATTGCTAGACAGACTGTTTCACCTCCTCAGGGTTCTTTATAGTTGGATGTGTCGCTGTTTGAGAAGGGTCATACTGATTACAATGTCAAATGAACAGCAAGCAGCCCTTAAACCTTTCCCCTTTAGTTTTTGCATTAAAGCACTTTGTTGGCATGTCAAGCGCCTGGGCTGTGCCATCGCCTGTGTGTGCTCACCACATTCTAATGAGCTGTCAGAGGGAAATTGATGGTTTAACACTGGCAATTTCTAAATTAAATTCAATGCTGCATGTAAATCGTCACAGCATACTGTATAACATAAATCCATTGCAGCTTTATAACTAAGGGCCATGGTGACATTTGGCCCAACAACACTTGGTGTCAAGAATGATGCTAATGATAAATGCCTATTTAATGTGACAATGTTAGCTGGATTTTGGTTTTCACTAGTGGAAATGATCATTTTAGATATCTAAAATGTGAAAGTGACTCTATTTTCAGATATCTGAAAACCACGACCTGTTTTACACAAGATATCATTGACTTTTTTTTTTTACAGTACATTAAAAAGGCGATATGATAAAGCCTAGCATAAACATTATCTTCATTTTGACACTATTAACTGTTACAAATAAATATATAAAGCAAAATGAAATGTGTAAAATATGCATTACACTTAACCTTGTGTGACCCCATGTCCACATGCAAGGATGTTGTATTTTGGCTTCACTATACGAAACACATAATTTTAATTAATTTAAAACGACTGAATATTGTTCACAAGGCTCTAGGATGTCATTTAAGGGTTAAACTTCTGCCACACCGAGTCACGTGACACAACAACATGACGTTGGTTTCCATGACTCTTTTAAGAAACCTCTCCCCAATCTGGCATGCCTAATTCCCAATGCGCTCTACATCCTCATTGTGATGTAGTGTCTCGCCTCAATCCAGGTGGTGGAGGATGAATCTCAGTTGCCTCCACGTCTGAGACCATCAATCCACGCATCTTATCATGTGGCTTGTTGAGCGTGTTACAGCGGAGACATGGCGTGTGTGAAGGCTTCACGCTATTCTCCGCAGCATCCACACACAACTCACCATGTGCCCCAACGAGAGCGAGAACCACATTATAGTGACCACGAAGAGGTTACCCCATGTGACTCTACCCTCCCTAGCAACCGGGCCAATTTGGATGCTTAAGCAACCTGGCTGGAGTCACTCAGCACACCCTGGATTCGAAGTCGTGACTCCAGGTGTGGTAGTCAGCGTCTTTACTTACAGAGCTACCCAAACCCCTGGTAAGAAACCTCTTTTCATTTTTTTTGGTGTAAAGAGTCTCCAGTTTCGATCGATATGTCACTTTAAAAAATCTCACATCTTTCTCACATCAGCGTGCTAATAATCATGATGTCCACATACTTGGATTTTTGGGCATTATTCTCTTAAAAGTTGAAAAAAAAATAAACATGTTAGTTATTTTTAATAACTTTCAACATTAAAGCTTCATTTGAATATAAATTGTGTTATATTTTATTTTGTTATCACTGTACAGCATGGTTCTATTCATTAACAATAGTAAATTAATTCCTAGATTCACAGTACATTTTCACATTAAATATTTATAATTTCATCCAAAAGCTGACACATTTTGTTATCAGAGGCTTTATATGGAGTTAGGATGAAAATCACTGAGACCAGTGCAGACAGACAGCACACTGGAGGTTAAATCATTCACTAAATAGGAAGCATGGGAGCATCCAATAGCTTTCTATGCAGCTAGGTGCATTCACTCTTAAATCTGACCAAAAGGGCAATTTCAGGTGGCAGATGTGGTTTGGACCACTCAACATGTTTGGTATCCAACAAAAATTTTATCAGAATTTTTGGTAGTCATCTTTTCTGGGTAATCTGACATTTATTGCTGTAGTTTACACAAGAAGAATACTTTCCAATCCACATGATGTTTGGTAGTGAATAATAGCCATTCTAATGTCTATACTAGCCTACCAGCAATAGTTTTCAAGATGTGCCAATAGCTAAATGAGATCACAATGGCAATGGGAAACCCGAGGATGATTCATTTGCAGGAGAGCCGCCCATCACACATATTGCGATGGATGCACTGTACTGTAATGTCCTGTTAATCTTCTTGAAACAACTAATCCCATTATAGCTATGCCGTCTTGTATCTCAGGGTTGTGGAGTGGTAGTGGGGGGTCAACAACCATTGCGGATGAGGGAAGAGCTACACTTCATCACCCAGAGCGGATCTCAGCCATTTCAATACGGCTGACCCCCGAATGAGGTACACCAGTGGAAATTGAAAAGGATGTATGACATGCAGCCGTCACAGTGGTGAAATTGTCCCAGCGGTACCATCTCTTCCAATCAAAATGTGCCAGTATTCCAGGTGACAACTGATTAAAGGGTACTTTATTAAAATGAGGGGTATGTAGTAGATAAAGGACAAGTGTATGAGCAAAGCTGGGGGAGGACGGGATCCGTGACAGGCTCTGGGAAGTAGAAATGACAGATGTGAATAATACGGAAAGGAAGCGATGGCCATCTCTCTCCTGGTGGCGACACCGCATTCCTTTGCATTGTCCCTTAGGGCGTTGCCACATAATAAGTATCTAGCCGAGGATATTTATCATTCTGCATACCAGCACTTAGGATGAGGCAGAAATGTATGCTTCAATTAACAGCTTCCATAGGGATAAAAAATTGTAACAAAAACAATCAAATGCCTCTTCAAGTAGGCATGGAGGGTGGAAAAATGCATTGGCCCCTTTCAAATCGAGTTATCGTCAATAGCCAAGGAAATGGGAGGCATTTATTAATACAGAGACTAATAGAATCAAACTGGTAAAGCTCAAAGAGTTTAATCTATCTCTGTGAGACATTTTAATGGCACGACTGGAGCTGTTGCTGGGGAGGGCTCTGTATGAGCAGGGATCACTCGCGGTGCAGAGGAAGAATCAAGTGACAAGCCTGCATTCAACACATTTCAAAAGCTGCATTTTGTGATTAATCAGCCGATGTTTGGCCATTCTAAGATTATTGGCATTAACGGTAGAGGAAGTACATCTCGTTTCAGTGGGTCATGAGTTCTTTTCTGTCATGAGTACAAATGGCCAGTTAGAAGGATAGAACTGTGCATTTGCAATGTTTGGGGCAACAGTAAGTTCTATTGTTGAATCGTGTTAATATATCCAGGTTTACGCACAACTCACCACATGCCCCAACGAGAGCGAGAACCACATTATAGTGACCACAAAGAGGTTACCCCATGTGACTAAACCCATCCTTTGAACCGGGCCAATTGGTTGCTTAAGAAGCCTGACTTGGATTCGAACTTGCGACTCTAGGTGTGGTAGTCAGCGTCTTTACTTGCTGAGCTACCCAGGCCCCCTTGATCTTTGTTTATAATGTTTACTGTGTAGGAATTATACATTTTATGGAGTAGCAAAGAGTTAGAGAGTGGCAAAGATATCCGAAGAATATTTCAGAAACTAGAGTGGACATGTGTGACCTTTCATGAAAAAC
Organism: Moxostoma hubbsi; assembly: GCA_032164185.1. Lineage (NCBI taxonomy): Eukaryota > Metazoa > Chordata > Actinopteri > Cypriniformes > Catostomidae > Moxostoma > Moxostoma hubbsi. The sequence goes on along the minus strand of JAVLUX010000083.1, from coordinate 2,527,282 downwards.
AACACAAAAATGGATTCAATTCACAGAAGTTTCAGATCCAAAAATAAAAAAATAGCTAAATTAAAGATACAGGGAATTCTCACACCAACATTAAATCTTAAAATTGTGATATATATTGTGAATTGCTTTGATAAAATAAATTAAGCACAACGGGTTTGCATTTACTGTATATATATATATATATATATATATATATGTATAATACTTCCAATGTACCCAAGACTGTATGCAGTAGCACAGTTCCATGTTTGTGGGCAACAAACCTGCTCTTTTTCTGAGATGCAGTTTAGCTGTCATTAAAACCAGTAAACCCATCGTAACATGTGACTGCAGGTTCATTAGTCATTCAAGTAGCCTTTATTTATACGTGCTGTGACTGACAATAAAGGTAGTCATGCAATTTTTTTGTATTTTTAAGCTGAATGTCTTGTGCATTCTGCATGGGATTGTTTCAAGCCAATTAATTTCCTTTCAATACATTTTAGCCATACATTTGAGGCTATGTGAAATCAATATACAGATTTGATAGGGTAAGCTCCATTCTTATGATAGATTTAGACTTTAGAAGAAATACCTCTCACCTCTTTCAGCCACTTTCAGACCACATTTTTTCTTGTTCTGTTGCCTGTAGCCGCACAGTTTTATTGCGACTTCATAATTGCTTGGCTTGGTGTTCGATTGTGAAGTATCTTCACAGCATTGATTTTACCTTTTACATCAGAATGAGAACTGTCACAGGATTCACAGCAGGCGCTATAAATGTAACGTGAAAAGTGGTTCTCACATTTCACGTCCCATTGGAGAGATTTGCGGACATGATGTTAAAACAGGCTTATTTCCTTTTTGGGGTCAACAATGTTGAAATACATTACACTTAGGATGCAAATAGTGCTGTATTTCAAATTCTGTGCGAAGTTGATTGTTTATGTTTATTTTTTATTGACATGATTGCATCACATCTCTTGGGTTGAAATGTTTCATTTGTTGCAAGGCGGGCTTGATGAGGTAATTACTACTGTTGCTCATTAGAGTTATGGATTAGAACAAACCCCTAGGCTTAAGAATTAAACTTTGTACTTTGTCCTGTACAATTTGTGCTACAGACATGAATAATACCTCAAACCATGGGGCTTGTTGCTTATAGGTCTGCTATAACATGCTAAACACTCAGAATAGCTTAGCAACCACACACCCTAGCTACCACCATGCACCTAACAACTACCCAAACACCCTAGCAACCACCCAGATTATGCTAACAACCACATAGCAATGTGCTGAAAACACCCAGAACACCTTAGCAACCACCCAGAACATGCTAACAACCACCATGGCACTAGCAACTACCCAAAACACCCTAGCAATCACCCAGAACACCCTGACAACCAACATGGAACTAGCAATGACACAAAACACACAAGTAATCACACAGAACATGCTAGAAACCACATAGTAATGTGCTAAAAACACTCCGAGCAACTTAGCAACCAACCGGGACACCATAGCAACCACCATGGAACTAACTACTTCCCAAAACACCCTAGCAACAACCCGGAACATGCTAGAAACCACATAGCAATGTGCAAAAAAACACTCCGAAAATCTTAGCAACCACAGTCTGCCAATGCCCCAGAAACCACCCAGAACAACCTAGCTACCACCTAGCAATGCCATTTGCAACCATATAGTAACAAAATAGTAACTAGCCCACTTAAAACCACATAGAATAGCAGAATTAGCAGATGCATATCAACTACCTATCATTGTGAATTTTTTTTAAATGTTTCACTTTTAGAATCAAGTTGTGAAAACACTTGGCTTATCTACCTATTTGTTTGCTTGGATTGTATTTGGTAGCATTTGGTTTAGATATTCTAGTTATCGGTTGAATGACTCACGCTCTGGTTTTATTTCAGCATTGACTGTATCCTCCCTGCCTCAACATCAGATCCACTTCAAGGTGCTAACTGTCCCAGCTTTCTCCCACTGCAGCTCAATGCTCCAAAAGCTCCAGGCGTAAGGCTCCGTTAATTGGACGGCCCAATGCCTCTCCTCCCCAGCGCTTCCCTGTTTATCGAGTCTGTTTGGGGTGCGAGCCCACTGCTACCATCCTGCAGTTAAGCCTCCACAGCATTCTCCTTACAGCTGTTTGCCAATAACGCTTGATGTGACCACTTGACACAGGAAGAAAACGCTCTGAATGTATACGCTTTGGGCTACCCCATTAACTGGTGTCATGCAATCTCCCTTGGATCCCAAAGTGATTCAGTGTTTGGCTGAAAGAACTTTTATTGGGTATCATTTTCTATTCGATGCCTCTTTAGAACTATAAAACATCAAATTCAAATGTATAGTTATGTTTTAACAGTAAGCTTGCAGGCTAACAGGTTAGCCTACTAACAAAACATACCAGTAGTTGATTAACATGCTAGCTTAGCATGCCATAAACTGATTAGCCTACAATCTTAGCATAAACCCATGCAAATTATTGCACTACTATTACGCTGCTCCAGAAGGATAACTGGAAATGCTATCGCTAGAATGCAAAATCACGATTATTCCATATATTTTTGAACAGGCATTAAAACCAGATACTTTTTGAGGTCCAAGGGCAATATGATTCTGCGAAGGGAGAGAATCTTGCAAGACACCAGGATAAGTTTACTTTGAAGAGTGCACTGTGTTTTCTACCTCTGTGCTACTAATCTGAGCTTTTTAGTGGCTTAGCACAGAAGGGCTTTCATCAAAACCAGATGCCGCTACATATGCTACAAACCAAAGTTCTGCAGCAAGCACTCTGCTGACAGTGGTGTGGCATTGAGCTACAACACTTGCCATTGTTATGGCATTCACTGTAAACCCCAATGCTCAAATTAATTAATTGTATTGAGTAGGGCAAAATTAAATCATTAAAATGAGTTCAAATAAATTAATCTTAATGAGTATTTAGAAATGTCTCTTTCTTTTCAGTTCATGAAACTGACACATTTTAAGAACCTGAACTGTTTTATTGTTTTGAGTTTAATTAACTTAATTTTTGTATTTGTTTGGTAAACTCAAATTGGGAAGGGGATTTCTTGTTCCCAGCATGCTTTGCATGGGGCTCGATAGGGAATGTAAATGTGAAAATTAAGGGTTATTTTATGTGTTTTTGCAACATGAATGCTAAGGGGGAAACTTGTTAGTGTTTAATGTTTTGTTATGTTGCCATTGAGTTTTGAGGGTTACCAATTGATGATTGAGGACCGATACCAAGTGTGTATATTACTGCTTTATCCATTATTAAGTAAGTCTTTAGTCAGATTTAACTTGGGTGAATAAATTGATGAAAATAACAACAACAAAAAAATCTGGTGGTTTACATACAATTTTTAAAGTGCCATCAAAATGTGAGTCAAAAGTTAAGAGCAATTAGCATGCATAAGTAGTACAAAATCAAAACCTGAATTTGGAATTTATTTACTTATTTTCTTGCACAGGGAGTGCTCCTGTGCTAAATGCAATCTCAGAAAAGTGCTTTCCATTGGTACAAGACATGTATTAACTCAAATACCTTTAGAGTTAAACTGTTATACAAAGAAGACAAGGGTCTCGCTGCTCTAGTTTAAAAGTGCATGTTTTGGCTAGTGATGATCTCAAAAGAGGTAATGTTCCAAAGGGCAATTGTAGTGAAGTGGGGTTGGGATATTCTGTATATTGAATATTCATAATATATTTGTGTAAAACAGATCAAGGTCACGGGCAAGGAAGAGGCGAGAAACCGGCTTAACATATAAATCATAGGTTTAATGGAAAACTCAAAATACAAACACATAAGACAACGGACATGTCCGTGAACAATCTCTCTCTACCACACCGCCGTCCGCGAGTGGCCTTTATCCCTCTTGATGGCTTGATCAGCCTAATACGGGACCGGGCGTGCGTAATCACACCCCGGTCTCGCCCTCCACCGTGCCACATTCCTCCCCCGTTCTTTCAGGCTGGGGACCCCCGGTCATCCCCATCAACCTGGACGAGGGAGGGGGCAAGGGGAGGGAAACAACAATAATTAAAAATGGGGGGGAGGTCCTTCCTGCACTGGGCAGTACCTCCCCTCCCACAAACACCATCATTTAAAAAAGAGGGAAAAGGCCAACGCAGAGCGGCAGCGAGAGAGAGAGAGGAGAGAGAGATAAAAAAAAAAACTTACTCGCCGGTTCTCTGATACGCCATAGCTCATTCCTCAGCCACTTCTCCACCCTCTACAGGACGACAGCCGCGCCTCTCCGGGCGGATCGGAGGCAGTCCTCAGCCCCTGGCAGACGGAATGCCCCGTCGCGTACCCGGGGAATCGAAGGGGCCTCCCCCCGCTCCTGGCGGTCGGCGGCGAGCCCTCCCCCCGCACGCGGTCGGCGGTCTCCAACCCCGCCGCGTTCCAGCGGCTATTAGGGGACTCCCCTGCCCCTGGCAGCGGCCCTAACCGCTCCAGGCGGTCGGCCAGGAGCCCCTCCTCCCCTCGCGGTCGGCGGCCATTCCTCCGTGTCCAGGCGGCTGGGCTCCTCCGTCCCCCGGCAGATGGCCGCGGCTGCTCCGCTGGGCAGTGGCGAGAACTCCGCTACGGCACATCCCTCTTTCTTCCCGGGCCTTGGCACCAATGTAAAACAGATCAAGGTCACGGGCAAGGAAGAGGCGAGAAACCGGCTTGACATATAACTGAAGGTTTAATGTAAAACTCAAAATACAAACACATAAGACAACGGACATGTCCGTGAACGATCTCTCTCTCCCGCATCACCGTCCGCGAGTGGCCTTTATCCCTCTTGACGGCTTGATCAGCCTAATACGGGACCGGGCGTGCGTAATCACGCCCCGGTCCCGCCCTCCACCGTGCCACAATTTGCAATGATTTTCATGGTGATAAAAATTAAGCAACATTGTGAATATTGCAACGATTTTAATGCCAGAAGCAAAAATGACATTTGAGTTGGTCATTTATTTCTGAGAACCTGTTCAGACAGTCAGACGAATTTCATTTCAGTGAATCAATTCAAAAGTGTTTGCAAATATTTTCTGTCGTAGTAAACCTTATGGCTATAATTGTTGTGGATTGAGCTTAACTTTTAACATTTGGAATCTATTTTGTTTTGGTTGAAATGATGGCTCCTCCATTTAAGTTTAAATACATGAACTTCAAGATACTAAATATCATCAAGAGGCTTAAAAATATAAAGATATAATTTCTATAAAGTAGATATATAACCCAGACCTAAAAGGAGGTGAATGCCTTTGTAAAAAGTCATCATCGCTTGAGCAGTTTGCATGAGTTTAATGATTATTTTTCCCCTTCTCCTCTAAATACTCCGTTGTGTTGACAGAACTAACATTCAACATTTGAATGCTTAATGAGAACACAGTAGTGTGTGCTTTGCCTGTAGGTCCATGTTTGAATCACTCATGACTCATTCTAACACCCTACACAGTGCTAGATCACTCCACTAAACATGGCAGGTGGCTCACCCCTCAACACTGATGTCATACCTGCATAATAGACCCTCATGGGTCTTGGGAATGCATGGGAGGAGACAAGGACTATGTCACCATAAGAGCAAAACAAGACGTTGTCATGCAAAATTATCTAACCTTGCATAATCTTATTCGCCTTGGACTGCAAGAGGTAGCCATTTACCTGTAATATCTGCCTAAAAAATGTTTGGAGTTATCACAATAAATTGTTCTATTGGCCAGCAGGTTAATTGGCTTTCAGTATGCTAAGCTAGAAGGCTAATCGGCTAGTGGCATACTAAGCTAGAAGTCTATGTTAAAGTTACATTTGTTTAACAACTCTTGAATGCAGCAGTTGTGGACTCGTCATAAATGCAACATGTTGGAGTGATGGTGCCAAAGAAAGTGAACGTGACAGAGTACAGCAGATGGTTGGAATGCAATGAGTCAGTATGACAATGAAGGCAATGAACCAGTGATGATGCCCTTAGGAGACTGAAAAGACAAGCAAATCTGGAGGCCTGATTTATTTGTTCTATTACACCTCAAATTGAGGATTCTAGCAATGGAAGATATCACGTAGGTGGTAACGCCATGACTTACTTTTCGGTGAGAATATCAGAGTTTATGTAAATGCCGAACATGCAGTCTTCTCTTTGAGGGGTATTATGAATTTTGGTTTTACACCTAGAGGGGTGTTGTGAATGCTAATGTGTGCCATTCTCAATCAGGAGTGGTGAGTGTATTCTAGTGAGATGGCATGTTTCAGAGTTGTATTGTGTTATTTTGCATGCTGCATGTATCCTTGTATGAAGCAGTCTTAAAGGTGCACTCAGTAAGTTTTGGTTGATGTCATCTTAGACTTATACTGACACCTAGTGGCCTGGATGCAGCATCATTTGAAATCAATAGTTTTCAGTTACTGATACAAATGTAAAAATTCACAATTCACAGTCAGCCATTATTAATTTAACCCATGAGTGAAGTGTCAAATAACAGGACGTTTACTGAGATTAAGTGAGTATTATTCGGCTGGTCACGTGATTCTATCATAGCAGCCCCCATGTGCGGACCCTCTCCATGTAGAATAAAACAGTTTTATATTAGGTTACTGATGTGACTGGAGTCTTCATCTCAAAAGAGTGGTCATGATTTTCTACATACTATTTGGGAGAAAATTTAACTCGATTTTAGCACTACTCAGTGGACATTTCAGCTCGGAACCGGCGCGATAGGTGCAATTAACCACATTATTTAATTTAGCAAAAATGTCGCAATACAAAATTTCCATGACATCTGTCTGGATACTTTTGTTTGGGAAAACATTTACGAGACATGTCTGAGTACATATTGAGACTTTTGATTGCAGACTTTGGTAACTAGACACATCTGAGCAGAGATTTAGACATTGTTTGTTAGGCCTGTCACGATAATTACCGTTATCGACTTATCATATGATATATGGACATGACCTCAATAATTGTTTCTGACCTCGATATTGCCCATTGTGTTTACATGCATGTTTGTTTACACAAGAATGAATATCTTCAACATTTTAGCCAGTCGCGTTACATCTGTGCTCTCGTCCGCTCGCTGTGTCGGAGACAGTGCTCAGGCAGCTACATACACACACACACACACACACACACACACACACACACACACACACACACACACACAGAGCAGACAGTGACAGGTGAAGTTTATGTGCTACTCGAGGCTAATAGGTGTTTTAACACTCTGGGGTCGACGGCGCTAGCGCGTCCTGCTGGATTTTTCCATCATTACAGCGGAAACAACATAAAATTCTCCATCATTTTGGGGTATACAGATAAGTGTAAGACATCATTCGAGACTATAAAGTGTCTTCTTTTATTTGTGTACACTCATAATAACAATGAAACATTGTGCTTTTGTAAAATAAATAAAATATAAAGGGTGAGCTTTCAGCAGTCTCTGTGTTCACGAGCATATTTCTGAAACACATCACAAAAATTAACTGAAACTCCACGAATACTTATCACACAAACATTAAACATATGTCTAAAGAAAGCTTAAAATGTCTACTTTTAAATACAACAATTCAAATTTAAAACAAATTTTCTCCTGCAACGTAATCTGTATGAAACAAAGGGATGTACAGTTTCTCCTGGATCAGCTAATTATCTATAATGTGATCCCACCCACCAGCAGAGCGCGCTTTTCATACGCTAATGTGCTGTGACTGTGCCTTAAAAACAAAGTCATTCACTTTTCTACACATTTGAAAGACATCACGATACACAAGTGAGGAAACTCTCAGCTTCGATCACAAATTGCATTTTACAATATATTCAAATAGAAAACTGTTCTTTTAAATTGTAAAAAGAGTTCACAATATCACTGTTTTTACTGTATTTTGGATCAAATTAATGCAACCTTGGTGAGCAGAAGAGACTTCTTTTAAACGGTAGTGTAGGTCTAAAATTAAGTAAAGAAAATGTATAGTCAGATTACTTCTTTTAACTTAAAACTTGATTTTGATCATTAAGTCTCCTCACATTCATTCTCTTTCTGTCACATTCCTCATTGATAGGCCCAGGGGAGGGGTCTTTGTCTCCTTATTGAATTACAATCAATATTCATGATAGTTCACGCCTCCTCGTATATGACCTTTCTAACACTAAAAGTGTCTTACAAAAGTTCAATTACTATATTGTTTTGTATGAATGAGTGATCAGGATGGTTTTCACATCATTTTGAAGCAAAGCTCCAGGCTACAAGATCCAGTTCTCAAAAGGCTTGTGGACAAATGTGTATTGTGTGTTATATGGCCTTATTTCAATGACTTAAAATTTTGTCTTTTTCAAAAACCATGCATAAACATTATTTTCTCAAAAATACAAACCTGTACACACATGTTGCTCACATATTATTGTAGCCCAGTTTGTGCTGAATACAGTGTTATCACACTTTAGCCATTAATGTGTTTTTAAGTAACTGAAAAAAGCACAAATGTCAAGGCATGTCAAATCTTCACCAGGGCCCAAAACACCCTCAGACCCCAGAGGGTTAATAGGTGTTTTCCCCGTCGACTGCATAATTCCAGCCAGAAAGTTTGGAAGAATAAGTCCAAATAGACTTGGTTTCAAAGCTTCATTCCAGAGCTCCAGTGTGGGAACATTTTGGCTTTATGCCGAATGAGAGAGGAGAGCCCATTAACGTAAACAAGCCGGTATGTCGACATTGTTTAAAAACAGTGACAGTGAAAAGTGGCAATACAACTCATGGATTGACATTAACGCTTGTCTGGGACAAGTGGATTTTTGCAAGGGCAAGTCAAAGTGAATGTCATTGTACTACTCCTGTGTTAAGAGAGTGATGTGATAAAACTGTTGCACCTATTTATAAACAACAAAGCTGTCAACCTTGCAAGTGCGTAACATCGGAGCGATCCAGGTTTTCAGCCTCCATCATAAGTCATAGTACAACACCTTTGACAAGAACTGCAGAAAAAGCTTTGTGTAATGCTACCTGCTGCAAGATGAAGAGAAACATTTAAACACCTTCTCTCATCTCTTCTGACGGATAAAGGTATTCTCTGCCATGTGAATAAATCAATTTTAATATGTAATAATATTCAAACATAAAAATAAAATAGCAATATTAACTCTATAATATTAACAATATACATAAAATATATTAACTGTCTTTAAAATACATGGGTCAGTCAAAAATAATGTTCTACACAATGAAAATGGAAAATCTACATAATAGTTTTTTTTATTTAATAACTAATTTGCCATGTCGTCCAATCATCAAGTACAAAGTAGTATCGCATTTTCCTTACATCTGATTAAATTTTTTCTATATTTTATTATTTCAATATATATAAAAATATTTGTTGAGGTAAAAGTATTTGTAACAAATACTATAATGTAATAAATTTTGTCATAAATATTGTGATTTTTTTTGGTGGGTTGTTCCATCTGACATTTGATATCCTGCTAGGACAAGCCAAATGTCTCTCAAATGTGGTGTGGAGTTGTTGATAAATTTTCATATGTTAATAAATCTTCAATATTGATAAAAGTTCACAGTTATGTTATTTGTCAATGACATTAAACAGCCATTTTTACTGCAAATTTTAGAAAACACAACAGCAAGTCAAGCACATCACAATGCTTAATGTCTAGCCCTGTAATCTAAAAGCTCATCTAAAACAACCATTCCATCCAGTTTTCCGAGCTGGGAACAAAAAACACAGTTGGAGAGGAGGAGGGGCCTTCCCGACTTTTTGACATTCCGATTCCAATGTCTGAATATTCTTAAGAATTAAAAGTTCATTGCTCTTTGAAAGGGTGTACTTGCATCATTATGCTATTATTTTATCATTATATCAGTGGCATAAAATGGTCTTAAAATGACAATAATATCGTTTAGCGCAATTATTTCTAGAACAATATATCGTCCAATAAAAGTAGTTATCGTGACAAGCCTAATTGTTGTGACCTCTTTTGAGACTCTAGAACAGAAAAATATAACAGGAGACAAGCAAAAGTCTCCATTTTCTGTCCATTTAATCTTATTGCTGTCTACAGCAACAACTAAGATTTTAAATCAAATGTTTTATTTCCAATGTGAAAGTGAGAGAATGAACGTTTGAGTTTTTCTTCATCATTTTAGACAAAGTAATATGCTATTGCATTAAAGGGGGGTGAGTCTATTCTTAGCAGCTGTTGGTGCTATCTGTGCATCTGGTGCAGATTACAGACACTTGCTTCTTTTCTCATCGCAGCATGTGGTTGCACTTGCATTTCTGATGCAGAGGAGGAGTAAATAAAAAGCTGAAGATAATTCCGCATTTATGTTCATGTTTAGATAAAGGAGAATTCAGTTTCTGCTCATATGTCTCTCCCCTGTTTTACTTGCTCTTGTTAAGGGAACAAACATCTGCTGGTTTAAGCATATGCTCCAGGTCATATTTTTACCCCCTAATTTGCTTAATGAATATGGAGTGCATGTAGGATTACCTACAGTATTTATTTTTCTCAGCAGAATACAATCTGTGAAGCTTAATCAAAAGTCTCCATTTAATCTCCACTTTATCCCATTTAAAGAACATCTATTAATAGAATTAGAAAGATCCTAGAGTTTTAGATTTTTCTAAAGAAAATTGCTGTGGTACTTGCCTGTGCAAAATTCGGCACCCAAGTGGATACCTGGGTGTTGCTATTTAGCATGTTGCTATGTGGTTAGTAGCAGGGGTTTCGTGTACTTTTTTTTTTGAGGGTGCAACAAGGTCAGTGACATGCAGTAGCCACTAAAAGATCAAATCTATTTATCTTGCGCAGTGTGCAATGTGCAGTGTGATGGACGATTCCACATATATCAGATATAGTTTGTTAATGTTAATTGCACTGTACTTGATGCAGTTAGTTTGTTTGTATTTCTATGGTTGCTAGGGCATTTCTTGGTAGTTTCTAGGGTGTTCTCTGTGTTTGCTAATTGGCCAAAGTCAAAAGAGTCCACCCCAAGTATCAATAGGCACTTTTCCACTATTGGGCCAGTGCGAGCCAGGGCTATCAACTGGTCAGCCAGTGCCAGTACCCTTGAACCTCGAGCCCAAAAACTATCTGCATTCCCACCATAGGGCCAACAGCCCAGTAGTGTTGCCCTAAAATCCACCCTTAATAAGCTGTCATGGTGCCAACTGCCAATGTCAGAAAACCCACCCATTTCACAAGCAAGAGGGAAATTCAAGCTGAGGTATCAGACTCTGGAGACTAGTTAGACCTCGAAATGAACATGATGTCTGCAAATGTTTTTTTTCCAAACATGTAATGTTGTGTGCTAGATACACAACTCGGAAAGTTTGGCAACACAATAGTTAGTCATGTCTTCGTTTCACCTGACACCATCAATCTTACATTTTCATTAGCCCAAATATTCAGAAGAGCACTGATTTCATCTACTGACCAGCAGAAAGTACTGACTGATGATTCTCCTTTCTCCATTGATCTGTTGAGGTAAGCTGGTTGCTAGATTTGAAAAAATTGGGAAAGGAGTGTCTTGATGCTGAAACCTCTGACCTGACTCTGAAAAGAAACTCCGCCTTTTATATTGACCCTGCCGCAATCCCCTGTTGGCCTTCTTTGGACCAAGTTTAATCGATGGGCCAGGGCACTTGGCCATTGGCCCTGAGAAAGCCCCGAGGAGGCATGATGAATCCCCAGATTTGACAGTGAGAACGCAACTGGCCCTGGCATGCACTAGAAGGCCCTCATTTGACATGATAGTGGAAACGCGGCTAATGATATTATGGTCTATACATGAAGCTCGAGTCCTTCCTTCAATGTAAATCATTGGGATTTATTTGCTCATTTAACATCTGCCAGGCAAAAATCTGATTTGAGGCATAACACATGTCAGACCAAACAGTGAGGCAGGCGCCATTGTTTAATACTTCTGGTTAGAGGTTTTCTCAGATCCCTAATTCTAATGTATGAGCAGTAGTAATGGCAATGCTTTCCTTTATGAGGCTGGTTTTTGCTTTGTTTATTGATATTTGTCTCTTATTCTTTACGACAAAAATACATTTGATTAATGTGTTTTGAAAATGCAGGAACCTGCTGTATAATCCATTACATCTTATGAAGATGTCATACCATATAAAACACCAAATCACATTACCACTCATTTACAGGATGGAATGTTCTGTGCTACTGATAATTTTTTTGTTGTTGTCTGGCTTCACATAGCAAAGACACGAAAAATCATGCCTACTAGGCATTCACTTGTAGATAGCCAGCATCTGTTTCTTGACAAGAAGATATAATTTACTCTCCAAAGCCTTGGACAAAGTTGCTTGAACAAGTGTTGACATGGAACAAATGCACAGATGTAGACTTCCGAGACATTTTCAGACTCAGTGAAGTAAACTAGTCAATTTCAGCCATGTGCAAGCCTTGAATTTAGGGAACTATGCTTCTGCGTACAGACCTGACCCTTAAGTGTTATTACCTTGAAAAACTCAGCATGGCTGACAAAAATGGCCATCTGTTCCCTTGTGTTTTGTGCTAGAATGTGCTGCATGATGTTTCAAATTGAATAGTATACAACTTGTATTATTGAATAGGACAAGGATATGATTATCCAACCATTGTTACTAACCTTGCTAATTTGCAAAATGAACTCAGGGTTTACAAAGGTTCAGCGTGAAATGTGCAAAGCAACCAGAGTTCAACCAATATCGTTTTTACTAATAAATCGGCAGTGATAGTTGCTTTTGGGAGCTTTCAGTTATCTGCAAAAAATCACAGCGATATACATGTTTTCTTTCCTCAGTGTCTGGCATGTGAGGTTTTTACAGTAGAGGCTGATGATATAAAGGTTTTGCGATTAATCAATGCCGACAGATGCTTTTAAAGCTATTGGTTATCTGCAAAAATCAATGCTGATAGTTTATTTTATTTTTGTATTTATTTATTTTTTATCCATGTTCCGCCATAACCGGGGCTTGAGGGTTCTGAAACAGTCTTTGGGATGAATTGGAATGCAAATGATAGCAATTTTCAGGTATTACAGACCTTCTTGTCAAGATAACCCAGGATTGCATTGATCCAAAGTACCCTGGGGTAACAATTTTAAGTGTTAAAAGCCCATACAAGGTCCATTTGGATCTTAGTGTGAGCACAGACCATTTTTATGTGCTTATGTGAAGAAACACTGTTGCTGTTGTCTGACTCTCCCATGATTCCTTCTTGCAGGGTGATAGCTGTGCCTTTCACAGAGGTTGTATGGCATTCAAATGGGAAGCTAATGGTAAATGATGCCCTTGTCCATGCTTTCTCTCACTCTCTCGCTCTCTTGCATTTTCTTTGACGAGAGTCAGAGTTGGATGAGTCACTTTTATTTTAAAGCTAACTGACAATAAAATACCAGGCTTGCCCATGGAGTGAGTCCCAGACAGTGGGAGTGCTTAACCCTGTATACCGCCTCTTCAAGCAATCTGTCCTAACACTTTAATAAACCAGTGGGAAAGAGAAAGACTAATATCTGCACATCGCCTGTAGGTTGGCAAGTATCATACGCTTATGAACTTGTATTTTTGTAGTTCTGTTAGCACTTCCCTTAAAAAAAGAAGGCTATTTTTGGGTTAAAAAAATCCCATGAAATGGCTTGACGAAGGCAGTCTTCTTTCTAAAAGCTTCAGTATCGGAGCCGATACCAACCTAGGTTTCGGATCATTGCATCCCTAGTCAGAAGTACAGTTTTCCATTATAAAGAGCATTTTATTGAAAAAATTTATTTAAAGATGCCATATTTTCAAAGTTAGGATTTGTTTGCTATCGCTAGTCAGAAGTAGGGATGCACCGATGCTATTTTTTCAGAGCAACACTATTCACTAATGCACTGACTTCACTGGATTCACTAAGCTATCACACATCTTCAAGAGGCTTTGAATAAAATACATGAGTCATATGAACTGCTTTAATTGTGTTTTAATGATTCTTTTATGTCATTTTTGGCACTTGACAGTAACAAACATGACTAACATACAGTATCGAATTTGGATCGGGCTCGTCATACCGATACCCAATCAGTTTAAAAACGTCAGTATCAGGTTTCAGATCTGTGCATCCCAAGTCAGAAGGACAGTTTTCCACTATTAAGAGCATTCCATTGACAAAATAAATGTAAAGATAATTTTGTAAACTTTTAGGAGTGCACCAGCATGTAGATATGGACAAGAAGCTACAGAACTTTGATTTCATAGAGTCTTCTAGGCTGTAAGCAATGTTAGCTGTTTAGCTAACTTCTGCTAGTGTTAGCTACTGAGTAAGACCACACCCTTTTTCTAAAATCCCTCCTGCCAAAGATATGTTAGCAAATCTGAACACACAAAATGGCTGACAGGAAGGGCTGAAACGATTAGTCGACAATAAAAAATTGTTGACAACATTTTTTGTTGATGAATAGTCTTTTGATCTCATTTAACGTAACATGAGATCACATAAAACTCTAATGATGGCACACGAGTGCAGTACGAATTAAACAGATCACAGTCCAGATGCACTTTAAACTTTCCAAACAGCCGCAGGTGATGTAGATTGGAAATTATGGGGGAATTCTAAAAAAACAACAACAAATAAGTATATTCAGAAGCACTGTCATTGTTAAGCAGAGCAGGAGCTCTTTAAAGGAAACACCCCAGCGTTACATCTTAAATGCAGTTATATTTAATGCGTTATATCTTTATTAAAGTTCAAATAATACAGAAGCAGATCATGTAAATAACTTCAAACTCAGAAACTGGCATTTCTCTGTGTGGTCAGCGTCTCTTCTATGAGTTGCGCAAATGTACTTATATTTAAGATAAATTCCCTTATAGCAAGTTTAAATATTTTATATGTTGCTTTTCATGTAAATGTATTTTGTTTTTTAGACATTTTCAAATGGAAAACAAGAAAAAAACTTGATAACAATAGATTTTTTGTAGTCAATTTCGTATTTTTTCCCCTTTAATTCAGCGAATGTCATTTAGAGGTATTTTTAAAAGATGATTTTGTCCTCTTTATTGTTAGTAAGCATGTTTAATCCAGCCTTTTAAGCCAAGGCACAAGCTGAATAATCGGTTAAGAGCTAATGATTAATCTTTACAATATTCGGCCAATAGTCGAATAATCGTTAGATTAATCGGTTATCAAAATAATCATTAGTTACAGCCCTACTGACAGGCAGAAAGCACCTCAAAAGCTCTGTTTGAAAACCTAGTAAGCTACCTATGTTTGCAGCTTTTATAGGCATCACAAGCATACTACTAATGCCAGGTCTGTTCTCAAAGATAGGCAGAATAGCATGTATCCTTTGTGGAGAAAAATAAACATCTAATTAAATAATAATAATGTTTAATAATGTTTAACATGCTAACTCTTTTGAGAAAGCAATTGTGAGATCATGTGAAAAGAACTATTTGTATTATGCATTCCCATATAGAGCATTCTAAATCGGTCCCTTCTGAGGTTCCGTTTCAGCCTTAGAATGAAGCTGACTATGTAGACAGCATAGCATTTGACTAGTTTTTAGAGCATAATTCACTTATTGACAACATTTTTGTCCCCTTTACAGAGTCTTGGGCTATCACAGAGACAAATGTAATTTCTTGGGACACCTATTTCTGTGAAAACGGTCAGGTAGTAGGGACATATTGCATTTTATTTCAAAAATATTTACTTACAGTGCACTAAACTGTCATTAGGTTGAAATGTCTCTTTGTGATCTGCCAGGATTTGGCACCAACACATTGTACATGATGTCTTTAAATCAAACACTTAAGCCCTATTTGAACTGCAGTTGTTTTACATGGGTATGTGAGGTAATTCCAGCATATTCAGAGGCTAGTCTGTGATTTTATTGCCGTCCAATTCCAAAATGTCTTTGCTTTTCTCCCACCATTCAAGCGAATTACATTCTGTGTTTTTTAAAAAACACCAAGGTCGTGTGGTTATTTGATTTCCGTCTGGATCCACATCTCTGAATTTAAAAGAAGGAATCAACCCAAAAGTCGAATTGGAAATCCATTTTCACCTCTGTCAAGTGCTGTATAATTACTATATGACAAGAAGCACATGTA
This sequence comes from Moxostoma hubbsi, assembly GCA_032164185.1. NCBI lineage: Eukaryota > Metazoa > Chordata > Actinopteri > Cypriniformes > Catostomidae > Moxostoma > Moxostoma hubbsi. The sequence goes on along the minus strand of JAVLUX010000083.1, from coordinate 2,511,189 downwards.
CATTTAATACAATGTATACTTGTATGGATGATGGAAATTATCAACATAGATGCCACAGTATGTTTCTGTCATGTTTCCAAGGACTCTTATTTTGAAGTGGTTTTTGTCCTCTGTCTTCTGTTTCCCATGGACTACATTTCACATAATGCACTGCCCTCATCACTGCCATTAATTCCCCATCGTTCTCACCTCTTCTCCATTCCCTCATTACCCTTGTGTGTATAAATACCCTCTAGTTTTGTTCCCTCTTTGTCAATTCTTGTTTGTTTCAGGTTCATCATCTTCATTAAAAGCCTGCGATTAGATCCAGAGACTTATCTCAGCAACTACTCATTACAATTAATACAATCATGTCTCCAGTCCACCACAGAGAGAGGGGACGGTGAGATAACCCAACTTTTTTCCAATATTTTCAAAAATGCTTCTCTCTCCTTATGCGCTTGGGTGTGTATGAGTGTTTGTGCATGGGAGAGAGGTAGCAGCGAAGCCTTGCATATGTTTGGAATTTTGTTTGTTGACACTATGCACAGAAATGTTGGGCTTGATCGTGCTTTGGCCCCAAAACAAGTGTGACCAATCACAAATCACTGCTGTCAAACTGTGATTTAATTATTTATTGCCATACTTTGTTTCTCATTTCATCCCATGTTTTTGCCTTTCTCAACCTCACTTCTACCCCAATAATATGTAAATGCACACGTTTTGTCTTTCCCAGGTTTGTGTGTGTTTGTGCATGTGAAATATGTTTATTATATGTGAAATATTGTAATTATTTTTGTAAAATATACTGTTAGTGAAAATAAAATAATTAATAATTATTAAAATAATTGTAATTAAAAGTATCAAAAAAGCTTTGCTTTTTATGTTTTCGATGTTGATCAATTAAATTTCTCCTTTATTCATAATTCATTAAATAAAAGGGTTTTTAGTAATTCATGACAAACATAAGATTGCAAATTTTCACAATTTAATTTGATTAGACAAGTTGCTTATCGGGGGTGATGAATATGCTGTATATATGGGTGTTTCTTTTTATACAGGCCTATATTTAGTTTAGGTTCTTTCAAAAGTCTTTTATATACAGATTTTACTGTTTTAGCCTTGACCCAGATCCTTTTAGTATTAAACTATGAAGAACCATTATAAAAATACTAATTATTACATGTTTAAAACTATGATAATCTAAAAGAATTAAATAAATATAAACCGTTTAAATATTGTGTGAATTATTTGTATCTATTGTTAAATTATGGCAGTTCTAGAGTTGTGGTATAATTTCCTTCTCACAGTACAATTGTGCCCCTATTAAAGTTAAATTCCCAATCAAACTGTAATTTTGCCAAATTACATAAAGTGTTTTTTTTTTTAATTACCATGAATGTATCATTAGCAACAAAACTTTTTAGAAATATACCGTGCTAAAAGTGCACAAAGTTGAAGAAACACCCAAATATATTATCGAATGGGATGCCAGCATGCAGTAGTTGAACTGTCATCCAATTGTTATGCTACCAGAAAGTTCACAAAAAGGTCTTAATCCTTAAGACGTGGCACAAGGTAGTCAGAATACAAAATTTGTAGTCACTAAAAGTCAAAATGAGGAAAAATACATAATGCAGTCAGTCATTTCTATTCAGATGGAATTTGATTTCTCAGAGTACACAGTACATTTTCCTCTGTAATTTAAACCGAGGTTGTGTAGTAGAGAAACATTGACATGTTTGATTCAGAATTGAAATCGAATAGAGCTTATGGCAGCCTCTTCCCTCTGACAAATTAGCCCCCTTCTGTTATATTGGCACACTAGCAGCCATTCACATCCCCACAGTGCCCGAAACAATCACAGGTTTGAATATATTAGACCGGACTGTTGGAATAAAAAAATCCACCCTGAAGCTTATTCTGAAAGACCCATCTCACTGTCTTGACTGTTTCGCCTCACCAGACGGTCTCGCTTGCCCTACTTCAGCTGTGAATGACAGAGGGGAACGCGCAGTACTAAAGGGTTTGTCCCAGTTCTGTACGGAGTGTGAATTTGATTGAGTGCCTGGTGTCTTGCCTTGCTTTTCTAAAGTTCTATTCATGTGCCATCTGTTATTATAGAAAGCATACAAGCAATGCCATGCCTTAAGACTAGCCACAATTATACCACTGTTTGTGCTTTGAAACACAGTCTATAAAGATGATGAATACTGCATTACATTGACAGAGCAGCTCAAAACACTATGGCTACTGCTTTTTGAGAAACTGCCTAACCGTATATATCCTACAAATTCAAGTAATGAATACAAATATAACTATGGCTGTCAATTTAACATGTTAATGTAATGTGTTATATACATATACTGGCCAGAGTTTTTCTGCCGGTTCGTTTTCCGTGCTGAGATGGCGTGTGCTTACACTTGAACCATGGTTTGTGTGGCTTCACTGATGGCTTAGTAGTAGATTTTGGCTGAGCTGGGGAAGCAAGAGATGGATTCTTTGCTGGGTGCTGACCGGAATTCAATCGGGAGCATGCCGGGAAAAGGGAAGTGCTACTTCTCTTTGGCAGAATACGTTTCATTGCTTGAGACTGATTTTGTGCTGCAATGATGCGCTCTGAAAAGCCTTCTATGGCATTGCCAAAGAGACTGTCAAGACTATCAAGGAGGGTGGCTTTCTCTGCATCATGCATCTCCTTGAGAGTTAACCAAATATGCCGATCCAGAACCACCAGGTTGCTCGTAGCTTTGCTGATGGCCTGAGCGGAAGCCTTCGTGGCTCACAGCACCAAATCTGTAGCGGTGCAGAGCTCTTTGAACAGCTCTGGATCGGAGCCTCGCTCATCCATTGAGGAGCTTAGCTTGAAAATCCTGGAGCACCGACATGCTGTGGAGCGTTGAACCAGACGATAATGTTTGGAGGGGTGGGTGGGATTTAAATCCCATGGCTGTATTTTGGCAGAGATGAACTGCGACTAACTGTTCCACCGGGTGAAGTTTTGAGTAGCCCTTTTCATCAGCATGATCTCCTTCAGTGAGGATGGGAGCACCTCTGACCTGAATGCGAGAAGAGTAAGGCGCACACAAGGTCTTTTTGAGTTCCGCATGAACCTCAGGGAAGAATGGTGCACTCCTCCGAACTGCGATCTCTGACAATGGCCGGTTTGCAAAAACCATTCATCCAGGTGAGAATTTTCTGGCTCTTCTGGAGGGGACCACTCAAGACCGAGCTCTTCAACCTCCCTGGCGATGACGCAAAGAAGCTCCTGGTCCATGGCGTGTGCACGTTCTTCACCCTAGCTAGGGGAAGAGGTGGCAACCTCTTCCGTGAACCACTCGCCTGAATCTGTGTGACAGCATCATCTCCATCGTCAGAGCTGGCAAACATAATGAGGCTGTGTGCTCCAATACAGGGCCAGAGGTCATCATGTGCATATTGCAAAGGCGAGGATGTTAGATCAGAAGTTTGGGGGGCTTGCGCCGGCACAAGATCCTCTTCTAATTCTTCCAGCTTAAGCTCACTGTCCCGCTGTGCCTCCTCATGTGGTCCCTCGGGACTTAACACAGAAGATGAGGGTGGGAGGGCACGAGAGGCTGGATCTTTTTACAATTAACTTACAATAATGTCTGCCACAATAGTATTTTATTTATATATATATATATATATATATATATATATATATATATATATATATATATATATGTATGTATGTATGTATGTATATATATATATATATATATATATATATATATATACACACACACACACACACACACACACACACACAGACACACAGTGCATCCGGATAGTATTCACAGCACTTCACTTTTTCCACATTTTGTTATGTTACAGCCTTATTCCAAAATGGATTCAATTAATTATTTTCCTCAAAATTCTATAAACAATACCCCATAATAACAATGTGAAAGAAGTTTGTTTGAAATCTTTGCAAATTTATTAAAAATAAAAAAAATAAAAAAAATCACATGTACATAAGTATTCACAGCCTTTGGTCAATACTTTTGTTGAAGCACCTTTGGCACCAATTACAGCCTCAAGTCATTTTGTGTATGATGATACAAGCTTGGGACACCTATTTTTGGGCAGTTTCTCCCATTCTTCTTTGCAGGACCTCTCAAGCTCCATCAGGTTGGATGGGCAGCATTGGTGCACAGCCATTTTCAGATCTCTCCAGAGATGTTCAATCAGGTTCAAGTCTGGGCTCTGGCTGGGACACTCAAGGACATTCACAGAGTTGTCTCCTTTGTTATCTTGGCTGTGTGCTTAGGGTTGTTGCCCTGCTGGAAGATGAACCTTCACCCCAGTCTGAGGTCCAGTGTGCTCTGAAGCAGGTTTTTATCAAGGATGTCTCTATATATTGCTGCATTCATCTTTCCCTCGATCCTGACTAGTCTCCCAGTTCCTGCCGCTGAAAAACATCCCCACAGCATGATGCTGCCACCACCATGGTTCACTGTAGGGATGCTATTGGCCAGGTGATGAGCGGTTCTTGGTTTCCTCCAGACATAACGCTTGCCATTCAGGCCAAAGAGTTCAATCTTTATTTCTCATGGTCTGACAGTCTTTCATGCGCCTTTTACTGAGGAGGGGCTTCCGTCTGGCCACTCTACCATACAGGTCTGATTGGTGGAGTGCTGCAGAGATGTTGTTCTTCTGGAAGGTTTTCCTCTCTCCTATATATATATATATATATAAATAAATATTCAGATAATTAAAATGCATTACATTCTTGTGGCAGAAGAGTTTTTAATTATTGATAAGACAAAAAGCGGTTTTAGAATACAATGCATTGTTTACTACCATATTATTGATCATAAGTCAATCATTGGCATAAAGTTCACAGCAATCCATTTCACAAGTGAATTTGTCAATCAGTTTTTTTTCATTTATTATGAGGGCTTGTTTAAGGAACGTCTCGGTTACGTATGTAACCTCCGTTCCCTGATGGAGGGAACGAGACGTCGTGTCGAAGAAGTGACACTAGGGGTCTCTCTTGAGCGCCGAAAGATACCTCTGATCTATGAAAAAAGGCCAATGAGAGTTGGCGAACAGTATTTGCATACTCCGCCTCCGGATACGGATATAAAGGCGAGAGAAATACGCTCGTTCATTCAGGATTTTTCTGAGGAGCCGGGAGTGTTCCGGGCACCTCAGCGGCTCGGCTCAGCGACGTGGCCGGGAAGACACGACGTCTCGTTCCCTCCATCAGGGAACGGAGGTTACATACGTAACCGAGACGTTCACCGTCTGTCGCTCACTTCGACCTCGTGTCGAAGAAGCGACACTAGGGGTCCACTTCAAAACTCGCCATGCGCTGAGCCGTGTACGTGTACTGCTGACACAGAAGCGGGCAGGTATTTCTACGTGCACAAGCGACCAACTGTGCTCAGGCTGCACGTACTCTTCCCCAATGCCCCAAAAAGCGTCAGAATCCTTTTGGTTACCCTAGGGGGGAACAAGGTGACGCTCCCAACTAGGGAACGGGCCAAGCCTGGCTGGGCCTCTTTTCTCTCTATGTTTTCTCGGCATAGAGCAAGAGCAGCCGGGGCCCTTACCGCATCGAGGGAAGGGGGTCTTATTCCCGAATCCCTATTCTTTTAGGGGGAAAAGACCCTGCGGAGGCCACACCCACCCGAAAGGGGAGGTAAAGGTGGCGAAATACATCACATGGCCTCTTGGGTCACATGTGGGAAAAATGGCGCGGTGGTAGATCCCGCCTCGAGGAGGGGGGAGTTGCTACAACACGGCGACCGGAGGGCAGCCAAAGACTGGTGACCAAAGACTGGTGACCGTACCGTGGAAGAACACACAGGAGGAGTCCCGTAGGAGGCCTGATCTGTGGAGCACCTATTCCAGTAGGGGTAGCCTGGGGTACCCGTAGTGGACTGGACCAGCAAGTCCCTCCGCTGAACTGCTGCGGGCCCGAAGGGCTAGGGAGGAATCAACTAGGGACCTAGGTTCTCTGGGAAAGAAGGCGCACTGTTTTACCTCGATCGAGGGAAACGGCGCTGGAAACAAGCGATTCACCCGGTCAGATCGTCGATGTGTACTGAGTTCTACGGGCTCGGACCTGAGAGAACACGGGACGAGACTAACTCAACCCTGAGATCGTAAGTGTGTTAGGTGCTGCCCAGCCCGCAGCTCTGCAAATGTCTGCTAGGGAGGTGCCCCTAGCCAGTGCCCATGAGGATGCCACGCTCCTAGTAGAGTGGGCTCGAACCCGCAAAAAAAGGGGGGGGGGGGGGGGGGGGCACAGCCTGGGTGTGATAGGCCAACTGAATGGCATCCACCACCCAGTGAGACACCTCTGTTTGGAGACAGCGTTCCCTTTCTGCTGTCCTCCAAAGCAGACAAAGAGCTGCTCAGAGCGCCTGAAGCTCTGGGTGCGTTCCAGGTAGGCACGCAAGGCACGTACCGGACATGACAGTGAGAGGGCTGGGTCTGCCTCCTCCCGGGGCAGCGCTTGTAGGTTCACTACCTGATCTTCAGAGGGCGTGGTAGGAACCATGGGCACATAGCCCAGTCGAGGTCTTAGGATCACATGAGTATCTGCCGGACCGAGCTCCAGGCAAGTGTCGTTAGTAGGGAACGCTTGCAGGTCCCCGACCCTCTTGATGGAAGTGAGCGCGATCAGCAGGGCCTTCTTTTTAGGAGAGGGCCCTGAGCCAACTGATTCTAGCGACTCGGGGGTGGGGGGGGGGGGGGATCTCTGAAGACCGGCGAGGAACACCGAGAGATCCCAGGAGGGGAACAGGTTTGGCCGGGAGGGGTTTAACCTCCGGGCACCTCTTGGGAACCTGACGATTAAGTCGTGCTTACCCAGAGACTTGCTGTCTACTGGGTTGTGGTGAGCTGCGATAGTGGCAACATACACCTTCAAGGTGGATGGGGACAGCCTCCCCTCCAACCTCTCCTGTAGGAACAGGAGCACAGACCTAACTGCGCACCTCTGTGGGTCTTCTGCCCGGGAAGAACACCAATTCACGAACAGACGCCATTTCAGGGCGTAGAGTTGCCTGGTAGAAGGGGCTCTGGCTTGGTTGAACGTGGCTACGACCGTGGGTGGTAGACCAGCTAGATCTTCCGCATCCCGTTCGGGGGCCAGACATGGAGGTTCCAAAGGTCTGGGTGCAGATGCCAGAGCGTGCCCCGTCCCTGAGAAAGAAGATCCTTCCTCAGGGGAATTTGCCAGGGAGGGGCTGTTGCGAGGAGTACAAGGTCCTAGAACCAGGCCCGGGTGGGCCAGTAAGGAGCCACGAGAGTGACTTGTTCCTCCCTGACCTTGCACAGCACCTGTGCAAGAAGGCTCACTGGGGTAATGCGTACTTGCGCAGCCCCACCGGACAGCTGTGTGCCAGTGCATCTGCCCCGAGGGGAGCCTCTGAACGGGCGTACCAGAGCGGGCAGTGGGAGGTCTCTCGGGAGGCAGAGGGGTCTACCTGGGCCTTTCCGAACCATTCCCAAATCAGCTGAACCGAGTGGGGGTGAAGCCTCCACTCTCCGCCAGGCAAGCGTTGTCATGACAGCGCATCCGCTATCACATTGAGGTTGCTGGGGATGTGAGTGGCACACAGCGACTTGAGTTGGTGCTGGCTCCAAAGGAGGAGACGACGGGCAAGTTGTGACATGTGACGGGAGCGTACGCCGCCTTGGCGATTTATGTACGCGACCGCAGTGGTGCTGTCCGACCTGACTGGGATATGTTCGTCCCGAATTAACAGGAGAAACTTCCGCAGGGCCAAAAGGACGGTCAACAACTCGAGGCAGTTGATGTGCCAATGCAGCTGGGCCCCTTTCCAACGGCCTGAGGCTGCGTGCCCGTTGCAAACGGCGCTCCAACCCAATCTGGAGGAGTCGGTCGTGACCAGGACGCGTCCGGACACCTGCTGTAGGGGCACTCCAGCCCGTAAGAAACAGAGGTCTGTTCAGGGGTTGAATGTCTGACGGCAGGCGGGGGTGATTGTTACCCAGTGCGTGCCATGGCGCCATGCTCGTCTCGGGACTCGGGTCTGGAGCCAGTGTTGGAGCGGTCTCATATGCATCAACCCCAGCGGCGCAACCGCCGCGGAGGACGCCATATGCCCCAGGAGCCTCTGGAAAAGTTTTAAGGGGACCGCTGTGCCTGGCCTGAAGGCGGCGAGGCAGTTCAACACTGACTGGGCACGCTCGTTGGTGAGACGTGCCGACATTGAGACCGAGTCTAACTCCATCCCGAGAAAAGAGATGCTCTGAACTGGGGTGAGCTTGCTCTTTTCCCAGTTGACCTGAAGCCCCAGACGGCTGAGGTGCCTGAGCACCTGGTCTCTGTGGGCGCATAGTAACTCTCGCGAGTGGGCCAGAATGAGTATGCGGATGCCGGCTTCTCGGAGCGGGGCAAGAGCTGCCTCTGCGACTTTCGTGAAGACGCGAGGGGACAGAGACAGGCCGAAGGGGAGGACTTTGTACTGATACGCCTGGCCCCCGAACGCAAACCGCAGGTAGGGGCGGTGTCGGGGCAGGATGGAGACGTGGAAGTACGCGTCCTTCATGTCTATCGCTGCGAACCAATCTAGATGCCGGACGCAGGTTAAGATGTGTTTCTGCGTGAGCATCTTGAACGGGAGTTTGTGCAACGTTCGGTTGAGAACTCGAAGGTCCAAGATTGGTCGTAAGCCACCGCTTTTCTTGGGTACGATGAAGTAGGTGCTGTAGAAACACTTCTTCATCTCGGTTGGAGGGACAGGCTCTATCGCGTCTTTGGCCAGAAGAGTCGCGATTTCCGCGCGCAGAGAGTGGGCGTGTTCGCCGTGTACTGCGGAAAAGTGGACGCCCATGAAGGGGGGCGGGGGCCTGGCAAACTGAATTGCGTAACCGAGTCGGATGGTCCGGGCCAGCCAGCGAGACGGGTTGGGAAGTGAAAGCCACGCGTCCAACCTGCGCTAGGGGCACCAAGGGGACGGTTAATTTGGACGTACCCGGCGGGGCTTCGCAGCGGGGCGGAGCAGGTAGGGCAGCGTTGGGCGGCGACAGGGCGACCCGCAGCTGGGGTGCTGAGAAAGACTCAAAGCACTTACCTTGCTCCGCATACCCGGCAGGGGGCGGGTTAGCGACTGAGGAGGAGGTCTCGGGTAGGCATCCTCTAGACTGGTCGGAACCGGCCGGCCGGTGGGGGGCAGTCGTGGGGCTGGAGACGGATGGTCCGTGTCCAGGAAGCCGGGACTGCTGAGATCTGGTGGCAGAGTGCCGTGGGAACGGCGTTTGCGGGCCAGGTGACCCAGAGACAAAAGGAAATAGCTCGTTACAGAGAATATGAGAATGTGAAAACTAATTCGACAAAAAATTCTCCTCCCGGCCCTCCACCGGGGACGGCGCGGTCTTACCACCTCCGGAGCTAACATCTTGGTCCCTGGGTTGAGCGTCTACGGACAGCCTGGGAGCCTTCCGGGTCCTTGAGGGGGTCCGTGAGACGGGGGCGTCCGCTTCCTGCGGAGTGCTCGACGCTGGGGCTGAGAGCTGGGCCCGGGTTGAGGCGGAGCAGGGTGTTTCATAGCCGCAGGAGGACGCCCTCGGCGAGCAGACGGGGCATGGCCCATGGCGGCAGGCTTGCGGCGGGGCAGGATGTGCAGTGGCCTCTGTCTGCCTCACCGCTGAGGACTGCTGGGCAGAGTCGTCAACGGTGGCGCCGAATAGACGGAGCTGGGAGACGGGGGTGTGGGAGAAGGTGTGCCTTGTCTGCCTCCCGCATTTCGACCAGGTCCAGTCCACAGGTGCGTTTCTGGACCACAAGGGGTGGCCATCGCCTGTTCGAGTGCCGGCGCTTCTGACCTCCGTGGCCCGGGGGCGCGGTTGGTCATCCAGCGCAGTTCCTGCAGCACATCAAGAACAGGACTACCCAAGGTGCAAGTTTTGAAGCGCCTTGGCCTGGCGTTGGTTGCAGGAAGGGCCATGGCGTGCAAAGTGGAAGCGGTCTGGGACCGTTCCACCGCGAGGGTAGTGAGAGCGGAGGAGCGAAGAAGCCTTGGCTTTGCTCAACTCGTCGTGCACGTCCGGGAAGAAAGGAACGGGGGGGGGGGGGGGGGGGGGGCGTGGCTGTGAGCGGCGCACCTGCCCGCGGGACCGATCAAGTAGCCCGGGAAAGCATAGCGGATCTCCGTGTGTCAGGCTCAGGCTGGGCGGCAGACCCGAAGGTGGCGGCCCAGGCGGGCGATCAGCATCCGATGCCACTGTAACGCTCTCCGATGCAGCGGTGATGTCATCCAATTCTGAAGCAAGCAAGCGTGCCGGGGAGGCGGGCGGTTCGAGGGGGTTTACCTGGCGAACAGAGCCCGTCATATTCCCCGAATCGTGTTCATCGCCCGCGGCGCCTGCGTCAATCCTGTAGGAAGGAGGCGAGGCGCGGGGGGGTGGCTGAAGTGGCTTTCTCTCATTACAAAAGAAAGCCGTGCGACCGCAATGCTATAACGGCCATGTTCTCACACTGAGAAGATGAACCATTGGAGAGAATGCTCATCCCGGGCTCAGACGGAAGCAAACAAGCGTGCCGGGGAGGCGGGAGGTTCGAGGGGGTTTACCCGGCGAACAGAGCCCGTCATTGTCCCCAAATCGTGTTCATCGCCCGCGGCGCCTGCGTCAATCCCATAGGAAGGAGGCGAGACGCAGGGGGCGGCTGAAACGGCTTTCTCTCATTACAAAAGAAAGCCACATGACCGCAATGTTGCCATGGGTATGTTCTCGCACTGAGAACATGAACCATTCATAAAACGCTGCCTGCGTGTGATCGCAGCCCAGGCATGCAAGACAGTGTTTTATGACCGAGAGAGGTGGGGAGAAATCACCGCATCCAGAAACTACACAGGGGCGGAAATTACATCTTTATAAAGACGCGTCCTGAAAAGGACGTTCAACGCCGCTGTGTAATGCTCTTTCAGAGAAATAAACTCTTTTACGGAGAGAATCACTCTTTCAACTCTTTTAACTCTGCGCTGTCGAAGCGCCCAGGGGCAAACTGCATGCCGGCAGTGAAGAGAAAAGCCGCTTTAGTTTGCCGTAAATCCAACAGCAAAGCAGAGCGTCAGAGGATCAGAAGCAGGATCAGTTGTGTTACTCGCAGCTGACTGCATACACACGACCTTCGGCACCGAAGAATATTACAGAATGAACGAGCGTATTTCTCTTGCCTTTATATCCGTATCCGGAGGCGGAGTATGCAAATACTGTTCGCCAACTCTCATTGGCCTTTTTTCATAGATCAGAGGTATCTTTCGGCGCTCAAGAGAGACCCCTAGTGTTGCTTCTTCGACACGACGTCGAAGTGAGCGACAGACGGGGAACCGTCAATTTACATCTGCATCAGACATGCTTGTGTAGTGTATCAGGTGTGTCGCGTCATAGGCTTAGGTCACTGTGTCAAGTTAAATATAGTTTAATACTTAGGGGATATTGAGATCCCTTAGTTCGGATTTGCGCTCCAAGTGTTTTGAACAAAAGAACGTAACAAATGTCTGTGTTCTTCTGAAGCTCAAGGGTGTTTTTCTTCACTGCATAAACTGCGCATTGCCACACAGCTGAAGTTTCACTTACTGCCCTCTGGAGTAAGCAGGTGGTACTACAAGCTTGCATTTCTCAGGAATCTTCCATATTACGGTCCGGGGGCATTGCGATTAATGGCATAAAATTTATTATTATTAGTCAAATTAATCGCACGTGTTAACTTGACAGCAATAATATATATATATATATATATATATATATATATATATATATATATATATATACACACTCACCTAAAGGATTATTAGGAACACCTGTTCAATTTCTCATTAATGCAATTATCTTATCAACCAATCACATGGCAGTTGCTTCAATGCATTTAGGGGTGTGGTCCTGGTCAAGACAAACTCCCGAACTCCAAACTGAATGTCAGAATGGGAAAGAAAGGTGATTTAAGCAATTTTGAGCGTGGCATGGTTGTTGGTACCAGACGGGCCGGTCTGAGTATTTCACAATCTGCTCAGTTACTGGGATTTTCACGCACAACCATTTCTAGGGTTTACAAAGAATGGTGTGAAAAGGGAAAAACATCCAGTATGCGGCAGTCCTGTGGGCGAAAATGCCTTGTTGATGCTAGAGGTCAGAGGAGAATGGGCCGACTGATTCAAGCTGATAGAAGAGCAACTTTGACTGAAATAACCACTCGTTACAACCGAGGTATGCAGCAAAGCATTTGTAAAGCCACAGCACGCACAACCTTGAGGCGGATAGGCTACAACAGCAGAAGACCCCACCGGGTACCACTCATCTCCACTACAAATAGGAAAAAGAGGCTACAATTTGCAAGAGCTCACCAAAATGGGACAGTTGAAGACTGGAAAAATGTTGCCTGGTCTGATGAGTCTCGATTTCTGTTGAGACATTCAGATGGTAGAGTCAGAATTTGGCATAAACAGAATGAGAACATGGATCCATCATGCCTTGTTACCACTGTGCTGGCTGGTGGTGGTGGTGTAATGGTGTGGGGGATGTTTTCTTGGCACACTTTAGGCCCCTTAGTGCCAATTGGGCATCGTTTAAATGCCACAGCCTACCTGAGCATTGTTTCTGACCATGTCCATCCCTTTATGGCCACCATGTACCCATCCTCTGATGGCTACTTCCAGCAGGATAATGCACCATGTCATAAAGCTCGAATCATTTCAAATTGGTTTCTTGAACATGACAATGAGTTCACTGTACTAAAATGGCCCCCACAGTCACCAGATCTCAACCCAATAGAGCATCTTTGGGATGTGGTGGAACGGGAGCTTCGTGCCCTGGATGTGCATCCCACAAATCTCCATCAACTGCAAGATGCTATCCTATCAATATGGGCCAACATTTCTAAAGAATGCTTTCAGCACCTTGTTGAATCAATGCCACGCTGAATTAAGGCAGTTCTGAAGGCGAAAGTGGGTCAAACACAGTATTAGTATGGTGTTCCTAATAATCCTTTAGGTGAGAGTGTATATATATATATATATATAATATATATATATATATATATATATATATATATATATATATATATATATATATATATTGTTAGAGCTGTCATTTGATTAACATTTTTAATCAAATAAATTACATGGTGTGCCGATTAATTAATCGCATATAATCAATATTTGCTGAGAAAGCAAATATTTTATTATTTTAGCATCAATTCTATCCAATATTTGTGATGTCCCACTCCTACATAACGAGTGCATAAATGGAAATGGCTTCCATTCCAATTTCCGTTAAATATTTATTTTTGAAAATAATATTTAGATGTAAACAGAAAATACTATTTAAACATTAACATTTTATATTTAAAATATTTTCAATGTATTGTGACCTTGTGTGTAGCATTTGAGCCTGTTGCTCCTTCTCTAGCCTGACAGAGGGAGCCATAATTCTCCATAATTCTGGAACTGTTACATCATTGATTTATTCTTTATTGCATTCAGCTGGTTCTTAGTTCCTGTTTGCAAGTATTTAGCCTGATTAGCCAAATGTCAAAGTATTGCATTACTTGTCTCTCTTGTCATGGTTTGGATATTTGCCTGTTTCTGCAACCTCAATATCTTTGGACTTCTTTGACTCATTGGACTGATTAATTCGGTATTGACCTTGCCTGTTCCATGACCGTCCCTGATAACCTGCACTTTGGGCGGCTGTGGCTCAGTTGGTAGTGCGGGTTGGCCACTAATCACAGGGTTGTTGGTTCAAATCCCGGCCCATATGACTCCACATGCTGAAGTGTCCTTGGGCAAGACACTGAACCCCAAGTTGCTCACAATGGCAGGCTAGCGCCTTGCATGGCAGCTCTGCCACCATTGGTGTATGAATGTGTGTGTGAATGGGTGAATGAGTCTCAGTGTAAAGTGCTTTGAATACCGTTAAGGCTAAAAAGGCGCTATATAAATCCTTTGCATATTTACTCTTTTGAATGCACTAATAAACATCCTCACATGGATTCTAAACCTTCTGTGTCATGAGAAGTGTTACAGTAAGCAGCATATGTATATAACATTCCGTATTTTCAGTGAGCAGAAATATTTGCTAATGTTTCCATTTGGTGTCAGCATTGCAATTTTCTGGGGGATCTCTAATTGATCATTTAGCACTTTTAAGAACAGTACTTTTAGCTAAATTAAGGAAACTAACTTTATTTCATACGTCAATAAAGTAATAATAATAAAAACTTTCAATAACTTCTTGATTGAGGCTTAGTTTAAAGAATCGTTAAACAAACCCAACCAGGATTAGTATCGTGAAACGAATTGTGAGATGAGTGAAGCATTACACGCCATATATATGTATACAGTTGAAGTCAGCCATACACCTTAGCCAAAATACATTTAAACTCAGTTTTTCACAATTCCTGACATTTAATCGTAGAGAACATTTCCAGTCTTATGTCAGTTATTATAACTACTTTATTTTAAGAATGTGAAATGTCAATATAATAATATAATTATTTATTTCAGCTTTTATTTCTTTCATCACATTCCCAGTGGGTCAGTACATACACTTTGTTAGTATTTGGTAGCATTGCATTTAACATGTTTACTTTGGGTCAAATGTTTTGGGTAGCCTTCCACAGGCTTCTCACCATCAGTTGCTGGAATTTTGTCCCATTCCTCCAGACAGAACTGGTGTAACTGAGTCGGGTTTACAGGCCTCCTTGCTTGCACACGCTTTTTCAGTTCTGCCTACAAATTTTCAGATTTAGGTCAGGGATATGGGATGACCACTCCAGTACCTTGACTTTGTTGTCCATAAGCCATTTTGCCACATATTTGGAGGTATGCTTGGTGTCATTGTCTATTTGGAAGACCCAATTGCGACGAGTTTTAACTTCTTGGCTCATGTCGGAGATTGCTTCTAGATGTCCACGTAATTTTCTTTCCTCATGATTCCATCTATTTTGTGAAGTGAACCAGTCCCTTCTGCAGCAAAGCAACACCCACAACATGATGCTGCAACCCCCATGCTTCATGGTTGGGATGGTGTTCTTTGGCTGGCAAGTGTCACCTGTTTTATTACATAATGACGATGGTCATTATGTCCAAACATTTACATTTTTGTTTCATCAGGCCAGAAGAAATTAGGGCACATGCAAACTGTAGTCTGGGTTTTATATGGCAGTTTTGGAGTATTGATTCTTGCTTGCTGAGCAGCCTTTCAAGTTATGTCAATATATGACTCGTTATACTGTGGATATAGATATTGTTTACCTGTTTCCACCAACATCTTCACAAGGTCCTTTGCTGTTTATCTGGGATTGATTTGCACTTTTTGCACCAAACTATATTAATCTCTAAGAGTCAGAATGTGTCTCCTTCCTGAGTGGTATGACTGCTGCATGGTCCCATGGTGTTTATACCGGCATACTATTGTTTCTACATATGAATGTGGCACTTTCAGGCATTTGGAAATTGCTCCAAAGAATGAATCAGCCTTTTGGAGGTCCATAATTTTTATTAGCTGATTTCTTTTTATTTTCCCGTTATGTCAAGCAAACAAGCACTGAGTTTGAAGGTAGGCCTTAAAATTCATCCACAGGTGCACTTTCAATCGACTCAAATTAGCCAATTTGCCTTTTCAGAAGCTAATTGGCTAATTGCCTAAAGGCTTGACATAATTTTCTGGAATTTTCCAAGCTGCTTAAAGGTACAGTTAACTTGGTGTATGTAAACTTCTGAACCACTGGAATTGTGATATAGTCTATTAAAAGTGAAACAATCTGTCTGTAAACAATTGTTGGTAAAATTAACTTGTCATACACAAAGTAGATATTCTAAACAAATTGCCAAAATTATAGTTTGCTAATAAAAAAATTCAGATAATTAAAATGCATTACATTATTGTGGCAAAGGAGTAAAGCATTGATAAAACAATACAAAAAGTGTGTTTAGAATACAGTGTATTGTTTAATTGCATATTATTGAACATAAGCATTCATTGGCCTATGAGGGCTTGTGTAAGGACCTGTCAATGTACACTGCATTAGATAGACATTTTTAGAGCGCCTCACTTTGGATGCTTCGCGTCATAAATATTTTTAAGTTTTTGTGTCAAGTGAAATGTAGTTTATTACTTAGAAAAACACATCTTGAGATCTCAAAGTTTGGATTTGTGTCTTTTGATTGCAAGACAAGGTCTCATCTAGTGTTGTCTACTCTCTGTAAGTGTGGTTTGTTCTCTGTATAAGCTGCACATTGACTATAAAGCTGAAGTTTTGCTTACTGCTCCCTGGAAAAAACGAGTGGTACTACTATTATTATTAGTATTACATATATAGTATTACAATTATTCAGTAATCTTCCTGAATCTTAATACAGTCTGGGGACATGATTAATTGCATAATTTTTTTTTAATGCATTGTATCATTTAATTAATAGAACTGAAGTTAAGCGTTAAAACGACAGCCCTTAATATATATATTATTTAAATTATTTATGTATTTTTATATTTTCTTCATTTTTGGGCCTTTCTCAGCAAATATTTATATATGAGACTAATTTAAACATTTATATAAATATTTTTATAAAAATCAAAACAAATTTAAATAGATTGACAACCCTAGTTTTAACATTTGATAGTTAAAAAAGACCAATAGGTGTCAATTTTTATTCACTAAAACATTATTACATTATTTATTGCTTAACTGAACTGTAGCATTGTTCAATGTCATCACTAAAAGCTGCTTGTTTGAAGTAAACAGAATCACGGCTGCTTGTTGTGCGATACATAATTAAACAGGCCAGCGATCGTCTGTTTTACTCACCGGCTGCATTAAAACCTCATACAATGTCAGCTTGATTGTTGGCTGATGAGGTGGCCAACTTTAAGTTAGTGGCAATAATCAAGTGAGTGCTTTGCCTTTCAAGTGCCATCTCGGTTTTGATAAGGCAGTGTCATAGAAAGTTGGCACATTTGATTATTTGAACATCAGTTGATGGAATAGTTCTGTATCATTTAGACTTGATTTTCTGGCAATTATGTCAGAACTCAGTGCTGCTCTCTAAAATGAGAGTTGACATATAAGGTAAAGGAGAGGGAGTAGCATTAAAGAATGTTGCCCACTGGAAAATAACATGACGTTGCTCATTTATTTTAGGTCCCTTCAAAATAGACAATCAACATACCTGAGTCACAGGTAAGATCTCCATGAATTATTTTGCTTAAAACAGTCCAGCTTCAATATCTTAATTGCCTTTAGTAAACACTCCACATACGAGAGCGACGTATATTAAAGGAAAAGATCACCTATAAATAAAAACTCAACATCATGTTGTTCCAAACCTGATTGCTGCTATTTTTTCTCAATATTTATAGTTCTCATCAACCAGTTATGCTATTTAGAAAAGATATGCAACCTAGAATAAGTACATCTCAGAAATCTCATTTGTATTTTTCCCCCTACATAGACATTGTTTTTATATGTTAAAAGCAATCTGCAATTTTTCATTGTAACATTAATATTTTACAACTTTTCCTCCACACAAATTATTGCATATATTCATACATTTGCATTTGTTTATTTTATAGCCTGAAATTTGCACATTGTTTGAAGGAGAGCATTGGGCATGATTTGGAATGACACCAACATAACTGCAGCCCTATTCTGGGGTAACTTGGTCTGAGATGTACAGCGTTTCTCCATCTTTGCAACAGAACGTCTAGGTTACTGTTGTAACCTCTGTTCCCTGATGGAGGGAACGAGACGTTGTGTCGAAGAAGCGTCACTAGGGGTCTCTCTTGAGAGCCTTTTGCATCTCTGAACTTTGAGAAATGGCCAATGAGAAATTGGCAGACAGAATTTGTATATCCCGCCCCGGACATACGGGTATAAAGGGGGGGAAATGCGTCTGTTCATTCAGGATTTGTCTGAGGAGCCGACAATGAGGTTCGGCCGCAACCGTGGCTCAGTTCAGCAACGTGGCCGGGAGGTCACAACGTCTCGTTCCCTCCATCAGGGAACGGAGGTTACAACAGTAACCTAGACGTTCCCCGTCTGTCGCTCACTTCAACATTGTGCCGAAGAAGCGACACTAGGGGTCCAATTTTAATCAAGCCATGCACTGAACCATGTATGTGCTCTGCTGACACAGGTGCGGGCAGGTAGTTTGCGTGCCAAAACGACAGGATGTGCCAGACTGCCCGTACCCTTCCCCAATGCCCCAAATAATCGTCAAAAACCTTCTGGTTCTTTACACCCCGATATGTGGGGAACGACGTGCCAAGCATGGGAGCAATCCGTGCCAGCCGCGCCTTTTCTCTCTCTATGTTTATAGGGCTATCTTAACGCTATCACACACATCGGGGAAGGCGTTCTTTCCAGATCCTATTCTTTCAGGGGGGAAAGACCCTGCGGAGACCACACCTGCCCAGACTGGGGGAGGTAAAGAGCGGTGAAATACATCTCATGGGTTTTAGGTCACATGTGGAGAATGGCGCGGTGGTAAATCCTACCTCATTGGGAGGGAGGAGTTGCTACAAACACGGTGACCGGGGCGTCAGTGTGGACTGCCCAAGGGAGACGCGGGTCCGCTCGCAAAGGGGACCGTACCGCGGACAATACATACAGGGGGATAAGTCCACATGGGGGCCCAACCTGTGGAGCACCTATTCCAGTACAGGGTAAATTGAGTACCCGCATTGGGTTTGGTCGGCGAATTCCTCCACTGAATTTCGTGGACCAGAGGGCTAGGGAGGATTAACAGGGAGCCGAGATAGTGGGATCTCCTAGGATAAGAGCGCACGGTATTACCTCACTGGAGGGAAGGGGCGCTAGGTGCAAGCGGTACACCCGGTCAGTTGTTACCGCGTTACCGAGTTCTACCGGCTCGGACTTGAGAAAACACGGGATGAAACCGACTCAACCCTGAGATTGTAAAATCTAGTAAAGGTATTGGGTGTTGCCCAACCCAATATGTCTGCTAGGGAGGCGCCTTTTGCCAGTGCCCACGAGGATGCCACACTTCTCATTGAGTGTGCTCGTACCTGCAAGGGGGCGGGCACGGCCTGGGTGTTATGGCCAATGTTATGGTGTCAACCACCCAGTGGAAAGCCTCTGTTTGGAGACAGCGTTCCCTTTCCACTGTCCAACAAAGCAGACAAAGATCTGCTCAGAACATCTAAAGCTCTGTGTGCGGTCCAAATAGATACTCAAAGCACGTACCGAACACAGCAACGAAAGGGCTGGGTCTGCTTCCTCCAGGGGCAGCGCTTGCAGGTTCACTACCTGGTCTCTGAAGGGAATCATAGGAACCTTGGGCATGTAGCCCGGTCGTGATCTTATGATCACATGAGTGTCTGCCGGACCGAACTCCAGGCAGTTGTCGCTGACAGAGAACGCTTGCAGGTCCCCGACCCTCTTGATGGAGGTGAGTGCGATCAGGAGGACCGTCTTCAGGGAGAGGGCCTTGAGTTCGACTGATTCTAGCGGCTCAAATGGGGGTCTCTGAAGCCCTGAGAGGACGACTGAGAGATCCCAGGAGGGGAACATGCTTGGCTGGGAGGGATTTAACCTCTGGGCACCTCTTAGGAACCTGATAACTAAGTCGTGCATACCCAAAGACTTGCCGTCTACTGCATCGTGGTGGGCCGCAATAGCGGCTACATACACCTTTAAGGTGGAGGGGGACAGCCTCCCCTCCAACCTCTCCTGCAGGAATGAAAGCACTGACGCGACCGCGCACCTCTGTAGGTCTTCAGCCCAGGAAGAACACCAGTTTGCGAACAAGCACCACTTCAGGGCATAAAGTTGCCTGGTAGAGGGAGCTCTGGCTTGGTTGATCGTGTCTATGACAGTAGGTGGTAGGCCAGTTAGATCTTCCGCATCCCAGTCCAGAGGTCTGGGCGCGGATGCCAGAGAGTGCCCTGTCCCTGGAAAGAAGGTCCATCCTCAGGGGAATACGCCAAGGAGGGGCTGTCGCGAGGAGCACGAGATCCAAGAATCAAGTCCGAGAGGGCCAGTAAGGGGCCACCAGAGTGACTTGTTCCTCATCCTCCTTGACCTTGCATAGCACCTGTGCAAGAAGGCTCACTGGGGGAAATGGGTACTTGGGCAGCCCCGTGGGCCAGCTGTGTGCCAGCGCATCCGTCCTGAGGGGAGCTTCCGTTCAGGCACACCAGAGCGGGCAATGGGCTGTCTCTCGGTAGGTGAATCGGTCTACTTGAGCCTTGCCGAACCGTTCCCAAATCAGCTGAACTGACTGGGGGTCCAGTCTCCGCTGGGCGAATGCTGTGACGTTAGCGCGTCCGCTACCACGTTGCGGTTGCCCAGGATGTGAGTGGCACGCAGGAGACGATGGGCGATTTGTGACATGTGGCGGGAGCATATGTCGCCTTGGCGAAGTACGCTACCTTGGTATTGCTGTCTGATCAGATCAAGACGTGCTTGCCCCGAACTTGTGGGAGAAACCTCAATAGGGCAAGAAGTACAGCCAGCAATGCAATTGATGTGCCAGCACAGCGGGGGCCCTTTCCAATGGCCTTCGGCTACGTGCCCATTGCACATGGTGCCCCAACCCTGTTTGTAAGCATCTGTGGTGATCAGGACGCATCGGGACACCTGCTGCAAAGGGACTCCTGCCTGTAAAAAACAGGTCTGTCCAGGGTTTGAAAGTTTGGCGGCAGGTGGGGGTGATACACACGATGCGTGCTGCAGCATCATGCTCGTCTCGGAACTCGAGTCTGGAGCCAGTGCTGGCACGGTCTCATGTGCATCAATCTCAGTGGCGTGACTGCAGCGGAGGATGCCATATGCCCCAGGAGCTTTTGGAAATTTTTTAGGGGGACCCACATGCCTGGCCTGAATGAGGTGAGGCACTTCAGCACTGATTGCGTGTGCTCGTTGGTGAGGCGTGCTGACATTGAGACCGAGTCTATCTCCAGGCCGAGAAAAGAGATGTTCTGAACTGGGACGAACTTGCTCTTTTCCCAGTTGACCTGAAGCCCTAAACAGCTGAGGTTCCTGAGCACCTGGTCCATGTGGGCGATTAGAAGCTCTCTGGAGTGGGCCAGGATGAGCCAGTCATCGAGGTAGTGGAGTATGCAAACGCCTGCTTCCCGAAGCGGTGCAAGGGCTGCCTCTGTGACCTTCGTAAAGATGTGAGGGGACAGGGACATGCTGAAGGGGAGGACTTTGTACTGATATGCCTGGCCGTCGAACGCGAACCGTAGAAAGGGTCGATGTCAAGGCAAGATTGAGACATGGAAGTATGTGTCCTTCAGGTCTACCGCTGCACACTAATATAGATGCCGGATGCAAGTTAGGATGTGTTTTTGCATGAGCATTTTGAACGGGAGTTTGTGCAAGGCTAAGGTTGAAAAGTCCAAGATCGGTCGTAAGCCACCACCTTTTTTGGGTACGATGAATTAAGGGCTGTAGAAACCCTTCATCTCGGCTGGAGGGACAGGCTCTATCGCGTCTTTGAGTAAGAGTGTCGCGATTTCCGCGCACAGGGATTTGCCATCTTCGCCATGCATTGTGGTAAAGTGGACCCCCACAAAGGGGGGAGGAGGCCTGGCAAACTGAATTGTGTAACCGAGTCGGATGGTCCTGGCCAGCCAGCGTGATGGATTGGGAAGTGAAACCACGCATCCCAACTCCGTGCTAGGGGCACTAAGGGGACGATTACTTTTGACGTACCCGGCGGGGCTTCGCAACGGGATGGAGCAGGCGTCGGGAGGCAAAAGCTTATCCCGAGGCTCTGGTGCTGAGAGAAGACTCGAAGTACTTACCTTGCTCCACACACCCGGCAGGGAGCGGGTCAGTGACTGAGGAGGAGGTCCCACGGAGGTGACCTCTAGACTCATCAGGACCGGCCGGCTGGGGGACAACAGTCGTGGAGCTGTATGTGAAAGGTCTGCGTCCAATGTGCCAGGACTGTTGAGGTGTTGCACCTGCGTGCTATGAGAACGGAATTTGCAGGCCAGGTGACCCAGGGACAGAGGAAATTGCTCTTTTATTGAGAATGTGGGTACCGCAGCCCGAAGGGGGTGCGGCAAAGAAAATAAACTCAACTGAGGATTCTCCTCCCGGCCCTCCACCGGGGGACGGAGTGGTCTGCTCACCAGCTCCAGAGCAAATGTCTTGGTCCCTGGGTCATCTGTCTCAGGAACGCTTGGGAGTCTTCTGGGTCCTGGAGGGGGTTCGTGAGATGGGGGGGCGTGCGCTTCCTGTGTGGCACTCGACGCTGGGGCTGAGAGCTGGGCACAGGCTGAGGTGGAGCGGCACGCTTCTTGGAAGCCGCAGGAGGATGCCCTTGGTGGGCACGACCCGTGCTGGAAGTGCGACGGGGCATGATTTGGGAGATTTGCCTTCTTTACCGCTGGGAACTTCTGGGTGAAGTCCTCGACAGTGTCGCCAAAAAGGCCAGACTGGGAGACGGGCACGTTGAGAAAGCATGCTTTGTTTGTTTCGCGCATTTCGACCAGGTTCAGCCTTAGATGATGTTCCTGGACCAGGGTGGCCATCGCCTGCCCGAGTTACTGCGCTGTGACCTTCGTGACAGTCGCTGAGCGCAATTCCTGCAGCGCGTTGGAATAAGGACTACCCAAGTGCAGATCTTTAAGTGCATTGGCCTGGTGGTTTTGCAGGAGGGCCATGGCATGCAAGGAAGATGCGGCCTGTCTGGTGGCGCTGTAGTCCATGGAGGTCAGTGAAGACGTCACCCTACAGGCGCCCTATCTACCTGGGGGACCGCGGTGTACCCATGGACCGCTCCGCCATCAAGGGTAGTGAGAGCGGATGAGTGATAGGATGAGTGAGAGGATCGGTTACGGGCAGTAAAAGGTGCCCTCCACAAGCTCGTTAGCTCATCATGCACTTCTGGGAAGAAAGGAACCGGGGGGGTTGTGTGGCTGTGAGCGGCGTGCCAACCCAAAGGTGGCAGCCAAATAGAGTCTTCCGCGTCAGACGCTGGAACACTTTCCGATGCAGCGGCGAGCTCATCATCCAGCTCAGGGGACTCAAGAGGATAGGCAGACTGGCCATGAGGTGAGCCACTGTCACCCCGAGCCAAGGCGGAAGTCAACGAGCGTGTCAGGGGGCGGGTGGTTCGTGGGGACTTACCCAGAAAAACCGAGTCGCTGCCATCCCCAAATCGCCTCCATTGCCAGCAGGATCGTCCTCAATCCCGTGGGAAGGAGCGATGCAGGGGGCGACTGTAGTGGCGTTCCTTTTTAGGAATGAAAGCCACGACCGCAACGTTGCTATGGAGAAGGTTCTCGCAGTGACAACACAAACCATCCACAAATGCTGCCTCGCTGTGACCATCAGGAGCGGAGAGAACTCGACCGCATCCAGGAACTACACAGGGGCGGAAAGGCATCTTTATAAAGACGCGTCCTGAAAAGGATGTTCAACACCCCTGTGTATTGCTCTTTTAGAGAAAATACTCTTTTAGGGAAAATGTATCTTTTACTAGCGCCGTCGAAGAAGCGCCCGGGGCAAAGCTGCACTGCCGTGCAGAGAAGGAGAAAGCTGCTGATATGCACCATAGATCCAACAGCATACGCTGATACCAGAGATGAGAGAAAACCAATTGGGACTCGCAGCTAGCTGCTCACACAACCGGTCGGCTCCGAAGAACATTTCTAAATGAACAGAAGCATTTCCCCCCCTTTATACCCCTATGTCCGGGGGCAGGACATGCAAATTCTGTCTGCCAATTTCTCATTGGCCTTTTCTCAAAGTTCAGAGATGCAAAAGGCTCTCAAGAGAGACGCCTAGTGTCGCTTCAACACAGTGTCGAAGTGAGCGACAGATGGGGAACTAGCTTCTTTTCTTCCCATGCCAAATCTAATCCAAAATAATACACATTTTGGCTTGTTCTTGAAATTTTTAGCCTGAAAATGACATTGCTGATTGTAACATTTGTAACAATGGCACACTTGAGTTCTTGTGCATTTTGCTAGATAGCCTTGCCGTGGTTTTGTTTTGGCTGTACCAACAGGCCTGTGTGAAACATGGAATAACTTGAGTCCACAGTTTTACTTATTGATTAATTACTTATTTTAATAGATGGATAAAACTGGTTACCAATAATAGTAACATTTAAGAATAATAATTCTGCCAAGTTATATAGTGCAATCACAGATGTGTGTTTGTCAGCATTTACAATGACTTAAAACATTCCTCATCCAATCAGTATTTAGAGTGATAACTATTTTATCTTTCTTCATCACTTTCGGTTTGTCATTGTTGTAAAAGTCCTATGCTAAGTAAGACTAGGCTGTATTTAAAATGGCTGGTGTTAAGAAAGCTTCTTCTCACACAGTTTTTTTACTTCAAAAGTAGGCCCTATATAAGATCAGTGGAACTCACTGCACATTGAACTTGAGCATTTTAAATTGCATGATGGGAATTTGACGCATCAATCATGGTGGTGAACTGATGACAATGCTTTTACATTTTTTGAATAGAATATTGATTAGTTCTTCAAAATGTCTAAGCTCTGAAGGTCCGTACAATGCAAGTGAATGGTCATCAGAATTAATGAAATCCATATCTTTAGAAGTAATATGATCAGGGTGGGTGAGAAACAGATCAGTATGCAAGTCATTTTATACAATATATCCCCGCTTTCACGCTTCCACATTCGTCTGCTTTTGTTTTTGGCTACTGGGCAGGGTAAGAATTTATGGTAAAAAAATAAAAAATATTGATCTGTTTCTCATCCATACCTAACATCAACATGGATTGAACCACTGGAGACATATGGATTATTTTTTATGCTGCCTTTTGTATGCTTTTTGGTGCTTCAAAGTACACTTGCATTGTATGGACCTACAGAGTGGAGATATTCTTCTAAAAATCTCTGTTCAGCAGAAGAAAGTAACGCATACAGATCTGGAATGGCACGAGGGTGAGTAAATTATGATATTTCAATTTTAAATGATGAGAAAATTTTAGCCATTTAAAATGGATCCCCGTCAATGTCATTAAGGAACAAAAATATCATAACAATTTGTATCTGTCCTGGAACTCTGTCATAATGACATCATCATGCAGGCCTGTTCTTGAATAAATAACGTTTTTTGTTAAATACTTGCTGTAGCTTAAAGACTCCATCAAAACTGAATTAGTGTGGCTTTTAGTGTGTGTATATTTATTTGGAAGCTTTTGTACTACTTATAGTTGTCAAAATATCTAAAAATATGCTAAGTGAACTAGGCCAGTGTTTCCGAAACTTTTTTTTTTTTTTTTTTTTTTTACCATAAATACCCCTACAGAAGTACCTTTGGTAACTTTGTACCGTACAACCACTGCCCCTTAGCCTAATCCTAATCCTAACCTTCACTTACAAAAATGAATCATGGTTTTAATACAGTAACCATAGTATCACCATGGTATTTTATAATACCACTAAAACATGGTTACTATGTTAACACCATGTTACTGTATTAACACCATGGTTAGTTGCATTAAAACTATGGCTTCTGCCAAACAAACATGGTTATTACTTAAGTAAAACCATGGTTCATTTGTAAGGAAATCAACCTTTATATATTAATTTTCATTAATTATTATAAGTAGTAGTAAATAACAATATTAAGAGTTGAGACAGGAAACATTATGGGGGAAACTGGGTCAAAAGGTGGATTAGCCAGGTCATCTGCACAGAAAAATCACATCCACACCATTTTAACATACTATAATTAAACCATCGGAGTAATACTCGAGATAGTTGATCTTTAATTGATTTGTTTCCACCAGACTAATTCAATGCAAATGGACACACTGTGTGGCAGGTATTTACACCTAGTGCAAATAATAACTGCATGATGATGATAATAATTATAATAATAATAATGTATTACTGAAAGTTTTTAATGTTCACCATCATTAATATGCTGATATGCAAGTGTAAAAATCACAGGTGAAAGCATCATAACAGAATGCGCACGAGTGAGAACTTAACAAGAGAGGGATTCCTTCTAGACACAACCAGCAGTATGATAAGCTAACAGGCTAACCGAATAGCTTGTAAGCTAACTGGAGAAAACAAAACAGATGAATATTTATCTTAACATTTATTTCTTTTATTGTTGAACAAGCATAAAGTGAACAAACACCTTCAGTAAGGAGCACTTCCACAAAATTTCACATTAAACAAGTAAATTAAGTTTACCATTTATGCTGTCTGTTAAAAATATGATATGAGACACCATTTTAGAATTAAACTGTGTCATATTTAAATAGTTAAGAGAAAATGAATCATACAGCGATTGCATAAGATTTTAAAAGATCTTGTAGCAATATATTATGTGTAGTGGGTGTTGTAGTTTTACAGGATGTAAATAGATACACTTGGTCCATCAAGAGTTTGAACGCAAGAACACGTCCTCGTGTTGTACTGTCTGCTGTCGGTAAGTGTAGCCTTTTATGACATTTATTCATAAAAATACAACTGAAACAATGCCAGGCCAAATGATCCGTGAAATGGCAATTAGTTAGCTTGGTGCATTAATTATTATTATTATTATTATTATTATTATTATTATTACTATTGTAATCTGCAATTGTTTTGTTCACTGGGTTCTCGCACTGTTTGACCAGTGAATTCTCATGACCATTTTAGACACTGGTAATTCAAGATATGAGCACTTTTAAAATACATTTAATATGAATGATTCAGAACGATTTTGAACTGGTTGAATCGATTAATTGAAAAAAGAATGATTCTAAAGACTCAAAGAGAGTGATTTGCTCACTATGGCTAGCCAGCAATATCTAGCCTATGAAATATTTTAGACCAGAACAGAACTAAAAAGTGTATATATTCATTTAGAACTTTCAATTACTTTTAAGATTTCATTAAATGGCATGAGCAGGCCTGAAAAAACGTTGAAAAGTTCAAATTCCCTAATATTTCTAGGCTATACATGACAGTGGGAACCCTGTGTACATATTTTCTTGTGGGCACTGTTACAAGACACTCTTGCACACAGTACTTCAAAACTGCAGTCCCACGCTGAGCACAAAACAAATATTTTCCCACAAACACAGAATGAGCTGTACATGCAAATAAAATATTCTTGCACAATGAACGTTATAATGTAACGATCGAGGGCTGATGTGACCTCACAGTGAGCATAAAGAGGACAAAAATAATATCATAATGACAGTCAACAATGAGTGACGCGGAGAATTATTTCAGCATTCCAGTGTTCGGGCATGTTCAGCACATTCCATAGAACCATAGTGAATTTCTAAATAACTATTGTTTTTTTAAGGAAAGTCTAATTATGTTAGCATGTCAAGTCATTTTTATTTGTATAGCACCTTTCACAACACACATCGTTTCAAAGCAACTTTACAGAAGATAAAACCGTAATATCTATAAGGTCTACAATTCATTAGGGCTGGGCGGTATGGCCAAAAAATCATATCTCGGTATTTTTTTGTGAAATGGCGATATACGATATATATCTCGGTACTTTCTACGTTTTTCCTATTTGGATAAAGAAAATCTGTATTTTTTTTTTTTTTTTTTTTATTATTTCACATCCTGCCCAATGATATCCTGCAAACAATGTTGATATTGAAGGATATGGAAACAAATATAGTGAATGTAATGTAGGCTATGCAATATATGTGCAAAAAGGTAGTTAAAATCACATTACATTCTAAAATTGTGAGTCAAAGCCTTATGAGAAATCATCACCTGTTTAATATAGATTTGTGTGATAAAACTACGACATGTTTAAATGTTGCTTTAACATTTCAAATATTTTTTTGTTATACCGGTTAGGCATACTAAGCAGACAATTATTTTACTACTGCAAACAATTATTTTACTAAAGACAATATGCTTCACAGGTTAAAAAAAAAAAAAAAATCTGAATCAAATACAAACTTAGCACTTACCAATGGCCAGATGATGTCGGTGACCAAAGCACTGCATCCTCAGCCACTTCTGCAGTTCCACCGCTTTGATAATGTTGCTGCCATTGTCGGTCGTTATAGCAACCAGTCCCTTTTCGTTGAGCTTCCAGTTCGTAAGTGCATCTTGCAGGGCTTCAGCTATATGCTCCCCAGTGTGGTCTTGGGGAAAATAGCTGGTCTGGAGACACGCAGTTTTCATTTCCCAGTCTTCAATAAAATGTATTGTCAAACTCATATATGGCTCGCATGTCCTGCTTGACCATAAATCAGTTGTCAGCGCAAAATAAGTCACTTTTGTGAGCCGGTCAGAAAGCATTCGTCTGACCTCTGTGTACATTTCTGGCAGAGCTTTACTTGAAAAGTACTTGCGACTGGGTAACTGATATCTGGGGTCAATGGTTTTTAGCAGCGTTTTAAAACCGTCCTGTTCAACTGTTGCAACAGGAACCATATCTTTTGCGATGTGGAAAGCTACCTACCGCCTTAGTAATATCGCACCATCTGGAACGTTTCTTTTCGTAAGGCACGCTGCGGGTAAAAGTAGCTTCCAGCGAGCTTTGTTTTGGGACAGAAAACTTTTCGGGCTGCTTAGTCTTCGTGGCTGAGGTTGTAGCAGACGAAGTGCGAAGTTTTAAACACTCATCGTACTGCACTTTATGGTGACGTTGCAAGTGGTGGAAAAGATTTGATGTGCTTCCACTTTTTGACACAATCGTTTTATGGCATTCTTTACAGATAGCTTGGTTTTGCTGCTCATTGGATCTTTTAAATCCGAACCATCTCCAAATAAACGAACCAGTGTTTTTCTTTTTACAAACCAGATCGTCTTCGGATGGTCTGGTCGTCGCTGTATTTTCCTCCATATTGTCAGGCGAACTTGTGTGATGGAGTGGGATTAGTCCGGTTTGCGCGTGTTAACTGAAGCATGAGCGGAAGAGGGTCGAATCAAACCATATCGATATACAGTAGATGGTATTGTCTCATCCCGTATCGCGTTGAGAAAATATCGATATATTGTCAGAACTCGGTATACCACCCAGCCCTACAAATCATCGTGTAGTTTGATCAAACAGAATTTTTAATTGTGTTTTAAAAATAAGTAATGAAATAATAATTGTATTAATAACCCCAGTGAGCAAGCCGAAGATGACTGTTTGGCAAGGAACACACAACTCCATAAGATGTTGGTTAATGGAGAAAATAGGGCAAACCAGACTCACTGTGCAGGCCATTTCTCCTCTGGCTAACATCATGAATATAATCTCAATATTACTTATGTACACTCACCTAAAGGATTATTAGGAACACCTGTTCAATTTCTCATTAATGCAATTATCTAATCAACCAATCACATGGCAGTTGCTTCAATGCATTTAGGGGTGTGGTCCTGGTCAAGACAATCTCCTGAACTCCAAACTGAATGTCAGAATGGGAAAGAAAGGTGATTTAAGCAATTTTGAGCGTGGCATGGTTGTTGGTGCCAGACGGGCCGGTCTGAGTATTTCACAATCTGCAGTTCCAGTTACTGGGATTTTCACGCACAACCATTTCTAGGGTTTACAAAGAATGGTATGAAAAGGGAAAAACATCCAGTATGCGGCAGTCCTGTGGGCGAAAATGCCTGGTTGATGCTAGAGGTCAGAGGAGAATGGGCCGACTGATTCAAGCTGATAGAAGAGCAACTTTGACTGAAATAACCACTCGTTACAACCGAGGTATGCAGCAAAGCATTTGTGAAGCCACAACACGCACAACCTTGAGGCGGATGGGCTACAACAGCAGAAGACCCCACCGGGTACCACTCATCTCCACTACAAATAGGAAAAAGAGGCTACAATTTGCAAGAGCTCACCAAAATGGGACAGTTGAAGACTGGAAAAATGTTGCCTGGTCTGATGAGTCTCGATTTCTGTTGAGACATTCAGATGGTAGAGTCAGAATTTGGCGTAAACAGAATGAGAACATGGATCCATCATGCCTTGTTACCAATGTGCAAGCTGGTGGTGGTGGTGTAATGGTGTGGGGGATGTTTTCTTGGCACACTTTAGGCCCCTTAGGCCCAACCTGAGCATTGTTTCTGACCATGTCCATCCCTTTATGGCCACCATGTACCCATCCTCTGATGGCTAATTCCAGCAGGATAATGCACCATGTCACAAAGCTCGAATCATTTCAAATTGGTTTCTTGAACATGACAATGAGTTCACTGTACTAAAATGGCCCCCACAGTCACCAGATCTCAACCCAATAGAGCATCTTTGGGATGTGGTGGAACGGGAGCTTCGTGCCCTGGATGTGCATCCCACAAATCTCCATCAACTGCAAGATGCTATCCTATCAATATGGGCCAACATTTCTAAAGAATGCTTTCAGCACCTTGTTGAATCAATGCCACGTAGAATTAAGGCAGTTCTGAAGGCGAAAGGGGGTCAAACACAGTATTAGTATGGTGTTCCTAATAATCCTTTAGGTGAGTGTATAGTGCAAGTCATAGTTTAAAATGATTAAACTAAGTAAGTGTTAAGGGTCAGTGTTTAAACAAAGATTATTTATGGACTGTAAGATTAATGACTAATGTCTTTGAAGTCTATTCTGGATTAACTGCAGGAGTTCACATAGATGCAATTGTCCTTGTTAATTGGCTGATGAAGGCATTTGTTGGCAATTAATTGATAGTCTATGTATTCCATTATATGAGTGTAGGCCATCATTAGACCGAGGTGATGTAGGTAGCGATCAGTGAGGTGCATCACAGTTCAACCTGTTTTCTAATTTCTCTGAGGTCTATCCTAAATCCAAGGTTCAGGCAGTGGCATATGAAGTATCCCATGTGTTATTGTTGGAGTTGGCATCAGTTCATCCTCTGAAGTCCATCGTAATTGACTGAAGTGATGTTTGGCTGGCACCGGCTGCTATTAGTCATCACACATGGAAAATAATATATCAGAAAATAATAAAAATCCACACATGAACTCAAGTGAAGTGTTGAATGCTGTCATACTTGTCATTTTCTGGAATGTGCGCAATCGTTTTCTCTATGACAACAGCTTCGAAACCACAGCAGTTTTAAAACCTAATATAGCAACAAAATCCCAATTGTTCCAGAGTGAAAACATTATTTTGAAATTCTGTTGACATTATTATATTGTTCTGATTATTTTTCATGAAACCAAAGACCATCTTTGACTGTAAACTTTTAGAATCACACCACTTTCTGGTCACACACTAACAAGCCTTCACTTGTCCAGAAGGAGCACTATACAATCGTGAGGTCTCATGATTGGCCAGTTGTCAGTTGTTTTCATAAAAATCCTGATTTTGCAATACTACAATGGATTTGTTTTCATAGATTAAAAGCAAAGTGAACTTTTATTTTCAAAAGGGTTAACCCTTCTTTAATTTAATTCTAACAGGGTTATCATATGGAATTTAGGCCACTTTTTCATAGAACAATAGCAGCTTTTCACCATCGGGTGAACAGTTCTCATTGCAAAACCGTTCCATGCTGTTCCAGGCCAGCTGGCGTGGTTAAGGTTACTTTTTCCACTGTGGTACTTAACAGATCTATCTTTTGGCAGCGGCGTGAGAGGTAAACATTGGAGCAAGTGCGGTGTGCTATGGAGGATGATTGCGTATTCCAGTTTTTAGGACTGCTTTTTCTCCTGGCTTATCCACAATATTCTCATGGAGTCCATTGTGTTTAGCTAGGTGGGCAGAATTTACGGTTCACTAGCGGAAGTGCAATTGGTTGGTGTTTTGTGTGTATCTGGTCTCTGCTTTCTTGCGTGTCATGCAGTTAGATTCTTGCTTTTTTAAATTTTGCAAGATGTCTTTAGTATTTCCAGACAATGGTTAACAGTTAATGGTTATCCTAATAATCAATCGAAACTAAAGTTTTATCTAAAACAGTAATGTTATGATCAGAAACCACTCACAAAGCAAAGCGCTCCAGTCCCAGATGCTGCCTTCAGAAGGACTGACTTGGGAACATCTGTTTGAAAAAGCTTGGAATAATTTGTGTGCTCTTTTCACTTTATTGGAAAGAAGTCAACTGGGGGGATTACTTAAATTATCCACCGTTTCAGTCTGTCTACGATAGACGTCCAGAAACGAAGCGCAATGAATTACAGAAACAATAGCATTATTGTGCTACCAGGTGTGTGAACCTGTGCTGAAATTTGATTAGAAATTTGAGAGTTTGTTCATTTCTATTCAGCATTGTCTTTTTTTAATGCTGCTTGTGTTTTGAAATGGAGTATAAACTGATGAAGTGAGGTGAAACTGATGAAGTGATGATGTTTTCAACTGTTTTCATGCTGTGATGCTAAATAGATCAATTCTACAGTGGAAGACCTTAATTGTTAAATGAGACTTGTACAGCAGTGAGATGTTTTAACACGTTTTAAATTAATTGTATTATGATTTTCCTCGTTCCTGCATTTTCCTGCCTGTCTGCACTTTCTTTTGAGTGTCTTTGCAGAATGTATATAGCTGCGTCCGAAAACATGTACTGTCACAGTATGTACTGTATTGGATGAGAAACAAACTTCTCGGTCAGTAAAACAATTTGTATTGCATGTAGTTTTTTGTACGGTACAGTTTATTGTGAGACATCATATATATACAGTATATATATATGATGTCGCACAATATATATATATATATATATATATATATATATATATATATATATATATATATATATATATATATATACACACATTTTTTTTTTGGTGTGTGTATAATCATATGTGACCACTTGGGTGTTGTTGGGGGGGGTGCGGTTTGGGATTGATTCTGTTTGTATATGTTGTTATGTTGTATATGTTTTGCTGTTCTTTGTTTAATATATGAATCAATAAAAAAGGTTAATAACACAAAACATGCTTTAAAATAAACAATTATCTGCAGTTCTCAAAACATGTCCATCTTTACAGCTGTGAAGGCACTAATAGGCTACATAGCTTTTCAGGTTAGTCTGCTCAGGTTCTTCCATCGATGGATAAAGACTCAACAAAATATCTAAAATGCTTCTATTCACGATATTTGGCCATCATCCTGAAAGCCATATTCATTAACAGATTGGTGAGGAAGAACATTATCGCCTCGCTATAATTCTGTGATAATTTGTTCTCAAGTTTCTGTAATTTTTAATGCTGCGTTAGTACATAACTGTTGTTTACGCTTCACCGGAAGTTCCTCCCACATCACTTGCAAAGCGCCATTGGACTGAGGAATATGGTTTTGACTTTAAATGAGCTAGTAATCTACTTCCCTGATGAAAAATGTTTGTAGAAAAATAAATGTAGGCTATGATACTAGTTAAACATCATAATAAAGTCATGAAGTTACATTAACAAGTCATCACATACTAAAGCCGTTCCACCAGCATGGTTGGGTACGGTTAGCTAACCATGCCGAGAATTCCGGGCAAAAACTGTTTATAATTGTGCCATGCTGAACCGTGCTCAAGTGGAAATGCTACTGTAACTGTTCCCTACTGAGCTCGGAACCATTCGGCACGTTGGTGGAAAAGTGGCTTTTGTAAACATACCATTTCTGACAACATAATCATATGGGAAATTGGTACATTGCTTCCAAATGTTCATGTGTCCCTGAAATCAACCCTATTCTGTCGAATTACTGACAAGCACCATCCCGCATTTTACATGTTTGCATCAATTCAAATGTGTTTACCTTTTACTGTGACGCTACTGATTGTGCGAACAACCTTCAAAACACAGTTTCTTTTCATAAGGATATAAACAATAGTGAGCACTGATTCAAAAGGTTTGCGTTTTTGCTTTAAATGGCCATTGAACAGTAAAACGTGTTTCTAGATGTTAGCAGATTTCTACGTGTTGCCCATTGTGCATTAATATAGTAAGTGGTTAATTTAGGGAATTTTTGGGGGCCAATATCTACTTCCTGGTTTGAAATCAATGTTGAGAAAATCCTTTACAAAAATCAAGAGATCTGGAAAACTTGCTGAAAATTGCCACAAATTTGCAGCAAATTCACAATTCATTATTTTCACATTCAAGCTTTGTGCAAACTCTTCATTGTTTCCAAAGGTTTGCTGCAGGTTCACCACTAACGGTGAAGAGCTGAAAACTTCTGGCAAAATTTTACAGCAATTCAAAAGCTCATTTGCATGTGAAAATAAGGAGTGGCAAATTTGCGGCAAGTTTTCAGCAAGTTTGCAGAAAGTTTGTAAGGGATGTCACATGTGCATGTTAGATTTATTCTGCCTTCACGTGCTATCGTAATTATCGTAATTACGAGTTTCCCTCTCAGAAGTTGCACATGAATGAACCTTCAAGTCATAATTTCTCATAAATATAAATTTTCTAAATGCAGCTAATTTTTAGCACTTTTCAGTCATATTCATTTATGTATATCATCAGCAACCATTTGATGCATGTTGTACATTTTACACTGCAAAAATAGCTTGTTTTTGACTAAAATGTAATTATCGTCAGCAAGATAACTGAGTAATATATATTATGGTGTCAAATTAAAAGTTACTCAAGAAATATGTATGATTGAATCTGGTGTCGACCGTGTTTCTTGTTCTTTCCAACAACATAGCACTTGAACATGATGTACTCATAATTACCACTTCAGAAGTGTACACTAGATTTGAGCACATACATTGGTTTCTCCCGATATTTTTCATGAGCTGGTGCATTCTCAGCCAGTCAGAAACATTGGTCGCAAATATGAAATTGCATAATCCAACAGTAGGAGAGAACTGCATGTTTTTCTCTCCAAAGCTGACAGAGACATGTTCTTCATCAATAACCGACTCCTAGATGCGTGTGTGCAACAAGTGGTTTTAACGGGAGAGCTTCTAAATTTATGAACAGCTGGACTGATCAGAGCTCATTTGGAAGATGTGGTCTGATGCAATATGATACCATCTCAAACAACATTACAACTCCACTGACAGTTACGTGTAGAGTTGGGGTTTGGTTTAGGGGGTAAAGTTAATAAAATATGCATTTCCGTTGACTGTATAACATCATTTACAACTAAAAATAAAATGTACTTTTTGCACCACTGTGTGGATATTTTACCTGGAAACTGGAGCACACGTGTGTCCATACACTTAGCAACACTTCCAGCTTCAGCCACTGGGGGAAATGGTTTGAATTTCAGTAAGCACAGACTGATTTCAGCTGCAGAATTTTCGACCTCCTGACACCAATTTCACAGTGGAACAAACCAAGATGAATACAATTTTGTCTCTAATTTCTGTTCGAAACAACATTTTCCATCCCCATTCACTCACTTTTCTTCCGTTAATGCATGTAGCCCCCCTTGTAGTTGTTGGTCTTCAGTTCAGCATGTTAAATGGTTAGACTATCTGTAATGATGTGCATTTGTGAAGCCAGCTCTATGAAATGATGATGTCTTTGGTGAGAGGTGAATGATGAGGTTGTAGTAAATTAGATCAGATACTGAATTGAGTACATAAATTAGACAGACAGATGGGACAGCAAGGGTATAATTAATCATAACGTTTTGCACAGATTTGTAAGTGGCATCTCTTCTATCTGTCCTGTAAGTGAACCGTCTTTGTACCTTTTTTGGGTAAAAACAGCTCTTTCTGGATACCTTATCAAGGTGATCTCGTTTTTATTAGTACAGTTTGGCTGTCAATCTATGATTTTTTTTTTTTACATAGAATGACTTGTATGATATGTTTGAGAAGCTTTCCATTCATTAATATTGTATGTTTCAGAGTCTATCTAAACATAAAAAATATACAATATGTGTGGCAGAACCACACTTTATTTACCAATACCTATGACTGCTTATGATACATTAGCATAGGCATTGCCAATGTTTGCATTCTGTTCTCTGTCATTATATTTACATGAGTACAATCAATGTGACATGTAATCTGTGCAAACTAAACAATTTCTCATAATCGGCTTGCAGTGTATACATGTTATGAATAGAGCGCATTGCATAAAATGCATGGTATTGATTATTGTTTTCACTCAGGCATTTGATTAATTTGAGGTCTGAATGGAAATTCACACACAGTCATAATGTCGGGTCTCACCCAAGTAATCATTACTTATCGACATTGACATGTAGCATTTGCATGCTGGCGTCTAATTTCTGATTATTTTTCACTGCCTGTAATTAACAAATGGCTCCATGCTGCAACAGTAGGTGCATGCTGCTTTTGAGGATATCAGTCACTAATAGGAGAAATAATTCAATATGCTTACATCTACAGGGCAAATTGCTGTCCCACTGATGATGTACTTCTGTAAAAATAACACTTGTATGGGGATGTTTCTTCAACTATGTCAACTATGTCCCCTTTAATGTACCAGCGGTTGATTGTTATAAAAAATGAACAGATTTCAACACTTTTCTTTGTCTCATAATATAAATACAGTGTATTGTATTTGTTGGTCATATTGGTCACATAGTTCTCCTGTGGTGTATGTTCTGTGGAGTATCCACTGTTGGACATTGTTAGTAAACTCAATAAACTAGTGAGTGTATGAAAAATGTGTTTTAAATGAGGTTATTTTCTAAAAATCAACAGGGTCAAATGAGACCATAGTTGAAGAAACACCCAAATAGCTTTTTTAACTGGTTCTAACACAGAGGAATAAAAAAAGGCTTCCCTTGCCCCACCCACCGCCAATATTTTTTCCCCTTTTTTCTAATTAAGTCTACGGGTATCCGTAGGGAATGTTACACAAAAACAAGGGAATGTGACACAATGGCGGATCTGCACGTCTCAAGTCTTATTAAAGCTATTCCATTAACCTGCTAATTAAGCTGGGAGAAGAAACGTTCAAAAGTCTAAGAGGAGGCATGTCCCTGGGAAATATCATGTAACCCCTCAGTATTGTGTGTTGCCAAATGGAGTGTTTATATTACTTGTGGAAATGATTGCAATGGAAATTGCCACATGATGATAATGACTCACACTGGCTAGAGATATCTGTTTCGCTGACTTTATAGTTTGAGTTGAGAAATATTTGAAGTGTTGAAGTATTAATCTCTTGTGATCCCCACAGTTTTAGAAAATGTTTTAGATATTTTATAAAAAATATCTGATACTGATGCAATGTTAAAAAGGCACTAATCGTATAAGGAAACAGGAGTACCCTCAAGCTTAAAGGAATACTGTAGGTTAAAAACAATGTATGCTCTATCGACAGCATTAGAGGCATGCTGTCGATTACCACATTCAATCATTTCGATTTGACCTTCAGTTTGTAAACAAGCATAATCACATGTTTAGTTATGCACTCTCAATGGAAGTCTTTGGGGCCAGAGTTGTGGAGGGTGTAGAAGCAGAAATGTGATGCTCGTACTGCCTTTCTAGGCCTATGAACTTCTGATTATGCATTACAGGTGTGATTCCTATGTGGGGAGTTTGTTCCATTTAAACAGTAATTAGTAGATATCTATGTTAGTTTCATTTCTAGGACCCTTGCATGTATTATATGAACATTATCACTTTTATTGTATTTGCATGGTCACATTCCATGTCAGTGATAAAATAATGGAGAAAGGAGTTCTTAGCACTATTTGATGTACAAAACAAGCCCAGATGGGACTGGTGATAGAAATCAGGAATTTTCCAATGTGATTTTTAATGACCACAGAAGAACGTCAAGTCTTAACTATCACCAAAAAGTGAAATGAGACATTCTTGTCTGTATGCGCTTTTCATGTGGAGTTCAAAGTGGCGCTTGACGCTGGTGCTGGAAGCTGGCGCTGATGCCCTGATGTGAATCAGGACCGTGGCTTCCCGATTGGTGTTACAAAACAGATAGCCACAGTCTACCGGCAGTATTGTGGAGGATGAACGTTTAAGAGACTTAATGCCCACTGCAATGATTATGCAACCTATGAGGAAACTAGTTTTTTAATGAGTCAAACTCCCACTTAGATGTTTAATGTTATTTGAATTGATGTTATTTTAGGGCATTTCTATCTTTTTATTGTGGAAGGCTTTGTTTGGATGATGTTAATAAAACATTATATTGCTACATATTGTGTGTGTGTGTGTGTGTGTGTCAAATTTCCAAATTTCCAATTATACATTTTAATCTGACAGCACTAAATATAATAACATAACATAAAATGTCCCAATTCTGCTGAAATATGCAGAGTTTTTCACACACAGATTTCATATGGGCGTGCTTATATATGGTCTTTGGCCATTTACGCACAAATCTGTTTTTGTTTGAAGACACATTGATTTTGCTACGTTTACACCTCATGTCCACATTGGAACATTACCACATACAGTACAATACTTTAGAAAACTAAAAACTGAGGTTTTAAACAGATCAGTGTGGACGTGGCCTAAGTTTACATATATCAAATGCCCAATGCCTGCATCTCAAAATTGTTGCCACAGTCTTATGTGTCTGTTTTCCATTTGTTTGCTTGCCTGGCCTTGGCATATACATTTGTCCATGTCATATTGTGAGAAAATGGAGAGCAGCAGTCAGGCCTTGGAAGATATAAGATGTGGATTATAAGTCTTCAAGAGAGTGCATCTAACTGCTCTGCCTTGCAAAAGCTGCCCACCAGACAAGAGAAGACATGTCCTTGAACCGCAATCACTCTATCTCACACAGCCGCCATTGCGCCTGTAATTAATGGATCACAGAATTAGCTCGATTGAGCTTTCCAACCTGTTTCTAGCATCTGAGAGAGAGCGAGAGAGAGAGAGAGCGAGACTGTCTAAATCACCGGCATGCACCATGGGGCCCTGCTGCCTCAGGGCTGGGTAGAGCGGCAGCCCTTCTAAATATTGCTTTAATAATGCACAGTGTTCAATATCCCACCTAGGGATTTTTGTTCTAATTTAAACACAGCAACCCAACTGTCAGTGTGCTGTCAGTTAGAGCAGCTGTGGTGGGAAACCTTTTTTTTCCATTTGGTTTTGGATTGTGTGAATGGTGAATTGCTTCACCCTGAGAATAAGAAAAGTCATGGTAACATATGGTCATTCATAAAATTCTGTTATGATATTACAGCTATTTGTATTTATACCAAGCTCTCTTATATTGATCTCACAAAATGTTATTATGTTTATCTCCATGTTTATCATGGCTATGATGTGTATCTTGCTGTGCCATGTTGCTTTTGATTGGTTTAATATCATTGCATCGGATTTATCCGAAAAATATATCTGCTTTATATGAAATAACAGCAATCATGGAATTGTATTTGTCCAATCAGATTATAGAACTGGAACTATATTGTATAAAACATAATATCAAAGCCTTGATTTTTAAGAAAGTGCACTAGCACAATTTTCAGTAACACTTTTAATTTTACAGTGTCCTTGTTACAGTATAATTACCCAAGTAAGTACAGAGTACTAAATAATGTAATAACATGAAACAACATGCACTTAATATGCAATTAAGTTATGGAACAGCATTTACTTACACATTTTTATTATGCACGTCTAATAGACAAGTTACATATGTGTATTATTACAGGCAAATCTTGTTGCATACCTCTTTGTGCAATAGGAAGATCTTGTTTCATACGTGGAACTGACAAATCGTGATAGAAAACATTGGTGTTTTGTGCTGGCTTTGCATGGTCAAATACTATCACTGTAACAAAAATACAATTATTATTACCTTTTCTACATGTGATTTCCACATACATTTTTCTAAACAGCATGGGTCTATTGTGTGTATCGGCATGAGTCAGGTTTTTGCCATCATTGGTTTTACTGTTCAACTGTTACATTTAGTTCCAAATAGAAATTATATCTGAATAAAAAACTAATAAAAATAAATAAATAAATAAATTCTGATATTAGGTATACAATCCTGCACTGAACTGTCAGTCTAGAGACAGACTCAAAAACTATAACATGTTAGCGCACCATTACACAGCAGAATGCATGCAATGTCTTCATACTATTTTTAAAGTAACTAAGTGTTATGCACCATAAAGTGTGTCAATATGAATTTATGTGTATGTTTTTAGTCTCCTCTGACAGTTTATGAATACACTGCAAGTACGGCAATAAACATACGTAAACAAGTTTATATTAACTTGTACAGTGCCTAATACATGCAATAGCTTCATAATTACATGAAAATTACACAATATTACATAGTAGTAATCACTGTAAAATAGTGTATCTTGACTGTATTTAATGAACTGTTATACATGAGTACAGTCTAGATACACTTTATTTTACAGTGATTAAGTCTATTTGATAATGGTAAATGGTCTGCACTTATATAGCACCTTTTTATTAACCTTAGAGTTTACCAAAGCACTTTAAACCGTGTCCCATTCACACTCATACACCAATGGCGGCAGAGTGTTTGTGCTTGTCATCTGTGTCAATGCATGTTGATATCAGGTACACTGAAGGAGATCCTCCTCCTTGTGTATATATTCACTTTTTCCAATTGAACATTTAGTTCCTTTTTAAAGCTGTACATACTCATTCAGGACGGATAGCGTTTACACCTCAAATGTTATGTGGTTACATGCATTTTTGACCTTCTTATATGGTTTTTGTGATCCAAACATGAAACATTTTAGATCAAGTTTGTTATCATATCACCTGAAACACTTCTTAATACCAGGTGTAAATGAGTTCATACAGGTTGAAAAACCTGACCAATCATTTGCTTTGCGAAAACACGCCCTCCCCTACAACTGTTCAGCACATCTGTCTGTGTTCTAACTGGAGCTGATCATACCTTCGAAGGGCACGTTAAAGGGAGCACAATTCATGCTGTAGGATTGTTCCAAACAGAATTTCCAATAAGAATCAGCTCTCACAGAGGGCAATTGTCCTCAAAGGGATGTTCACTTCTGAATGGGACACACCAAGCTGTATGCAAGTTTATTAAAACTTTTTGTGCAGTCTGAGGTTTCTTGGGATGTACTGCTCGAGAAAGTGTTCTTTATTCTTTACATTTAGTGTATTGTGATTCAAAACATGAATACATTATCTTTTACTTGCTTGTTTCTCATTCATCTCCATTTGACTTGCACAACGGCTCCAGCCTTGTAGTAAGCAAAGACCGTGGTGTGCTGTGTGCGTTTGTAGGCTGTTATGGATGAATGTTGTCAGTTAGAGCCTCGTTTGGTTCTTAAGTCTTTGGAAAAGTTGGCTAGTATTGAGATCGCTTCTCAAGTTCCCCCTTAAGCGGCTCTGACATAAGCAGTATGGTGGAAAAGGGTATGTGTTTGTATGTGTGTGTGGCTTAAACTCAAGCCTCTTGCCATTTTTAAAAATGGGATGAGTCGTTCAATTCGTCCCCCCCCCCCCACACTTCCTGTTTCATAAGGAAAAATGTAAAAAATACAATAAAAAAAAAAATCGAACCGCACTCGTCAAGGCACTTCATGGGGACTGTAGGCCTATGTTCTCCTCTGTTGTCAGTAATCCACAATTAAAATGAAAGTGTTTATGTTAATCAGCAAGAAACACAATGTACTAACAGATGTTTTTATTGTACGAACAGTATCCAGTTTTTTTTCCCTCAAGAAATAAGCTCTGAACACAATATCTCATTCAATCCAACACGCTCTCTGTACAAGTGTTGCACACGGATAGTCTCTCTAGGCATTTTTACCTCCAGAAAGATGCCAGATGACTTAAAGACCATTCATTTCTGCAGAAATATGTGTGCTCACCTTATAAAACACTGATAATTGACTGAAAAAATGGCTCCATTGGGAGTAATAGGCCCCTGTACTGTATGTAGGGGGTGAAAGCTCTTTAAATTGCAACCCTTATCTTTTGCTCTAATACTTTGCAAACTGAGCACATTTTTAATGTTCTATTGCAAATACATAAATCTGGATTTTTATGTAATGTGCAACATAATTTGAATTTAAATCACCTAATCAAGATTGTGACATTTTGTGTGTAATTAATATAAATATGCAAATGACATTTTGGCTATTCACAGGACATTTGTGAAACTGTGTTTGTGTTATAGAAGTAATTGCATGCCATTTCATTTTTGGATATAATTTTTAGGAGCAAAACACATTTTTTCACTTGAACAGGTTATGGGTCCCTCATGTTTGAATAAATTATTCATTGTGATATTGCAAGGAGTCAAAATATGTCTTCATCATTGACCATAAGAGCTTATTCAGACAAACAAGCTGATGTAAAAAAATGTTAATAATAATTGGTTATTTGCAAATGAATGAGTCATTCTGTAGCTTTAAATGGAGAGAAAAATGTCACAAATGATTTCTGTGCTCTTTAATGCATGCTAAGTTAATGGAACCCCATCCTTTGGAAATGAAATTAATACTAATTATGCTAATTATCCTCTGTTGTTGAAATAATCACAGGAAATAAGAGGGTTGTGACAAATATCTCACTTGTTGAGTTCATCTCGTTTCTGCAGTGCGCCAAATAAATCGCACTTCCAATAAGGAAGCATTTTATTGCAGTGAATCATCATTTGATTTACCCTGTCAACAGGCCACAAAGACACAGCAATCAAATTCTCATTTTGTACAGAGTGTAAACGCGAGACCATACAAGCTGAAGTGGTCTGAAGATGCTTTCTTTATTTGGCACAAATAAAACTGGATTTAGCATGGCTTTTAGCATATTATCAATGATTGGAGAGTGTCAAATTACCTTAATCACACACTCTCAAATTCAAATCAAAAGATTAGCATGTGCGAAATGCTGGAGCAAAGCAAGGCGCTAGTTGTTGAATACAGGAGTAGTGCAGATTTTGCAAAGGGGTGTTATTAAAAATGGTTGACAAATAGGAGCATCACTGATTCTTGTGACATGGGACAAGACATGTCCCACAGCCTGGAATAAAGCAACTGATCACAACAGTTCTGATGTTTATTCTCCACTGAAAAATCAATTATTGATAACTTATAAACTTTTAAATACAGGCCTACCTTGAGCTCCAAATGTGTACGCAATTAATCGCAATGCCACAGGACCGTAATAAGGAATATTCCTGAGAAATGCAAGCTTGTAGTACCACCTGTTTACTCCAGAGGGCAGTAAGTGAAACTTCAGCTGAATGAGCAACACACAGTTTATACAGTGAACAAAACAACCATCTACAATCGATTGACAGCCCTAGTTTGAAATAATCACGCTATTCTCAATTCACTGAATTGAATGTTAGATTTGTGAACATTTTGTGGTATGATTTTGTATCCGACAAAAGAAAAAAAATTATATGAATCTTTTTGTGTGACAGTAGTGACAATTCAATTAATTGAAGATAAAAACCATCCTGTAGTCTCAGTACATTCATTCATCAATGACAATGCTAGCTTTGTTACTACTTTTTGATCCCATGCTGTTGACTCATATAGAGTAAAAATAGTGCCCTGTTTATTTTTTTCCATTTCTTTTATTAATATTATTATTGTTAAATACAGTGCTGCACATTAGAGCATCGCATTTTTAAAACTCTGAAGCATTTTTGGGCAGCCGCCTGCAATTTTTACACTCAAGTTTAAAAGCTCACCATTCACACATACTGTGGACTAATTGCAAACATTTGGTCCCATTTGTTCAGAAATACCCTCAAATAAAAAAAGACTTCAAATATTCATAAATAATATTGTATGTGTTTATAATCTTATGCTATTTATTCAAAATGCTTCTTTTATGCATAAACTTTTATTTTGTTAGTTCTATGGTGTTTGTCACATATCTGACAAATTAGTGACATGTCAATATCTGCAATGCAGAACAGCATGTGAGATGCATGGCATCATAAAACGTGCTTCCTGATTTTGAGCACGTATCACGTTTGTTTACATTTGCTCAGCTGAAGTTGCTGTTGTTGATTTTTGTTTTGCATTTTAGAATGCTGTTGTCATGGGAACGGAACATTAAAACAAGTGCGCTGTAAAGTTTTAATCTGACTTTACCATATTTAATCTTTCTGCAATTTATAGATAAGCTCCAACTTTAGCTCTCAGTCTTAGGTGTGTCTTTGAAGATTCGCATAATAATTTGGATAAAAACTGGGACAGATAATGGATAATGTTGTGCTGTTTCACTGCAATAATATGAAAATAATTCTGTTTATAGTATTCTTGTCTTTAATGAAACACCAGGGGACAACCAAACCCCCCCATCCCCACCCAAGTCTTTTTGGACTTATGGAGGGTACCTTCAAGGCCCCTTGCTTACTTCAAATCAAAGAACAAATGGATGTGACGTCATTAAGAACAAAATCTGGCCATAAAGAAGGTTTTTTTTAGTTAGTTTCGGTGGTTCGTAACAGTTCGAACACTCAGGACAACCTTCTTACTGCCATTGGTCCAAGTCATCAGTAGTCATGACCTGGAGCTACACGTACTTTGAAATTTACCTACACCTGTGTGACCATTTTCATTTTGTTCATTTTTCAAGAACATGTCATTAGCATATTTCATTCATGCATTTATTATTACAACAAAACTCATGTATCTTTAACTGCACATTGTCATATAAACAAGCAGTCAGTAACTGCATTGCTTGATTAAAACCTCACTGGTCCAAAG
Source organism: Moxostoma hubbsi (assembly GCA_032164185.1). Taxonomy (NCBI): domain Eukaryota; kingdom Metazoa; phylum Chordata; class Actinopteri; order Cypriniformes; family Catostomidae; genus Moxostoma; species Moxostoma hubbsi. The sequence continues at coordinate 2,466,746 of JAVLUX010000083.1, read as the reverse complement.
TACATTAAATAAACACAGTAACAGTTCAGAGAAAGTTGTGTTATGTAGTCTAATTGTCACATACTACCCTTTGTTTTCCCTTTAGTCATGGACTTCATTTCCCAGTATGCACTTTGGTTGATTACCCTCACCTGCCCTCCATCTTCCACAGCTGTTTCCTGTTCCATCCCCATCCTTCTGTGTATAAATACACTCTGGTCTCCTTCCCTCATCGTTGGTTCTTGTTAGTTTGTCTGTTCATTTGAATGTTTCAGACTTATTTAACCAGCAAACTGTTGTTATGTTTGATTTTCCCTTTTTCCTTAAATGTTTTATTTTCATCTTTATATCTTCTACGTTACATTAATAAAAGTAGTCTGTGTTTGGGTCCACACTTTCCCGTCTTGTCTCTCCCATCATCATTACACTAATGTACTTCATGCTTGTGAGTTCTTGTTTAATTTTGAGTTGAACATTCATAACTTGCGCATCAGTATAAGATTATTTCAGTTGTCGCTCTGGGATGTGTTAGCATTGTTAGCCAACTATGGTCAGAAGTTCCATCGTTACCAATGTAACTTCAACAATTAGGTGTTTCCTGAAACTACAGCTCTTTACCTGTTGTTAAAAGCACAGTTCCGTGTTAGTTTGCTGTGTGGACATTTCACTTCGCTGAGGCTTCTGTATCTTATATATCTTTCATTCTATCAAGACTTTGACCATGTTTACATGCATTTACATGAAAGTAGAGTTCTGAAACTCTGCCGGTTAAGGGATTAAAAACGTTCATGTTTGTTAACGCATAAATGCAGTTAATATGATTTTGAAGAGTGCGAATGTGCATATGTTCAAGTATGTCAGGGGAATACCAAAGTCTAATATAGAGGGAAACCCATCTATTGCAGCACAATGCATGTGTCGATTACAAAGTACATTGAGCTTTCGTTTCTTTGGCAACTGTCTCGCGTTAAACGGCTTTCTGTTGTATGTGTAAATGAGCTATGATAATTTAATATTAAAGGGAAGCTATTACTCCACCCCCTGATGAACGTCATTAACAACAGCTCAACCAGCGTGTTTCGAACAATGGATATGCGACTTAGTTACTATGGATTTGACTAGCTAGTTGATTTCTACCGATAACATTCATTTGGGAATCAAAATACACTAATAGAGGGCAGTGCTGCCGCTAAATCGCACTGCTGGACACTTCGTAAGAGTATTTTAGTACAGTGTGTAATCCGCATTGCCGGAAAATTACACACACAGGTTTATTTTTAATGGAACTGGGTCTGAACAAGAACTAGTTATTGGTACCCAACCCTAACTATGACTATGGTTGGTAGGGTTTTTTAGGTGTTTCGAGGGTTGTTGCTATTCAAAAGAGCCAATTGGTTGAGCCAATGTGTGTCAAAATGGTTGAGATGCTCAAACAGAACAAACAGAAGTTTTAACAGCACCACAGAGCCACAGTGTATACACATTTGGGGGGAAATCAATCTACACACATCATTTTTATAGTTGTCTTTGCAGATTGAGATGGGAGAAGTGAAAGTATTTCAATGTGCAATGAAAAAAATGTTGTTTTTTTTTCAAATATATTTTATTATGTAATCTTCAGCATTTTAAAGCAACACTCACAGCAGCTAATATTTTAAGTATTTTGGTGCGGTTTACCTGTGAATTGTGCCTAATACTGAGATCCATGTTATGAATCCTTCTCTGGATTTTTTCTCTGGATGACTGCTGGCACTCAACAACTCTGTCAATGTGCCACAATTCACCAAGACAACAGATATTATGGGGCAATGTAGCGTATGAGTGGAGACTGGCCAGTGTCCACGGCACCAGCTGTCCACTCCTGACCATCTCCTATCTGAGTGTCCGTATGGACAGAGACATTCTGGGAGTTCAATAGCAGTGGACCCTGTCCTGTGTGTGAAATTGCCTCAAGCGTAATATTCCTGAAGAAACCACTGTTCACTATAAACTAATGATGATTTTGTTCTCATTGACCTCTGAAGGAATATTTTCTTCCAGGAAATGGACTTTAGAGAACTTCAGTACTAACATAGCATGAAAAAGGTTTGAGGTTTCACCCACCCCCAAACTGCAAACCCAGCTTTCTTCTTTGCAATTCCTACATCATATAAACACTATTTGGATAAAGAAAAACAGATTACAAAATGTAAATCCAGAGACAGTATAAGTAGAAGACAGACCTTTTTTTGAATACTACACCTATGTTTGAAATAGAATAATCCTTTTACTTTTTCGGCAGTATATACTGTATAGTATGCATACTGTGCCTAGCATGCAACACCGTATGGCAGCTGCAGGACTAGAGCCAACTGCCTTTTTAAAAAATAAATAAATTGCTTTTTATTTTTAATTCAAGTGTACGTGTGCACATTAGAAGGACCAGCTTGAAAAATACAGTTTATGAGCCTGTTTTGAGCTATAGAAACAACATTTATGATACAACTATTGTCTTATTTTATTGAAACATAAGCTTAGACAATAGTTTTGGAGATTTTGAGACTTTCCTCATTCAAGTAAACGGGAGCTGTACTTGTCTAGAAAGAAAACAGCTGATAGTGGTATTTCCAAGATGGCTACTGTTAGGACAGACTTGGGTTAAAGGGGCCTTTCGTACAACCAAGTGCTGTGAAGTGTGGCATCATTTGACTAACTCAAGTAGGAAAATGAATGACAAATATTTATTTTATGGCAGTAAAATCTTTTTAAAGGCCTCCACGTCCAATTTCACACAATCTGCAAAACTCAAGAAAGAGGCCTGTGCAATTTTTACAAGAGTTGATTGATGGTGTTCAGTGAGTTATAAAGAATGGGACGACAAAAGTACAGTTGAACTTCTGCTCTACCTTGACGCATTGCTTAAACCACAGGACTCCGTAACATTTATTACTAAATATTTGTATCATTAAGAATACTGAGAGATGATCAGGTCCACATGGAACAGAACACTTATGTTTGTACTTTGATTAAAACAAAATCCAAATGACCATCATTCATGCCCATTCATTCAAGTTCTGCACATCATCCGCCCCTTGACCAGTATTTTTATTTTATTGATTTCCAGTAAAAAGATCTATACATCCTGAACACAATGCATAAACCTATCTAAATAGTTAGATTTATGCTTAAAACAAGAAAAAACTATTCACAGATGTGGTAAGAGAAATAAACTATATATACTTGATACTCTAAGCTCCATTTAACACATTTTAATATATTTAACGCAGTGCATTTATCATGTTTTATGAAGGTTTAAATATTTTAGCAGGAAAACAAAGAAAAAAATATTATTATTATTATTTTTTTTTTCAGTATATGATACTCACAGCTCAACTTTACACATTAAAAAAAAAAAAGAATGCAGTACATTTCTTTTGTCAGGATTTATATTTTCTTTTGGATAAAAAAATAATAATATATGAAAATTATTTTAAAGTATAAAGTACTCTCTGCTCCATTTAACACATTTATAAGTGTTTGATGCAGTACGTTTATCTTGTTTTAGCAATGTTTCAATGTTTTTTTCAGGAAAAAAAAATATGAATCATTTGCATTTCTTACATTTGTTTCTGTATGCAGTTACATCTATTTAACACATTATAAAATGTTTATTGCAATACATCTTGTTTTAAGAATGTTTCTTTTCTTTTGGTTTTATATATATATATATATATATATATATATATATATATATATATATATATATATATATATATATATATATATATAAATATATATATATAGTACTGTGCAAAAGTCTGAGGCACATAAGAAGCTTCACAAAAACATTTGTCTTAAGATGGTTATTTATTTCTTCAATTTTAGTGTATACTTTTTAGACATTTTAGACAAATAGAATAGAACAGAATAGAAGAACAGGGAGCCCTGCAACATATGGCAAGTTCCCCACAGAGCTCCCCACTAAATATTGAGTCAGTCTGAGATTAAATATAGAGACAGAAGCAATTGATACAGATGAAATGGAAGAACCGTGGCAAATTCTCCAAGAAGCTTTAAACATCCTATCTGCCAACAACCAAGAAACACTGTGTCCAGGTGTACCTAAGAGAATTTGTGTTGTTTTGATGGCAAAGGTGGTCACACCAAATATTGATGTTAGAGTTTTTTTTAATTTATAATTTTAATTTAATTTATTAAAAAGAAAAAAATGAAATATCATATTGACATAAGTATTCAGACCCTTTGCTATGACACTTGAAATGTTGCTCAGGTGCATCACATTTCTCTGGATAATCTTTGAGATGTTTCTACACTTTGATTGGAGTCCACTTGTGGCAAATTCAATTGATTGGACATGATTTGGAAAGGCGCACACCTGTCTATATAAGGTCTCACAGTTGGAAATGCATATCAGAGCAAAAACCTGCAAACTGTAAGTCTACAAAAATATTTTGGCTGCATTGAAAGTTCCCAAGAGCACAGTGGCCTCCATACAACAACCAGGATTCTTCCTTGTGCTGGCCACCCAGCCAAACTGAGCAATCGGTGGGTGGAGAAGGAAGTAAGAGAGGTGACCAAGAATCCAATGGTCAATCTGGTTGAGCTCCAGAGATCATGTGTGGCGATGGAAGAAACTTGCAGTAGGACAACCATCACTGTAACACTCCACCGATCTGGACTTTATGGCAGAGTGGCCAGACAGAAGCCTTTCGTCAGTGCAAGACACACAAAAAAGCACCTAAAGGACCATCAGACTTCGAGAAAAAAGATTCTCTGGTCTGATGAAATGAAGATTGAACTGTTTGGCCTCAATTCCAAGCATCATGTCTGTATGAAAACAGACCCCGCTCATCACCTGCACAATACCATCCCAACGGTAAAGCATGGTGGTTGTAGCATCATGCTGTGAGAGTGTTTTTTAGTGGCAGGGACTGGGGGACTGGTCAGTATTGAAGGAATGCTGAATGCAGCAAAATACAGAGATATCCTTAATGAAAACCTGGTCCAGAGCACCCAGGACCTCAGACAGGGCCGAAAGTTCACCTTCCAATAGGACAATGACCCTATGCACACAGCCAAGACAATGCAAGAATGGATTAGGGACAACTCTGTGAATGCCCTTGAGTGGCCCAGACAGAGCCCGGATTGAACCCAATTTAACATCTCTGAAGATCCTGAAAATGGCTGTCCACCAACGGTCCCCATCCAACCTGACAGAGCTTGAGAGGATCTGCAGAGAATGGCAGAAAATCCTCAAATCCAGGTGTCAAAGCTTGTCGCATCATACCCATGAAGAACTGAGGCTGTAATGCTGCCAAAGGTGCTTCAACTTAAGTACTGAGTTAAGGGTCTGAATACTTATGTCAGTGTTATATTTCAGCTTAAATATAAAATATTTCAATTTAGTAATACATTTGCAAATTATCAAAAATCCGTTTTTTGCTTTGTCTTTATGGGGTATGGAGTGTAGATTGATGAGAAAAACAAATATTTAAAGCATTTTAGCAGAAGGTTGAAACAACAAAATGTGAAAAAACATTAAGGCGTCTGAATACATTCTGAATTCACAGAAAGCATGTGTAAAGATTGTGTGTGTGTGTGCGTGCATGTGTGTCTTTATATATATATATTTGCAATATGTGGTTCTCACAGCTAAATGTAACAAATTTTACATGTTAAATACACATTTATCTTGTTTTAGGGATGTTTAGATATAATTTTTTTCTGGAAAAAATACTGAGAAAAAGTGTTTAATTTTTGCAGTATATAATACTCTTTCAGCTCTTTGTAACACATTTTAAAATATTTAGCGCTTTATCATGTTTGAAGGACATTTCGATTTTTTTTCTTCTGGAAAACATACAAACAAAAATATTAAGGTACACAGAACTCACAGCTCCATTAAACACATTTTAAAATGTTTAATTCATGTAGAAACCCATTCTACAGAATTCTGCAGATTTCCATCCAAATTCAGTAAAGATAATGCACAAAATGATGTATTTATTGTAACTCCTCCTCCTTAATTGTCATGTTTGAGAATGATAAGGCGTGGGCAGTATTTTGAGGATTGCATCTATAGGTGTCAGTTATCAATGCTTGACAAACTGATTCATATGGACTGTTGATGGGACGCTGGATAATACCAGCTAACCTCATTTGTTGTTATATAATTGCCTGTCTTTACAGACAGGCCAAAAAGCCTACCACTGAAGATTGCCAACAGACATGAGATCACAAATGTGTTTAGTTTCTCCTAGTTTGCACACTGACAACAATTGCATTTCAAAAGCACAATGGATGCATCTGTAGTCAAATTGCAGTAAGCGCTAACTTAAAATGCTTGGCATATGGCCTGCATCTGTGAATGCTTTTATGTAGTAACTCCACATCACAATCAAACATGCATCTGACTAGATGGTAGCACTGCATGTTAGCATCAAAAAACAACTTTTACCAAGGATATATCTGTCTTTAACAAAAAACGGGGACTGTTTTCCACATTCACAGGCAGCATGTAAATAATTGTGACAAGGGTGCTAAAATGCCCTTTGCCATGTCAGCTGTGTATTGATTCTACATAAAGTAGAATGTTACAGCACAGCCTTGACTTTAGTTTGGGACACAAAATACCAATACTCCTTAAAGGGAGAACAACCGTTGTGGGGTTTGGAGGCCCTCCCTTGCTGTGGAGGCCCTAAGCAATTGCCTTCTCTGCCTATAGATGTTGTTGGCTTCCCACTTTTGATGTTGTAATGAAGAGTATGCCACTATAAGTGTTTTGTTGTCGGGGAGAATAGCAAAAATGGAGGACGTCAGGTTCATTTTTGCATATGTTTTGGGAAACTCTTACTTTAACACCATAATACATGTTTACAGCTTGCTGAAGATTTTTGATAAATTACTGGGTTTGAATACCGTTCGGATTGGGTAGAGTAGGACACACATGTGGGGTAGTCGTGCAATTTTTCAAGCCACACACTCTAAATGCGCCGTGTGTGCATGCACCTGGAATTCTTTGCGCTAATTAGTGGGTCCACAAATTGGCATCATTTACATTTGAGCTAACAAAGAAGAAGCTCTAGAAGAAACCGTAATCATTGCTAAACAACAGAACAAGAATGTGGAAACATATCTCAGGACACTTTTTCTCAACGGTCTCTGTTATAGCTGTAGACGTGTAACAGCAAAAACAATTTGTCTGCGGACCATGGGCATTGACGCTTTTCACCTGAGAGTCATTTTGCTTGTTCTCGAAGTGTTGTATTTGAAGCGGATAATTAAGGCTATGATTCATAATATTTGTAAATTGAGGGCGCTATTGTGCAACTGTTTCATTTGCCAGCCACAAGAACAAATAATGCTGCTCTTTTGCTAGGTTTTGTTCTCAAAATGATCTTTAGAGGATGGGGTTTTGGAATTAGGGGGTGTGGTTATTTCATCGGCTCAATCACATGAAAGCTTCAGAGCTTGAAAATTGCTTACAGCACTTTTAAGTCAGTCGAGTAAAAATGTAATTTTAGAACAAAAATGCAATTTCAGAAATTAATTAATTCTTGTTTTCCATTTTACCAGAACCTTCTAGGTTGCTCACGAAACATGCTATCAGTAGCACTAGAGGTAAATGCTTGAATTAATGAAATAATTTCTGATGGGAGTTGCCGCTTGGGGTCAATGTCAGGGTATATTCAGCTTTTGGAAACAATATGTAGATTTCCTTTGTTGAATTTGTATTGGCCAATGTAAAGTTTTGCTTTTGATTGTTGACACATTATTTTGTGCATATTTTGTGTAGTGTTGGTGTAGAACAGAGATTAAACATACCAGAAAATACAACTCATTTACAAAGTTTATATGGAAACAGGCTTGTGCGACCAGGGCCTTGTATGAGCATATGGGAACTAAGCAAACTCTTTCTTGGAAAATGGTAAATTGTGACTTACTTGAGTTCAGCCTGCCTCAAAGAAAAAATAAAATGCTGAAAAAAAAAAAATACTTTCTATACCTTTTGTTTATGAACATTACTGAAACCCATTTTGTGTACCTTATGCTCAATGTTACATCTCCAAGATTAATGTAGGGTTGTGTAAAGTGTCCATGAAAGGATCAATTATTTACCACTTTGATATGTTTTAAAGGTTTGTATGTATGACAGCCATATTTCAACTTTCATCATAGCTTTCACAAAGGGCAATGCAGAGTTTATCTAAATTAAAAGTTGTGAAATCAAATGCATTGTAACTCATTCTGCTTTTAAAACTTGAAGCCAGTTATGCCAAATGCAGTTAGCAATCCATTAGCTGCCATCTCATGTGGCCAAACCAGCCAAATCCATAACCTGATATGACGTGAGTGGAGAACTCACAGATTTTGGAATGCAACTCAACCTGACCTTTTACATAAAAATAAGTTGTATCATTGCTTGCATGTGTGTCTGTGCACTTGTTCACTGATGCAAATTAAAGCATGTAAACAGTTTTTTATCATGCATTTTGGATTTGCTTGAATTTGGGGTCTGTGTCAAATTTCAGGCAAAGCGAATATTGTCTTCAAAGATGTTTTGGTAACACTTTACAATATAAAATAATAAGTGCACATGCAAACGTGTGCAAAAAGTACGGGACAGTACAATAAATTACTAACAATGAACAGGACAATAGGCACAGTGAGAGACAGTGCAGCGCCGACCAGTACACAGTAGCGCAAAGATGACAGTTTCTAAAATTGCCAAATGTAAACATAACATACTATCAGATAGTGTTCTATGCACATAGCAGTTATTGAGGTAGCAGCCAGTTATAAAGTGACAATAATTAAAGTGCAACTCTGGACATGTGTGTGCGTGTGTGTGTGTGTGTGTGTGTGTGTGTGTGTGTGTGTGTCAGTCCAGTCTCTGAGTATCGAGGAGTCTGATGACTTGGGGGAAGAAGCTGTTACACAGTCTGGCCGTGAGGGCCCGACTGTTTCAGTACCTCTTGCCAGACGGCAGGAGGGTGAAGAGTTTGTGTGAGGGGTGTGTGGAGTCATCCACAATGCTGGTTGCTTTGCTGATACTGTGTTTTTTGTAAATGTCTTTGATGGAGGGAAGAGAGACCCCGATTATCTTCTCAGCTGTCCTCACTATCCTCTGCAGGGCTTTGCGGTCTGAAACGGTGCAAGTCCCAAACCAGGCAGTGATGCAGCTGCTCAGGATGCTCTCAATAGTCGCTCTATAGAATGTAGTGAGGATGCGGGGTGGGAGATGTGCTTTTCTCAGTCTTTGAAGAAAGTAGAGACGCTGCTGTGCTTTCTTGGTAATCGAGCTGGTGTTGAGGGACCAGGTGAGGTCCTCCGCCAGGTGAACACCAAGGAATTTGGTGCTCTTGATGATCTCCACAGATCAGCCGTCGATGTTCAGCGGAGAGCGGTCAATCTGTTCTCTCATAAAGTCAAAAACAATCTCTTTTGTTTTGTCCACAACCAGTCCATTAGCCGTTGCAATAATTCAATAAACATCAGCCCCTCTACTGCTCTTGAGTAGTCCCTCATGTAGAACAAATTTGCCTCGAGGATCCATACATTCCGCCATGGAAGTTTTTACAATTTATGTAAAATTTGCGCAAACTGTTTATCCAAAGGGCTATCCTATTTACAAACAGCTGATCTTTTAAAGAAATGGTTTACCCAAATATCAAAATTCTGTCACTGTGCACTCACCCTCATACCGTCCCATATGCCATTATTCTTTAGTGAAATGGAACAGGAGCTTTTTTGATGAATTCTCATGCAGCTTTTCTCCATACAATAGCAGTGGCCAGTGATCATGTCTGTCAAGCTCCAAAAAAACACAACATACTACAAAAGCACCATAAATGTAGAGCATACAACTAATGCGTAGACCCACTTTATATTAGGTGTCTTGAACTACTATTTACTTATTATATACATAAGTGTTTGTAACATATGGAGAATGGAGGAGTCAGGAGGCAGCGGAATAATTTTTACTACTCCTTTAGTATCAGAAAGAACATAAAAATGGTTTTGTGGCCAAATAAACACTCAAGCAAGTCAATGAGTGATCATATCAATATTAGTAGTCACACACACAGCTGACTCTCTCTCAGCTCTCTTTTTCTCCCAACTGATGCGTCTGTCCACCTTTTCAGGTCTCCATCCACCATCACTATACCGAGAGACAGGTGTTAATGATAATGAAGCCAAGGTGACGAGCCTTACCGCTCTCCCGCAGGCAGATACATATCCATGCCCCCATTCCAACAGTGTTGTTGCATTGTATTTACATTTAAATTACCTGCATTTAATTACACCTGTAGTTACACTGTTAACCTTACTCTAACCCCTACCCCTAAACCTATCCAAACCTGAATAGCAGCAAATGTGAATCTTTTTAGAATTTTGCAGAAAAACATGTAATTACACAGTAATTGTATGTATTTTAATGTTAGTACATAGTATTTAAAGACATCTAATATAAAGTGGGGCATAATGCGCTAAAAGCTCTCAATTTTTATTCTCCATTTCACATATTCAAAACAGCATGTTAGGTTTGTTACAACCAGTGTTGGGTGTAATCTGATTACAAAGTAATTAGTTACTGCAATATAAAGACTTTTTAGTCACAAAGTACTGTAACACATTGGAATATTTTTTTTGTAATCTTGTTACTGACTTCTAATTAAGGTATTTTCTTTTAAATACATTACTTAGGTTACACATATTTCTAAAATATTATTTATTTATAATGACTTTATGTATTTATAAAGTCATATGTACATCTGTTTGTGTTTCTGTGACACAGTAATGCGTACAACACTGAAAAAGGAGGAAATATTGACATTTTGAAATCATTGAGCAGAAAAAGCTTTCTGTGAAACGTGTTTTAGAAAATAACTTTTAAATGTGATAACTTTTCTGATACATTAATTGATAAAGTAATATGATTACAATTTGTAAATAAATAATTAGTAAGTTGTTTTGGATTACTTATTAAGTGACTTACCCAACACTGGTTGCGACACATGCGTGAACAAATGGCGTTTTGGCATACTGAAGTCAACTTTTTTAATTTTTGCGATTTATGAAAATTATTAAGTAATTTATAGTAATTACAGTCATTCTTACAATTTGATTTAAATCAGGTAACATTCAGTTCCTAATAAAGGTACAGCCGTTATTAAAGGGGTCATAAAATGCTCTTTTTTTATATATAGTTTATTTATCTTCCCTTAGGTCCAGTGATAATGTTAGTAAAGCTTTTTTGCACTAAAACAGTCATTATTTTGTAATATATTATTATTTTCCATCCTGTCTCTGTCTGAAACACTTGGTTTTGGCCTAAGCGCTTCCTTAAAACTTTAATGTGTAAGCCCCATGATTGGCTAACATGTGCAGCCACTCAAATACAGCCATATTTGAAACTCAATCTGAAGAGAATGAACTAGCTCATTTATAACATTGTAAAACTAAATTTCAGGGTTTACACATAACGGACACCCAACACATTCTATCCGAAGATATTAAAGTGTTTATCGCAAACACAACTGTTAACACTCACACCATGTCTACACCAGACACGCGAGACACATTGTGTCTAAAGCAATAGAGCCCATTATAATCAATGATGCTGTCTATACTGGAAGCATCTGTTGTAGCGCGTTGCACTGACAGTAAACGGGTGTCCCATGCCATTTTGCGCTGCATGCGCTGGCAGTGTTGTAGTACTTGGCGATATTGATGACTCCTGACTCTTCTCTGACTTGAATACTAATGACTCGGACTTGAACTCAAGCATTGGGTGCATTCTGATGTGGAGGAGAGGACACATTACAATGTTAACTTTTGCATTCTGCCTTTTTATGAAATGAGATCACATGCATGTCATGCCATGCGCACGCATATGGATTTCCTTTGCTTTCACTCAAAACAAGATGCGCACACTCAAATCTCCCTGCTGTTGTTCAGAGAGTGTGTGTGTTCTACTCAAAACTTTTCATGTGTACTCGCAAATCTATTATAACGCAAAATAACTTTGCCTCTGTAGACCTGGTATAGCGAGGGAAAATACCGTAGTTTGAGGAATCAACTTGTCATTTTGTCGGTTATGCATAATGAATGGTTAAAGTCGTACTGTAAGGATGATATTCTGATGCTCACTGACAGTGTAAGAGACATGAGCAAATCAAATGACAGAAACAGTTAACAAAGCAGTATTGACTCAAGATCTAATGACTTGACTACAACACTGTGCGCTGGTGCTACTACTACCAACAACACAAATAAATGGTTTAGAAAGTTTGTGTCGACGTGTCCAGTGTAGTCAGCCTCAAGCCGTTGCGTGGTCAGCACCATAAACTATCAAACAGTCATGACATTTAAAATATTCATGAATGGAACTGTTTAGTTACGTTTTGCAATCGGGTCCAAGTGTTTTTAACTGTCCCATCCTTCAATAACAGTTCCTTGGCAAAGCGTGAATCATTTTCTGACTGGTTCCCAATCAACCCATGCTGATATAAGCCAAACAACTTGCAATCTACGCTGAATTATGCTGAAGTCACATCCACATGGCCCACGAGCATAATCCAAAGCACAGAGTGAACTAGATGCACACACATACAGTTTCCAGTATCATCCTGCACTGCAATATATGCATCAAGATGGTCAGTAACTGTCTAGTGCCTGTTTACATACACCAGCAATTAAAAATAGCGTATATGGGTGTGAGAACATGTCCATGATGCCTTTGTGCTCAAAACAAGAAGAGGCACAGCAACTGAATGAAACCGAATTGGCTTTTCCTTTTCAGAATTGTAACTTGACACCGTGTCTTGATAAATGACAACGGTCAAAGACGTCTGTCTAGTGCATGTTTATATATAAAAATAATGCTAAATAGTCCACATGTGTCCCTGTTGGTGTTCAGGAATAGTGAACCCACACCAGGCCTGTCTGTCCTACTCTCTCTCAGTTTATGAACTGAAGGACCAGTGGGTGGGGGCAAAGGTGTGATGATGTGAAGAAGGCACTGATGTTTTTTCGCTGTAGAGCCGGTGATAAATTAACGGGGCCCCAAATGACGTAGGGAAGTCAAGGATGTAGAGAACGAGGCATTTTGGTAGCTTTGTTTCAATAAATGCTTTTATTCAATTGGGGATAAAGTTTTGAGTTCTGAAATTTACATTTTTATGTTTTTATATTAGAATGGTTTTTTATTTGTCAAAAAAAATTTGATTCCTCATGAATTCTCTCCTTTAATAAACTGGCCAAACCTAATCACATGGGCGAGTGTTAATTTTGGACCCTGGTTGTCAATATTCATCTATAATATCTATTATAGACAAAAACCATTCACACAAAATATTCGAGTCCTATCAGGTATAAAAAGTCTATACTGATGTTCCTGTAGTGAGAAATCAGTTAAAACAAAACAAAACCTGAAACTTTGGTTTCCTGTACAGCACCTTCCTATAGGCATAACCACTGAAATCTGCTAATTGCCACTTGCAGCTAAATTTCCAATTCAAATTCCTTCTCGTTTGCACTGTCCCTTTTTTAAAAGAAAGACATTAAATTATATGAGTCAAGGGTGGAGGTCCCTTGCGAAAATCCAGTCATACCTCCAGATTTAAAAGGCAAATGTTATAACCCCACACACCAATTTGGCTGACATTACATCAAAATTAATGGAGCTGTCAAGGCTATGTATAGCACTGTGGCAGCGCCATCATTTGGATGTAATCCGGAGGCCTGGTCACATTAGCCTTCCCATCTTTGTCCCAGCAAAGCACAGGAAGACTGGCTTTTGTGGGTCACATTTAATAGTTTTAGAAAAGTGACACTGGGCCATTCAGATGTGTGGTGTACCCTTCATGCCACGATTGCTAATCAGAGACATCTGTGTGTCTCGCGCACCTCACCTTTGACTGAGGATCAGAGGCATAGAACAGGGACCCTGCGAATAATTGCTACTCCCAATAATAAGGGCGAGTGATTTACGCCGCTTTGGTGTAGTTATTTCCTCCATTGCAAACAATCATGCTCTCTGACAGCTAACAGACCACAGTATCATTATTAGGGGCTCAAGGTTTTATTTATATTCCTTGCTTGCTGTTCCTGGCCATTTTCTGAGATGCAAGCGCTGTCACTTTTCGCTGATGGACTGTAATTTCTTGTCAAATTTCTAAAGCCCCAGGAATACCCTGACATATATAACCATTAACTTCCCCAATGCTACTCTTTTGCAGTAACTAATGTAAGAGATATCTCAGATAAAATGGCCATTCATTCACTTTATCTTAAATGTCCACATCCAATCAAAATATACTCTATTTACATTCTTATTAATTGCTCTTGGTCTCACACGTGCCATGACACATATCATGGCAGTTTCCAGGTGTAATGTCCACTGTGTGGGGCTAAAAGCGTGTTAAATATTCTCCCAAACAGATGAGGTTTTTAGGTTAATTCTCTATTGAGTTTTAAATCAAGAAACCCTACATCCCTACCCTAAACCTTTAATCTAAACCTAACTTTAGTGTCATGAAAAACTTCTATGACACTTTCAACGCATGTGTTGACGTGTGCTCGAGCAATGATTTTGCTTGAACATTGGGGGTTTGCAGCATAAAGCACTTACTCATGTATCCATTTATCATGATATAAATAATGTGTGTGTTGTTGGATGTAAAGCAAAAATTTTAATTATCTCATTACAAGCCATGCATTATAGCAAAATATGAGGAACAGGGTGAAAAGAAAGTGTTTATGAACTGATTATCTTCCCTTTCTTTCTTGATTTGAGTGAAAGGGAATAGAAGTCATTGTTGTTGTAGCAACTCTATTATGACACTGCAGTGAAACATACAGCCAAAATAATTTCTCATTGAATATCCTCAATATTCAATATTCCCAAATGCTCACAGGAGCCTCTCTACACAATTCTGTTACCATTTAGGCCAAACTCCAAACCCCTCAAAAGTTGAACATTTTCAAGTTTTAAAGATGATCAAGTTGCACATTAATTTAGTTCAAAATATTAAAAAACAAGAACCGTAATTGATTTTGAATTGCAAATGGGGGGGGGGGTGTATTTGATTGCAGGCTAAATGATTCACTGATAAGGTACCCTTTTTGAGAGTATAGGCTACTATTGTTCTAAATTGTTAGTGAGCTACACATTACTGTAAAGTGTATGGGCATATATTTACCACACCATTCAGAAGTAAACTGTGTTGGAGATCTGGGGTGCGTTTCCCAAAAACATTGTTTGTCAACTATGGTCACACGTTCCATCCTTACCGATTTGTTAGTTTTGCTGTGTGGACATCATATGACTTTGTTGAAGCTTCTATATATTTCATTCCATATATCTTTAATCCTGTCAAGACTTTGACAACATTTGCATGCACTTAAGAAAAATGCTTATTCCATTGTTTTGCATAAAGCGCCAGTCAAACATCACATAAACTCGGATGCAGCAGTTTAAGGGATTAAAGGCTGTTTAGAGAAAGCACTTTATCACACATAGTTTCTATTGGAGAACACAGCCTATGTGTTCATGTTAATGCATAAGTGGCGTTCTAATTGAAGTGAGCACATGTGCGTACGCGCTCAAGTGCGCTGGGGGAATCCCGAAGTCTGATGTAAAGGGAAACCACACTCTTCATCATACAATAGTGGTTAAGCAGTGAGTTATGTAGTTGTACACACCTGATGCCGGACATGCTGCGGTGCTTGCATGCATGCGTCACAAGTTCAAATCCGGCTCAGGTTATTTCCCGATCGCACTCATCTTCTACCCTTTCCTGTCCATGTTCTCTACTGGCCTTTCAATTAAAAGCAAAGATAAAATGACAGCAACATAACATTTTGTAACATTTTACATTAACATTCCCTTTGTTAAGGATATATAAATGGGTACATAAATGACTGATAAGTCATTTACAAAGGCATTATTAATAATTGATATGCTGTTATAACAGCATGAATAAAAGGGTGACTTCCATGAAATACTTTCCAAATAGTGATCCTTTCAACTTGCATATTATACATGCTTAATAAATACACTTATTCATACTTATATTAATCAAAACATAAAATGCCCTAATTCATTATTTATGTCACACTGCTGCAGAAATAGACTATTATAGTGAAATTAACCTCCTGAGACCCGAGGGTGTTGAGTGGTTCAAACATCATCTGCAGCATAAAACTGAACTTTTGATAGGAATGATTAAATGCACTTGGCTTCATGGGAAGGTTGCACAAGGGTAAAAGTAGGTATTATGTAAGTTTGCTACATTACTGTAATATCTTGACTCACTTTTGATGTCACATTCTTTGTCACGTTGATGTTAAAAGAATAATGCTACTCTGAGTGTGTCCTAACTTACCTAGTCCTAGTTACCTAAAGTCCTTTGCAAAAACACTTTTCAGGTCTTCATGTTCATTGACTATATAGAATATATAAGGCTGATGACTATTAAACCATACTAGACTTTAAGTCCATGGAGTTCTAATGTTGGTGACACCTTATGCTATGCTTCATAGGAGTCCATTTTACATGGAGGTACATTTTCATAATGTTATGAAGCATATATAACCCTTTTTAGTAAAAACCATGAAAGACACCATCTTTATGCATGTTGTTATAGATTTGTATCATTCAAACGCCCCACCAAGAGCGAGAACCACCTTATAGCGACCACAAGGAAGGTGACCCACGTGACCCTACCCACCCTAGCAACCAGGCCAACTGGTTGCTTAGGAAGCCTGACTGGAGTCACTCAGGACCCTCTGGATTTTAACTCGCAATTCCAGGTGTGGTAGTCAGTTTCTTTGCTTGCTGAGCTACCCCGGACCCCTAAGATATTTACATTTACATTTATTCATTTGGCGGAGACTTTTATCCAAAGCGACTTACAAAAGTGGAATAATACATCATAAGCGATTTATCTTAAGGAGACGGCAGTACGAAAAGTGCTGCATTACAAAGTTTCACTAGCATGGAAGCAGTTACATTTTATTAAAACTTGTTGTCAAAGAATATATCGTTCTTACCCCATTGGTAAATTATTATTATTATTGCTATTATTGTTATTATTAATAGGTTTTGTTTTAAGCACAAAAAATTACAACCTTTTGTTTGATGAACAGCAGAAAATGATTTATCAGTGGGGTAAAAATAATAATAAACATAACTAAACTTAGACATATTCTTCTGCTTCTGCTTCTCAAGTAAATTTTCATGTTTATTTGGTAGCCTATATGGAAAGTGTGTGGGTTTAAACATTATATATATATATATATATAAATGAGCATATTGTGCATAAAATTATAGTATATTGTACAATGTCTCTGTGTAAATATTTCCTGGTGAAGAGATGTTGTGGAGTGTTAACGGTTCATGAGAGAGTTGGCCTGTGGCAAAAACTGCTCTTATGACTGGATGTTCTGCTCCTCTTGTGTACATACCGAGATAAATATTTATCTGCATTGGAAAGTGTTTCTTATTTACATAGTAAGTGAGTTTGAAAGTGCATAAGAGCTGAACATGCACTCTGTGTGATGTGTAATCAGTGAAGTGGTCTGTTCCTCTCCCTTCACACATCCACAGAGCAAAATAAAAGCGGAGTGATATGATGGGCGGGAGCTGAACGCCAGACATTACCGGAGAGTGCTTCAGTGCAAGCAGCTTGCTCTTGTCTGTATTACTCTAGTCCCCTGCAAGAAATGAAATTAGTTTCCATGGTGACAATCTTCTTGTCTTGGCAATAGACTTCTCTTGCACAGATGACTCTGACACTATGTACACTTCTGTATGGCTGTATGGCTCAGTGGCACGAAAGCCAAGTATAACTGTTCGTCACATCTTAATAAATCAACTGTTTCCTGTTGTGATGACCTCAAACATGTGACTAAATAATGAGGTCATAAAATGCAGTCTGTGATTCTGAGAACAAAAGTGTTGTACAAAGATATTAATACCTGTTTGTGAAAGGACATGCAGATAAAAATGATTTATACTTGTGAAAGTTATCTTTGCGTTGATTTTGAATGCAGTAAGTAACTTGTCCAATAGCAACCTGCTGTTATTAATTTTATTTGTTAAATGCCAAATAGAATTTTAGACTATATGCGGATGAATAATTTAAGTAGTAAAGACAGATATTTCATGTCTGATGGCAGTTTTATTTTTGTTTGGGCTGTAATCGAGTTAATTGCATTATTTGCAATTCAATATAATGATTAAATAATTATAAAGTTATTTTTAAAATAATATAAAAATTATATATATATATATATATATATATATATATATAGTTTTCTTTTATATTTACCTGGGCAAATATAAAATTTGCCGTGCGGTTTGGCAATTAATTGAAAGGATAAAAACGGTGTCTTTAAGAGAAGTTGAAACAGTATTTATAATTTTTGTTTTACATGTACGTCATTTTTTTTTCTCCTGTTTTCAATGATCATTAAATATGGGGTCCATTCATACACAAAAATGCTGCCTGCGAAGTCATCGATTACCTGGGCAGTGAGGCAGCTAGGAATGTGTAGGAAAGCTGTTTTCACGCTTCTTAAATTTAATTATTCCTCCCTCTTAGGAAATGACCTGGAACCCAGTTGCTTTGAATACTCAGTGAAAATAAGCAGTTCTTTATACCAGCATTTATTGCAAAATATTTAATTACACGATGATGATCTGCTCCGATAAGATGCATTAGTAGGTTGTGAAATGCGAGGTGAGCAGCGATTGTGTCGACAAGTGTTTAGGGCCCGGCCTGTTGTTGACACCTCTTCTCTGTTGACGCCACTTCTCATTTGTCACATTGATGATTTGGCTTCTGTCAAGAAAGCAAAGTTTACTCGCAGACTCTCACTGAGTTTTATAATGAGGAGCGAGAGCTGTGCTTTTATGGGATGGCAGTGAACTGTTGCAGTCTGACGTCTCTCCTGGCGAAGCCTATGAAGCTCGGCACTGTTGATAGTTTCCTCCCGAGAGAGCCTGTGTGGAATTTGTGTCTGGTCAATGTGCAGTTTCTTGGATTAACTCCAGGATTATAATTAACACAGCCTTGGGATCACCTGTGGTAGTGCCACCTGGGTTACATGGATCTGGATATACATCTCTGTCTATGTGCGTGCCATATGTGTGGATTAAGAGGTCATTGCTTTAGTAAGTCTTAGACATGTCATAAGGTCTAATGCAAGACTGTAGTGTTATGGCTGATGCATGTCATAAACCGTCCTGGGACGCAGCAGTTATTTTTTATTATTTATTTTTGGTACTATGTCACTATAGTTTTGAAGCATAAGAAACATTAATATACAGTATATGTGGGTATATTTGTGTTTCTATGCTGTAAAACAACGTGTTGTTCAGTGTTAGTTCATGATACCTACTGTAATGTTAACAAATGGAACCTTATTGCAAAGTGTTACCGAAAAACCTTGTTAGGGGCAAAATTGTCCATACTTTATTATTGAAAGTCTGGGTCTTGCTCGAGTCTAAAACAGTTAAATTAATCATATAAGACATTTTAAAAGCACCAAAAATAAATGAAGGACTGGTGAAAAGTGTTTGCCAAATTTAAAGGCACCATCACGTGCGTCCTTTAAGTAGAAGGCAATGCCTTAATGGATTGTGACAAGATTAATAGTGCCGGAAACATATCACATGCATCTGAAGCAGTACTTCGTTTAGCTGAAAAATATATGTTTCTGTATAGTTAAATGGAAAACGAACTTTTTTGTTGTTGTTGTTTAAGACAATGTAACCCTTTGAAAATTCATACACTAGATAGCTGAGTGCATAGTATGTTGTTCCAGTGCACAGTGTTCATCATTTATTCATCAATATTTTCCATATATTTCTAGAAAATATGTACTGTAGGGACAAACTGCAGAGTTGCCAGTATTTACATTTACATGATTTGTACATGATATGTCTGATA
Organism: Moxostoma hubbsi; assembly: GCA_032164185.1. Lineage (NCBI taxonomy): Eukaryota > Metazoa > Chordata > Actinopteri > Cypriniformes > Catostomidae > Moxostoma > Moxostoma hubbsi. The sequence goes on along the minus strand of JAVLUX010000083.1, from coordinate 2,446,806 downwards.
CATTCCAGCACAAACACAAATGCCAATTTGCTTTATTTTATGAAACCACATTGCATCTCCAGATTTAGGGAGACCACAAAAACCTGTCCTAGTTTGATGATTTATCAAACGCTTGTTTAGTTAAGATACCAGATCAATAAGTCATTGTCGGCACTGGCTGATTTGTGGATGGCACATGAACAGCATTACAGCTACAGCCGAGGGAGCACCATCTTTAAAAAAGAAAAAAGTTTTTGCTGCAAAAGTATTTCTTCAACAAAGTAATAAAATGTGAACTGTTGTAATTTACTCACCCCAATGTTGCTCCAAACACATATAACTTTCTTTTTTGTCTGTGGAACACAAAAGGGAACATTTTTTAAATCATGACATGCCATTTAACGCAATAGTGAATAGTGGCAAAAAAAACAACAACATAAATCCACAGTAACGGTAAATGATACAACATGTGCGCTGTATTTTAATTCTTCTGAAACCATACAATCACTCTGTATGATGAACAGACTGAAATTTAAGTCGTTTTAAATATGGAAGCGCTCCTGAATGCAGTTTTTTTTTTTTTTTTTTTTTACCTTTTACCCAAAGTTCATTGTGTGGTAGAATCGTGTGTAGATGTATAGCCCGAAGAAAACATCAAAGAAACGCAAACCACTTTTCAGAGGATTAAGATTTGTGTCAACTTTAGGCAGGATTTATCCTGCATTAGCAAGCCTAGCCTAGCGTATGCATGTCGTTCTATATAAATTATGCAGAAGTCTTTCTAGCAAGTCAGTCCACTGTTGGGCATCATTGGAATGCCCTCGGGAGGCTAATGGTTGGTCAAGATAACGATCAAAGGACATATATCAAATCAGTAGTCAAACCTTACAACACTGGTATCATAAATTGTGCTTCTTTACCTCAGATTACGCAAAAAAACCCCAAAACTATGCAATTTTCCCGGCTTGTATAGCCAGTGTGCATGCGCATTGTCGAGTTGATTGACAGGTGATATCTGTATCTAAATGGTGATTGGCTCTTTTACCTGTAAGGTGGGACTTCCTTTCTACATCCATTGACCGTTGGCTGCAGTTGGGCGTTCCAATATCCCACATTCATTTGAATAGAAGTGGCCCGTCTCTGCTAAATAGTCTCTGATGACACATAATGAAGTAACACTTACTTTACAGATATATTGTGTGTCCGGAAAACGAATCCCTTCCAAATAATACTTCAGGCATAACACAAAACGACTTTATATGCGGCTCATCTCATCAGAATTCAGAATCTATCCATTTATAAAAGTACTTTACAACAAAGTTTCAACAAAACTAAAAGTATATGAAAGAAATGTACAGTATTTGCAAAAAAACCTCAAAAAACCACAACCTGCCAATAAGCAAAACAATCCAATGCTTTTGAAGTGAAATTTATTAATAACTGTAGTCATGTTTAAATTAAATAGGTCATTGAGTTTCTTTCAGGCATTTGGAGATACCAAAGAGAGTGAATGTGTGATGATATTCTGCTCCAACCAACGATTCAATATCAGCTTCAGGACAGTTAAAAAATGCCACTGAAGTCATTAAAGAACTTTTTAAAAGTAAAAATGAACACACAGTAACACCGTTTGTACAACTCGGGTACTCCGATGATTTCAATGTACCGGCTGTCTAGAATACGGAGATAACTTGTTTAATTGCCTTGCAGAATTTGAATAATAATTGAAATAATTCCGTAATCGGGACATTCATCAGAATATTCTAGCATCATTTGCAACTGGCGTGCAGCCACGTGTGAGTGAGTTCAAAATGCGGATCAATGTAGCTGACTTTCATTAATGAAGTGTCTCTGCATCCTTGAAAGGTGCCACACATGTTGCTCATGGACACTAGAGATACAATATTCATGAAGGTTTTTCAAAATAATGTAATGGTGTATATGACCCTTACATGTTGCCCAGTGAAAAATCTCCCGAGCATTGTTTCTTCTCCGAGTATATTGTTTAAATGCAAACATACGACATCTGTTCCTAAAAGCCAATATTTGAAAGAACTTCTACATTTCAACATAATGGCTTTATTTATGCCAACATAAAATGCTGTTCGCAACCCATTATGTGTTTCCGAGTGAAATAGGATATTCGGCAACAACTTTGGTGAGAAATTAGCTTACAAATTATATGATTTGAAGAGTAAATGTTCAGGACCAGATTGGCAGTTACAAGTGCAATTGTTTTAAAGCTCAGGATAACAATGCAATGTCATATATTACGTAAATGCCTTTATGATCTTGTAGCTTTGAATATAGAAATCAAGCGATAGAAAGACAGATGTGTGATAAGTCCGTTATTTCTCCATAGTGTGGATGAGCTCAGATATGATTGTGCATCTGCAGTATTGTGAGCGCAATGAACTGGAGTCCGACCAAGTGCCTCGTGACTTTGCTGCAGAGTTTAAGGATGGAATTGGCATCACGGTTCATTGTGTACATAATGAGGCTCCTTCAGTGGTGTCAACCTGTGTTAACAGTGCATAGATCCTCAGGGCCCGAATGGTGGAGCTTCAGACAGTCAAGCTTCATCGATTCGGGTCAGGAGGAGGTGTGTGTGTGTGTGTTAGAGGGTCTTTCTGTATCTGCAAACACCTTTGGAACAATACTTTCCATGTCTGATTTTCAAAAATGATGCAGAAAAATAGCCAATTTGAATTCATCGGTGCGTTTCCAAAAATGTTAAACAACTGTGATTAGTGTATTCTTTCATGCAATATAACTGAATATTGAAATTGTTTTCCTTTGCTGAGCTATGCTGAATGTAAAAAAAAAGTCAGGTTGCTACAGATTGTTGGGTATAGAGCGCAACAGTAGGGTTCCAGAAAATAAAAAAGCTCTTTTAATGTTAGTGATAATGTCTTTCAAGATAGACCTACCATGAGCTTCAAGGTTGTTAAGTGATGATATGTGCTTCTCGAGAGCTATAAGCCACAAGACTGATTTCAGTTTCGTTTAAATACAATTGCCAAATTCCTGGTGAAGAACTACCTATAACCATCCACTAATAAGTAGAATTGTCAGGAATTGCTCCCTTCTAACATTACAAATATTGTTATCAAGTCAATTTCCCTACACTCATAATATAACATCTTACATATTTGGGTAGTTGAAATAAATTACTTTTAAAAAGTTGACACGTCCTGCATTGTGACATGCTACACTCCATCTAAATCTATTTTAAATAGCATTTTGTAAATTATATAAAAAAATATGATTTTGTGTATCGTGACATTAATTTCATTATAATTATAGCAAATTTTCCTCACAAATTCTCATGACTAAATAATATGCTATATAATATGAACTCTCTCTCTCTCTCTCTCTCTCTCTCTCTCTCTCTCTCTCTCTATATATATATATATATATATATATATTGGCATTTGGCTGCCAAAGTGAAGTCAAAAGAGTGTTTTTCTACAACTTGAGATTCACATAAGCATGTCTTCTCTCCAGTGGACAATAATGCAAGGCTGTTTTAATGCGATTCTGAAGTGAGAAGTTTGCAGACACGTAAAATGGGAATAATGCAGGCTATTGCCAGTGTAAGGGATTAAACACATTTGTATCGTGAATTAGGACTCCACAAGCTTCGGGAAAGTTTTAACCTCCATGGTAGATAAGCGCTGTTATCAATGGCATATCGTTACCCTGTACATTTGTGGCATTAACTGGCGGCCAAAAGTTCAGAATAATGTACAGATTTTGCTCTTATGGTACGAAATTGGTACTTTTATTCACCAAAGTGGCATTCAACTGATCACAATGTATAATCAGGACATTAATAATGTGAAAAATTACTATTACAATTGGAAAAAACATTTCAGAACTTCTTAAACTACTTCAAAGAGTTCTCATCAAAAAATCCTCCACATGCAGCAATGACAGCTTTGCAGATCCTTGTTATTTTAGCTGTCAGTTTGTCCAGATACTCCGGTGACATTTCACCCCACACTTCCTGTAGCACTCGCCATAGATGTGCAATTCTCATGCACCTTACACTCTAGCTGATCCCACAAAAGCTCAATGGGGTTAAGATCCATAACACTCTTTTCCAATTATCTGTTGTCCAATGTCTGTGTTTCTTTGCCCACTCAAACCTTTTCTTTTTGTTTTTCTGTTTCAAAAGTGGCTTTTTCTTTGCAATTCTACCCATAAGGCCCTTACGTCTGAGTCTTGTCTTTACTGTTGTACATGAAACTGGTGTTGAGCGTGTAGAATTCAATGAAGCTGTCAGCTGAGGACATGTGAGGCATCTATTTCTCAAACTACAGACTCTGATGTACTTATCCTCTTGTTTAGTTGTACATCTGGTCTTCCACATCTCTTTCTGTCCTTGTTAGAGTCAGTTGTGCTTTGTCTTTGAAGACTTTAGTGTACACTGACAAGTTTCTAGAGAAAGCTGTTTCTTTTTCGCCATTTTTGACCTAATATTGACCTTAAGACATGCCAGTCTATTGCATACAGTGACAACTCAAAAACAAACACAAAGACAATGTTAAGCTTCATTTAACAAACTAAATAGCTTTCTACTGTGTTTGATATAATGGCAAATGATTTTCTAGTACCAAATGATCAATTTAACATGAATACTCAAGGATAAGGTGTTGGATTGATGGCTGCAGGAAATGGGGCCTGTCTAGATTTGATCAAAAATGACGTTTTTCAAATAGTGATGGTGCTGTTTACATCAGTAATGTCCTGACTATACTTTGATCTGTTGAATGTCTCTTTGGTGAATTAAAGTATCAATTTCCTTCCGAAACTGCAAAATCTGTCTTTCTATTATACAAAACTTTTGGCCGCCAGTATAAATCAGAATCAGAATTGATTTATGGCCAAGTTTTACATACAAGGATTTTGCCTTGGTTTATTATGCAAACAATAACAATATTAAGATAAATAATTCACTATATTTAAGACACAATATATATAGAAAACGTTAACTGACTGGTTATGACAAAGGAACTGTACAGTTATGTGGTGCCAAATATGTGCAGTGATGTGCAAAATAAGTGCAGAATATGAACCATAGAATGTGCAAATATTCACAGAAACATTCATAGACATGAGCGGCAGTATGTCCAGACATGACGGACAGTATATACAGACTATAGACAATTTAAACAGATAGATAGATGGATGGATTTTTGAAAAGCCAATACTTTCAGTCAGTGAGTAAAAACATTCAGAAATCAAGGCCTCTGGAAAAAGTGGGCAGCATTTCTGCACTCTATTTTAAACCCCCATATGCAGTTGAGTGTCACCCTGAGATATGCCACAGCAGTGCTCTGAGTGAAGGGCTTGGCTTTGAGTGCCTGTAGTTTTTAAGTGATGGTCTCTTGTGACAGTCATACAGATATGGTTTTAGTTGTGGACATCAGACCTCTGACATCAGTCACAGTGTTCCATTTGCTGGATCTGTCCAAGACGATCTCATCAACTGATGATCTGCCTCAGCGTAGTTCTGCAGGTACTCACAATCATGCTGGTAAAGCTTTATATTCCACATGTAGAGTATACAGTGAAAAAACTAAAAAATTAAAAGAAATTATACAAAAAATTAAATACATGCTTGTGTCATTTTGCACCCAAATAAGATATTATATTTTGCATTGAGAAAATGAAGCCTTTTTTCAAGACCATTAATTATCATGACAAAATTGCAATCAGGGCTTAACATTTTTCATCTAACCAGCCAGTGTGGCTAGTGATATTTCAAAGTCACAAGCCACTCAGTGGTTTCACTGGCCAAAATCCCCCAAACCACAAATAGTGAACTTTGAAGACTGTATCTCCGTTCTCTGGAGACTATAACCTTTTAACCCCTTAATTCTAAAATATACTTGCCTTTACGAAAGTTTACCATTGTTCTTTCACTTTTAACAGTGGCATTTGTAATGATAAAGCTATTCCCACAGGTAAGACCATGGATGGCTCCACATCACTGTGGTTAGGCAAATAAAGATTGTCTTCCTAAAAAATGAACAATAGTATTTGTTATGAAAAACAAAGAGCATAAACATGTTTAGAAACCTGTAACTTCAACTTCATAGAGTACAAAATGGATAATAAAATGGAGATGTTAAGTAGATTAAACTCAGTCAATATTTACTTTCATTGCATCTTTTTCCATGAATGGAAAAATACATGCATCTTTTTTGGATCAGGGTTTGGATCAAGATAAAGGTTCAAAATGAAGTCTTATAGATTCACTCTAATCGATTTAATATACATCTATACCAGTTGCCAGTTACTGTTACTGCAGTAAAAATGTTTTAGTTTGATGATGATTGGATATTTTTTTTAAAAACGTAATCGATGTTGATTCAGGGCGCACTGTTATCTCTTTACCTCATCAGTCTTAGGGCTGTCTCCATTTCGAAAGGTTCATATAGAAATGTAAATTTTTTTGTAGAATTCAAATGGGTCACATAAGTGACAGTCTCCGCCGCCCACCGTGATATCGAAGCCCGACTGAATCATGCAAGTTTCGCTCTGTCCCAGAGCACTGGTTCTATCTCTGGAGAACACTGATGTACTGTACGCTGCAGCGGTTTGCACGAAATCATGCCTCATTCTCCCCGCTGATGTGGCGAGGCAGTCGAGGAATGTGGATCTAGTACACAGCTTTGTTAACGAAGAAATAGCAAACTAACTCAGGATGTAAAGAAAACTAAAACACTGGGAACCAAGCACAGAACATGAAAACTAAACATGCAAGAACTGACACAGGAAACAGGGAAACCAAGGGCTAAAATACACAAGGAACACACAAGGGAACGAGGAACACCTGGGGAAACAATCAGGGAATGAGAAATAATCAGGGAGAACCAATCAAGGAATAAAACTACAAAGGACTACAAAACTAACAGGAAACGGGAACTAAACAAGAATTTCAGCATAAAAGTACAAAAACAGCCGAGATGCACATATTTACTGCTTATAAATGCTGGACATGAGATTAATACAATTAACTTTGCTTTGGCTGCAGCCACCCGCCAAAGTGGCTAGTAAGGGTGATGGAGTTACCGCCACTGCTTAATCCTACCCGCATTTGGCAGGTTGGCGGATGTTAATGTCAAACCCTGATTACAATAAAGCAGATTTTTCCCCAAATTCTCATGACCCTAATGTAAAAAATCTCATTCTCATTATCTATATGTACACATTTAGGAAAATCCTAAATATAAATTAGAGTATACAACGTTACAATCTAAATAATATTTCATGAGTTCGCCTGTCCATATTATCTTTGAATGTTAAATGGTAAACGTATTTGACTTCCTGTCCGCAAAGGAGGGGCTCGAGGAATAGGCTCTTACTACTTTATATATAGAGGAAGCTATGGGCAGTAACTCTTAGAAGATCGAGGAAGGAGATGGGGATGCCAGACAGACTGTCACTAGAGTGAGGTAAGTGGCGGTGTATATACAGAGCAGCCTGCATTAGATTAGATGAGCACACTCCTCCCGAACCGGGCTTAGGGAACACCTTAAAGACAATTAGCTTTTTTCTCGTAACAAAATTTATCCAGATTGGTAAATAATCTAAAAAAAAACAGAAAAATCTTTTTATAGAATATTATTGATGGAGCAATATACATCGATCAGCCAGAACATTACCTGCTTAATATTGTGTAGGTCCCTCTCGTACCACCAAAACAGCACCAACACACATCTCAGAACAGAATTCTGAGATGATATTCTTCTCACTACAATTATACAGAGTGGTTATCTGAGTTACTGTAGACTTTGTCATTTCAAACCAGCCTGTTCATTCTCTGTTGACCTCTCTCATCAACAGTCTTGAAGATCTTTATGAATGGCTTATTTGAAAGTATGTAGTTTACTTTCTGCAATTGCATGTGAGCTGGGCGGGCTTTGAAGTGTGCCAGTCAAAAGGCCTGAAAGAAAGAAACAAGAGTGAAAGAAACGAGTGCAAATGCACCACCATTGACACTAAGGCATGAGATCAAGCTTTCTGGGAGTTCAGCACTGAATGGATGGACTGTATGTGTCCATTCAGTATTACAAGAGATTTGAGCTTTTACTGAAAATGTCCTGCGTCATACTTTGAAATCAGGTATACTGAGATTTGTTACAAAATTCCATGTTGTTCCAGACAGTATGTCATGTTCTCTGTTGTCTTTTGTTTTTGTGCTTTTATGTTGAAGTTTCCTATTTAGTTCCTGTTTCCTGTTTGGTTTTGGTAGTCCTTTGTAGTTGTCATGTTCTCTGTTGTCTTTTGTTTTGTGCTTTTATGTTGAAGTTTCCTGTTTAGTTCCTGTTTCCAGTTTTGTTTTTGTAGTCCTTTGTAGTTCTGTTTTTTGATTGGTTATCCCCTCATTGGTTCCATTTCCCTGATTGTTTTCCCAGGTGTTCCTTGTTTCCCCTTGTGTATTTAAGCCCTTGTTTCCCTCCTGTCCATTTGTCAGTTATTTCATGTTTTTGTTTAGCCTTACATTCCTCGTGGATTTTGTTATTCCTGGTGTTCTTGTTCTTGGCTAAAATAAAAGCTGCACATAGATCCTCTCCCGTTTCAGTTCGTTAAAGAATAACTGACCACACCAAACATGGATCTAGCGGCTGTTTTTCTTCAGCTGAGCCGAGCAAACCTCCCGTTGACAGAATACTCACGTCTGTTTTGCACCGTTGCCCGATGCACTAGTTTTACTGATGGGCACCTCAAGTCCATTTTTCAGCTCGGCCTCCTGGCCCAAGGATGGATTGAGTTGCCTGAGACTGGTGATTATACGTGGGTGAGGTTTGTCAACCTGGTGTTGGAGACGTTTGCCCCTCGCCTGCCACGGCCAACGAGCCAACGGCCACGCCTGCCACGGCCAACGAGCCAACGGCCACGCCTGCCACGGCCAACGAGCCAACGGCCACGCCTGCCACGGCCAACGAGCCAATGCCCACGCCTGCCACGGCCAACGCGTTGCCAGCCTCGTCCGTCCCAGCGCCAGCGTTGCCAGCCTCGTCTGCCAGGAAGAGGAGGCGAAGAGGAAGGGCTTCCGCTCACCAGTCTCCGCCCTCCACGGCCCCGTCCTCAGTCCCAGAGCCAGAGCCAGCGCCTGTAGCCTCGACCGTCCCAGAGCCAGAGCCAGCGCCTGTAGCCTCGACCGTCCCAGAGCCAGAGCCAGCGCCTGTAGCCTCGACCGTCCCAGAGCCAGAGCCAGCGCCTGTAGCCTCGACCGTCCCAGAGCCAGAGCCAGCGCCTGTAGCCTCGACCGTCCCAGAGCCAGCGCCTGTAGCCTCGACCGTCCCAGAGCCAGCGCCTGTAGCCTCGACCGTCCCAGAGCCAGAGCCAGTTCCTATAGCCTCGACCGTCCCAGAGCCAGAGCCAGTTCCTATAGCCTCGACCGTCCCAGAGCCAGAGCCAGTGCCTGTAGCCTCGACCGTCCCAGAGCCAGAGCCAGTGCCTGTAGCCTCGACCGTCCCAGAGCCAGAGCCAGTGCCTGTAGCCTCGACCGTCCCAGAGCCAGAGCCAGTGCCTGTAGCCTCGACCGTCCCAGAGCCAGAGCCAGTGCCTGTAGCCTCGACCGTCCCAGAGCCAGTGCCTGTAGCCTCGACCGTCCCAGAGCCAGTGCCTGTAGCCTCGACCGTCCCAGAGCCAGTGCCTGTAGCCTCGACCGTCCCAGAGCCAGTGCCTGTAGCCTCGACCGTCCCAGAGCCAGTGCCTGTAGCCTCGACCGTCCCAGAGCCAGTGCCTGTAGCCTCGACCGTCCCGAGCCTGCTTCCCAGTGCTCCGCCTCCCGAGCTTCCCAGAGCTCCGCCTCCCGAGCCTCCCAGTGCTCTGCTTCCCAGTGCTCCGCCTCCCGAGCTTCCCAGTGCTCCGCCTCCCGAGCTTCCCAGTGCTCCGCCTCCCGAGCTTCCCAGTGCTCCGCCTCCCGAGCTTCCCAGTGCTCCGCTTCCCAGAGCTCCGCCTCCCGAGCTTCCCAGAGCTCCGCCTCCCGAGCCTCCCAGTGCTCTGCTTCCCAGTGCTCCGCCTCCCGAGCTTCCCAGTGCTCTGCCTCCCAGTGCACCGCCTCCCGAGCCTCCCAGTGCTCCGCCTCCCGAGCCACCCAGTACTCCGCCTCTCGGGCCTACCAGGCCTCAGCCTCTTGAGCTTCCCAGGTCTCCGCCTCCAGGGCCTTCCTCTACCCCGGAGCCTTTCTCGCCTCCAGTGCCCTCTGCGGCTCCGCCTCCTGAACCTTCTATGGCTCCGCCTACCCTGGCACTGCCCCTGGAGTCCTCCTCGACTCTTCCCAGGCCTTCTGACCCTGTCCCGTGGCCTCCTCTCAGGCCTTCTGACCCTGTCCCGTGGCCTCCTCTCAGGCCTTCTGACCCTGTCCCGTGGCCTCCTCTCAGGCCTTCTGACCCTGTCTTGCGGCCTCCTCCCTGGCCTTCAGACCCTGTCTTGCGGCCTCCTCCCTGGCCTTCTGACCCTGTCTTGCGGCCCTCTCCTTGGCCTCCTGACCCAGTCCCAGTCCCGTGGCCCTCTCCTTGGCCTCCTGACCCAGTCCCAGTCCCGTGGCTCTCTCCTTGGCCTCCTGACCCTGTCCCAGTCCTGTGGCCCTCTCCTTGGCCTCCTGACCCTGCCCTAGCCCAGTGGCCATCCCCTAGACCTCCTGACCCTGACCTAGCCCTGTGGCCATCCCATAGACCCCCTGTCCCAGTCCTGTGGCCCTCTCTTTGGCCTCCTGACCCTGTCCCAATCCCGAGGCCATTACCTAAGCCTCCTGACCCTGCCCTAGCCCTGTGGCCATCCCCTAGACCTCCTGACCCTATCCTAGCCCTGTGGCCATTCCCCAGACCCCTTGACCCTGTCCTAGCCTTGTGGCCATCCCCTAGACCTCCTGACCCTGACCTGGCCCTGTGGCCATCCCCTAGACCCCCTGACCCGGTCCCTGCCCTATGGCCGCCTCCCTGGCCACCTGACCCACGGCCATCTCCCTGGCCTCCTGACACTGTCCCTGCCCTATCTGTCTCCTGGCCACCCCCCTGTTTTGTCATAGTCTTGTCCCTCTGTGCCCCTCGTGTCCCCTTGAATTGTCTATTTGCCCCTGGTGCCCCCCTGGACTATCTGTTTACCTTGTGCTCTATGGACAATGTTGCGTGTGTTTGTTGTTTTTTTTTTTTTTTTTTTTTTTTTTTTTTTTTTGTTTTGTTTTTGGAGCGTTTGGAATCCGCTCCTTAAAGGGGGGACTCTGTCATGTTCTCTGTTGTCTTTTGTTTTTGTGCTTTTATGTTGAAGTTTCCTGTTTCCAGTTTGGTTTTTGTAGTTCTGTTTTTTGATTGGTTATCCCCTCATTGGTTCCATTTCCCTGATTGTTTTCCCAGGTGTTCCTTGTTTCCCCTTGTGTATTTAAGCCCTTGTTTCCCTCCTGTCCATTTGTCAGTTATTTCATGTTTTTGTTTAGCCTTACATTCCTCGTGGATTTTGTTATTCCTGGTGTTCTTGTTCTTGGCTAAAATAAAAGCTGCACATAGATCCTCTCCCGTTTCAGTTCGTTACACAGTATATCTAACTTGGGTTCTTTTTAAAGCATTAAATTGAAATCCTCTGCTATTGTATTGAAAAGACAGACTGTAATCATGACTTTTTTATGTCTTTGTCATACAAAAGAAGGTCATATGGGTTTGGAATGGCATAAGGGTAACCTACAACTACATTTTCATTTTTAGGTGAATTATAACTTAACTGTGAAAAACAACAAAAAATAAAACAAAAAACTAACAAACTACATTAGCTCCAAAACTTGAAATGGCAATTGCATTAAGGCCTTATATGACTTTAGTGTATGTATATGATCCTTAAAAAGGCTCATGACATACTCTCTTTTTTAATTGTATTATCTTCCCTGAGGCCCACTCATTATGTTTTTCTGCACCACAACATCTTTTTGGGTGAACTGTTTATTTTAAAGACTATTTAGGTACATAATAACACTGTAGAACTGTGACTGTTATAACCATTTCAAGACGTACAGGCTCACACTTTAAATGGTCAGTGCTTTGTATTTTAGATCATTAAAATAGCAACAGATCAAGTGTAACAATGAAGGTTGAGTGACTATTTTTACATGCCATTTTACAACGATATGAGTGAAATGAAAGTCTAAAAATAACACATTTGTACTTTTTTTTTTTCTTGGAATGTAATGTTCAGGGCAAAGGCAAAAAAGATTACTGTCTCTTTAAGAGTTTTTTTTTATCTTTACTGTCTCTTTAAGAGGGTTTTATCACATGATACAACATTTAAGACTCAGTTTTTTTTGTTGAGTTTAATCTTTTAAAGTCTCATTATTTTCGTACCGTGTCGTGCTGTTGCATTTGTATACGTTTACTTTAAATATTAATAATAATTTTGCTATTATCATTCTGGACTGCTAGGGAAGAGGATTTCAGAGATTAATTGATTGAGATTGTGAGACTGCAGTCAGTATTAAACTTGTGATGATCTTGTACCTGAAGCACATTCATCCATTCAGCTATTAGTAGCCCATCTGTTCTCGATGGATCTTCCGTGATCCTTCTGCGCTGTGATGAAGCGGCGCAACATCAGTTTTGTCTCTCACATGCTACTCTCTCATTTGTTTGGGTGTGAGATGATAAAATACAGGCTGTGTCCGTTATAATACGGAATGCCATTCTGATCATTTAAATACCGGATGTTACGGACTGCTGGCAATGGTATGCGACATATGATCAATTTTGATCAGCCCAGTGGGAATTCTCCCGATCTTCCCGATTGCCACTCCGGCCCTGTCATCAGCTGAATGAAACAGGGTCTCCTATTCAGAGCTGTAACTTGACATCTTTTAATAGCGCCGTGAGATACATGACAATAGTCAATGGTATTGGTATGGTGTCTCTAGTGCATGTTTGAATAAAAAAAATTATTCAAAATAGTAATTTGGTGTTCATTTTGCTTAATAATGATTAGATATTTTTACTGGAAAACAAGACAAAAATACTCTAAGAAAATGATTCTTTGATTTTCTATTTACTTTTATAATTTTTTTTAACATCAAGGTAAAGTGTCTCAGATGATTAATTACAAGGGTAATATCACACCTACATTAAAAAAGAAGATTAATATCTAATGCATCAGCTAACTAATCCTGATACATCAGCAATGTCAACTAAACTTTCTACTGATCAGCAGTTCATTTTTCATCAATGTGTCCTGTAGATAGCAATGACAAGCTTTAGTTTAATAAGAGGGTGTCTCACCCCCACAAATGCATCCTGTTTCTATTGCCAAGCTGCAAGTCCTTAATGTTTGAATAATGAGGTAATACATTTATATTTTTGGATGACTTCCAAAGGTAGACTTCCTCTTGTAAAAGTAGGCAAAATGACTCATGCATCATCCCGCTTAAATGTCAGAAGTACAGAGTCAAAAATCCTTCGTCTTTCAATTCCCAGAATAGAAATGATATCTAAACAAATGGAAAAGTTCCATGTAATGCTAGTTGATAGCAATTGTGTAATTTGTTAAAAAGGGTGTATTGCAGACTATTTAGACCTGGTAATGTCTTTGCCACAGCTATATGCCATTTTTAATTTCTTGTTCTTTCTTTTGATTTTGAGGTGGAGTATGACCTAGTTCTTGTCAGATTTTGTGAGATTCACCCAGCTAACTGTTTAATTGTCACATATTTATAGTGTATAACTCTTGTTAGATGTATTACTATCTCTGTATAATAATTTAGGCTGTACAGAATCAAGACTAGAAATCTTTGAGTGCATATACATGCATAATTCCTTACCAATCCAATTTTCCTTAATAAACTGACGATGAGTAAGGTCATGTAAATGCCTTAAATAGTGTTCTGTTATCGAGTTAAGGTCATAAATAGTTTAAGCACAATGGTAACACTTTACAATAAGGTTCTATTTGTTAACATTAGTAAAAGCATAAGGTATCATTAATTATTACAGCATTTATTAATATAGGTTATTGTTAATTTATCAAATTGTTCATTGTTAGTTCTTGTTTGTTCAAAATTCATTAACTAATGTTAACATATACAACTCCTAATTTAAAAAATATGTTAGTTTATGTTGAAATTATCATTAACCAAAATTAGTATGTGCTGTAAAAGTATTGTTCATTGTTTGTTCATGTGAACTAATTTATTAAATTAATGTTAATGTATGCAACCTTATTGTTAAGTATTATAAGCACAACCAGTAATTTGCCCATTACCCCATTTTTGTTTAGCATGTAAATGCCTTATTTGACATTTTGTATAATGAGCTGAGTTATCAACATTTTCTTGTACATCTTGTCATCAAAAATGTTTGTCAGCTTAGCAGGATCAATCAGTCAAAGATATTCAGAGTTTGGATGGATAGTAAACTAGATATATTTACGATCTTTACATTGTACTTTGTTTTCTGAGTTATGTCTGTGAAATAATTAGCATTTAGATCTTTTGGACAGACATACTGTACATTGTGATGAAAAGTCAACACATATTTCCACAAATCTTTCTGTGTTTTCTGTCCAGCCAATTGTGGACCATCACTGCTATGCAATTATATGTAGATTTTTTTTCCACATTTACATTACATTTTACATTGTCATTTAGCAGACTTTAATGAGGAACATAATCAATTTGTTATACAAATTTCAGTATTGCACTTCCAAGCTCTCAAAGTGGCTTGAGTATTAAAGCAGCTAAGGAAGAGACAGACAAGGATATTTTATTCTTAATTGTTAAATATTAAGTGCTTTTAGTGTGGATTAGTTAAGTGCCCAAAAAACAGATGTGTTTTCAGCTAGTTCTTGAATGTTGAGATGGTTTCAGCAGATTGTGTGGAGGTTGGAAGGTCATTCCTCCACAGAGGAACAGAGAGGTTGAACGATCCTGTGGACTGCTGTGCCTCTTTGTGACGGGACCACTAGGCGCAACTCATTCATTGACCGCAAAGAGCGAGTTGGGTCATTTTGAATTGGGACCCGGAGGAGTGAATTGAAGTAAGAGGGTTCTGTTCCAGTGGCTGTCCTGAAGGCCAGAGTCAAAGCCTTGGATTTGATGTGGGCAGCTACAGGTAACCAGTGGATTGAAACCAAGAGAGGGGTGACATGAGCCGCCTTTGGCTGATTGATGATAATACTCGCAGGACCATCTGTAGTGGCTTAATTGTGCTAGCTGGGAGGTCAGTCAACAAAGCATTACAGTAGTCCAGTCTTAAGATGACCAGAGCATGGATCATTAGCTGTGTAGCATATTCAGAAAGGAAAGGTCTGATTTTCCTGATGTTGTAATGCGCAAACCTGCAAGACTGGGTGGTTAATGAGATGTTGGCAGTGAATTTAGGATGGTCATCCACCACTATCCCAGGTTCCGGTCTGTCCTGGTTGACATTAGCGTAGTTGAACCGAGATGAATAAAGAGGTGTTGTGGTCAACAGGAGGGTTGGCTGGGATCACGATGAGTTCTGTCTTGGCTGAGATCTCTGAGAGGCAGTCAGAGATAAATGAGGAGATATGGGGTCACCAGGCAAGAACAACAGGTAGAGCTGTGTATCATCTACATAGCAGTTGTAGGAAAAAACATGTGCCTTATGATAGGTCCGAGCCTGTCTATTATTGTGGTATGAAATATTTCATTATATTGTGCCTTGAGGGCAGCGTGGGGTACACTGTACTGAAAGCGCCAACTACAAGCCCACAAAGAGAAGGGCAAACAGTCACTCAATGCAAATCAGACGCAAGAATGTGCATTCATGAACTTTAAGTTTGTCCCAGTGCTTTATGCTAAGTCATGGTAGACTGTGTGGGTAGAAATTAAAATAAAACAGTGTTACAAGAGCGGCTACTTTATGTTGCAGTGATGGCTTTTTAACAGGTTGAAGATGTGACAATATTTTATGCCCTGTCATTATACCTGGGATGGAAAGAAAGGAAATTCTGTCTTGGAATAAACCACGTGTGGATTACAGCCAAATTAATGGTGTGTAGAGAAGTTGCCAAAGGCTTAGAATGTAAAATGCAAAGGCAGTGATGAACTTTCTCTGCTAGTTCATTAAAGCAGTGATAAATTACCCTGTATGCGCACCATTTTACTCTGTCAAAGACCTGCTTTGAGAGATCTTAGTAAAAATATTGGGATATTGGCTTTGTGCCAAAACCTAGATAAGCCCCCTAAATTGCCTATATGTCCTACAGGACCCTCAGAGTTGCTATGGTGTATTTTGCAAATGCACACTGTTATACAAGACATCCCAAGCAGGGTTTGGACCTGTACCTTTCTGTATTACAGCTCTGTGCACAATCCACTGAACCATGCTGCCTCGTGGTTGACAGCCACTAAAGTGTCATACCATGCTGACATTAAGCACAACCAAACACAGCGGTTACCATGATCAACTTCGTATTAAAATAACTTTACAATAAAGCTGAAAATACAAATTCAATTAGACCTGCAATCATCCAGTGAGCACAGTACAAAGACTCCAGTAATAGAGAGATCAAACCGGATGGCCTGCTTAGGTGGGAATTGGAACCCATGACTTTTAGTAATATAGTCCAGAGCTTAACACACTGTGCCACTCAGTTGACATGCTCAATGTGTGTCAAAGAGACATGCTGAGTTTAGAGTCAGCACACAAGTGGGGTTTTCTTTTTAACTATATAGGTGTGCAGTCTTCAAACAGCTCAGGTACCCTCTGGACTTGATGTCAAAGACACATCCCTATTTTCATTCAAATCCAATAAAGCATTCAAAAGATAACATTTTATAATAATATAAAAAATGTCAGAGAGCCGATATAGCTGATATCAAACACAACTGAAAGAAAGAACAGTCCGGATATGATGTTCATTGCAACTTCTAAATTTTTTCAACTTGCGTGGAGCTGGGATTGAAGCAGTGACCTTTTGATCTCCATGTCACACAAGTTCATCACACAGACCACAGCACAATTTTTTAAATAATAATTTAACAACAAAAAAATCAATAAATAAGTACATTTGTAAATTTCTCTCTGCATTTTCAGAAAACTTATAAGGACACAATAATACACCAAAATTTTAACTAATAATGAATAAGAATTTTTACCACTATGTGGCGGTGTCTCAAAACTGCTGAGGTATCCTCAGGACAAGATGTTGATGAAGCATACAAATTTCCTTTCAAATCCGACATAAAAACGTTTTTTAAAAAAACCTCATAAACCAAGGAATCCAGAGACAAAACTTCATGATTTTAGGACCTACGGTTCAATAGTCCTGATAAAGCATACCAAGTTTTGTTTTGATAGGTCACAGTGTTGCCGAGATTTAACCTTAAATCCATTTGACATTGACCTCGTTAATTTCACTATGTTGTAACTTTTCACCAATTGCAAAAATAAAAAAGAAGTAAAGTTATATCTATGTGGCTCAGTCTGGAGATTATTTTGAGCCATTTTCTGGGAAGAGCAGACCAAGTTTAAAGAATGTGAAAGGTTTAAACTGTAAACATGCAATCCAAGATGGCAGCCACTGTAATGGGTGGAGTTTTAAAAGAAATGGTTTAAAAGATACACCGCAAAAGAAAAGGGAATTTTTACATGGTGGTGGTGCTATAGATGATGTCCTAGAGACTCAAAATTTGGTATGGTGGCTATTCATGACCACCCCTATCAGTGTGCCAAATTTCATAATTTTCCTGTGTATGGATCTGTGGGCTTCCATCTACTCCATGCCAGAAGAATAGTAATAATACGGAAAACTAACAGATTCAAGAAGGGCCACAGACTATTCGAGGCTTGGCCCCTAATAATGACTATTGTATGGAATATTTGAGTGTGTTATGCATCTGTATGCTTATATTGTGTCATTAGCTTAGCAGTAAACTAATATCAAACTCTCGAAATGAATTGTGTGCACAAATTGGACAAACTTTCTGCCAATGTAGAGCATTCCATATCAGTCACTGATGAGATTTTATTTTACTTAGACAGCAGACAGCTAGGCAGCTCACTGGAACAGAGCCATAGTAGTGTTGCAGTTTTGGACTCCCACTGATTAGCTGCTGATGTCAACCAATTGAACGTTTTTAAAGATTACATATTCCAATCGACTCAGACAAATCAAAACCACCTCAGATGAATGCTCCGTTTATACGCAGAATGAGAAAACGCCTTCTGTTTTTTGTTTTCCCAGTTCTGTGTCAAATATTTGAGACCTGTCCAATGTTAATGGTATCCTGCTGGGCGGCATCCTCCATTTGTTGGTTCATGTGCACCCTGTCACTCGCTCAGCGTGACAGTATTTCACCCAAATCATGAAAAACAACGGAAAAAGCTGGAGTCTTCTACATTAGCTTGCCATCGATGAATCAATGTGGCCTAATCTGACTCACTCTAGTGCATGTTATCAGAGTGCAACAGAGATGTTCATGAGTTTTTCATCTAAAGACTAAGTCAAGTTTGAAATCTCTGATGGACATGTCTAAGTCAAGTTTAGAGTCTTTTATCACGAGTCTGAGTCAAGTCTCGAGTTACCAAACAGTACATATTTCATTACATATTTTTTTAAAAATTTTATTATGTATTTATTTACATCTTTATTTTATTTCACATAAAAAAATATTTTTTAGAAAATTGCACAGCACAGCACAGGAGTAAATACTGGAATTTCTGAGAAATTTCCACTATAATTCTACCAATAATCCACTGATAGCATCATTGTAAATAATAAGAATGGCTGTTATAGGTAATTGTGTTTCTGACCAGTAAAATTGATTGTTTGTGAGTCTGAAACCTTCAATGACCAAACCGTCAATATTTTTTTGTAAAATATTACTATGCATCAGGAATATCAAGTCAAAGTGATTTAGAGATTATACATGATTCACATTAAGTGACCATATAATAGCACTCATGACTTTGAATACCATTCTATTTATTACTATTTATTATTTTGAAGCTTGTTATTCTTACTAGTGCCCTATTAACATAATGTAACATAACACCTTGTATTATTATTAGTATTATTGTTATTATTATTAGTATTATTATTATAGTAGTATTAGCAGCAGTCATAATATATTGCAGATTATATTTCTGTCCCTGATTTCATCAATTCCATGTGCATTGCAAGGCAGAATTTGTATTTAATTTGACTGAAGACCATGGTTTATAAAAGCATTGTTATCTTGTTTTGTAGTTACTTGTATTTGGAATAATGCAAATGAGTAAAAGTAATAATGTAGCATGGTGTATTTCATAAGCAAACCGGAGCATGGACTAAAAGGTTATTCAGTGAACCACCGCAAACGGTGCGCAGTCCTCGTGGCTCATTGTCATGACAATCAGGGCGCCTATGATGATTCTCAGGGGTGTAAAGTAACTAATTACAAATACTCACATCACTGTAATTAACTACTTTTTCCCAAGAATTGTACTTTTTAAGTAGTTTAAAAATTGTATACTTTTACATGAGTACATTTTAAGTGCTGTAGCTGTACTTTTAATGTGCAAACCACCGTCTGTGTTCACTACTTCCCTGTTCTGATTTTATTTATATCTATAAACATGATTAGCTAGAGAGAGTCTCGTGACTCCTGTCCAATCAAATCACATGTAAAAAATCTTAACGGCAGCTGCTGATCTGGCGCCAACTGTAGAGGATGCCTCAAGCACTGTTTACAACTGAACATAACTGGCCACACCTGAAAGGGATTTTCGCTGTGAAAAAGGCCAATTCCTTGACTATGTCATTTGAGTTTAACTTGCTCAAGCCAGATATCAGCATTAATCCTGCCTCCAATTTGAAGAAACATATCAAGGTCAATTTCATATATCTGCTTACTAGGTTCTGTGTGTCTATAATGTAGCCTTAGTGATCTTTCTATCACTAAGATTATTGGGCTGCTGTGAGAGATTAATGGAATGTTATCAAAAGGGCTGGGCAATAAAATGATCTAGATGTTTATCTGAAAAAAGAGAGATGCCCTTGATCAAACTTTTGAGTAGTTTTCTATATTTAGCCTATGTTCTACATCTAGAACAGGGGTGTTCATTACATCAATCACGATAGCAAGAGTATCACTGGTTGGTTCATCTAGATGAAAATAAAAGATTGACTTTTTATTTCCTGACGTCTGTAGCTGCGTGTTGTTTGATTGACAGGCGCTAATGCGAGTTCGCACATAAACGATCAGAACACTTTAAAATTCCACCAATGCCCCTCTTGATGAGGATTTCATGTTGTTTATGTCTAACATGAATCTAAACAGTGGGACAAAAAGACTTGAAGTGTACATGTAACCGAATTGAGCACCATCTAGTAGGCTATGACATATAAAGGCTATTAATCAAACAACAATAACAAGGAAAAGACAAAAACCTGCTCTACTTTTGGCCGAATAACTTTAAAACAATTTAGTTCTTTAGAGGTGAAATCATCTCTGTTCAAATGTACAAACTTAAAATGTGCACACACCAAGGTCACCGCACCTCTCCATCCCTGGTGTCATTGTGTCCAACCAATGGAATGTATAGAGTAGCACATCTTGCCTTTTAGCATTTTGTGAGATCACTTGTATGCTAAAAATATTCAATGGAAATAAAGTGAAAAATTGCAGCGCTTGCAGTTAGGGCCCTATTTTAAGAGCGTTGTGCCTTAAGCGCAGAGCTATGCGATACATCATATGCACATATTTATTGGACATGGCCATATAGTTTTAATATTTTTGTGCAAGCATTGTGCAAGCAAGTGTAGACGCAAGTGGGTTGTCATGTTGATATTAATGAAAACGTTTGGTAGTGTAAACGGGCTGTGCACTTGTGTATGCGCTGCACTTTGACTGTATTGTCATCTGTACTGCATCGGAATATGATGTAAGTTTTATATGTGGTAATAGGAATGACCTATTTCTCAGGAAAATAGCAAATTACGATTTGGGTGTAATGTAGGTTAATGAAATGGTATACAGTTTTCATGCATACATACACAGCGCAAGAATGCACTTAGAATAAGTGCTCTCACGAAAAGTGTATAAGACGTAGCACATGGTTGTTGCATGTAGCGCTGCGTCTAGTGCATCATGAAAATAGAGACCTTAGAGTGTTAATTTACTCAAAATGTAGCATGACAGAAATGGAAATATATATATTTTACTTTATTCTAACTAGAGCTCATTTTAAAAGGTGATGTGTGTAATTTCTGTGCAAGTAGCGCAGGAGGAAAAATAAACCTTAAAGTTAAGTAATTTGTAATATAATTACTTTTCATTGAAGTAATCAGTAAAGTAATATGATTATTTCAGAGAAGTAATTTGTAGTGGATTACGTTTAAGTAACTTACTCAACACAGTACATAAGAACAAAAAAGGGATACCTTGAGTTTGTAGCAAATTATACACTATACATAGTTAACTTAATCAAATAATGTCATTAAATTCAGTATCCTATTACTTATATCATTAGTCATAGGGACTGATCAGATTGTCAAATGGTATAACATTTTTAAACACAATTCAAAAGAACCATTTTTATTTCCCAGATAATAACTGGACATAACTGGTTATGAGACAAAAATGTGTGCATTTACATGCACAGCAATGCGCTGATACTGGCATAAATAAATAAATAAATTAATCAGACAACATAAGAAAACAAGCCTTTACAAAGAATTTGAAAACATTGGAGTATTCTGCTTTTGGTGTTAAAATGTAAGCAGGCTTGCGCACAACACTTGTGCCAGTAAGAACACTGGTAAAGGTGTGTACATGCAACGCGAAATCGGGGAAATGGGCAAGAATCTATGAGTGCCGATTGATTTTTGCTTAAACCGTTTATGAATATACCCCGATGAAAACAGTTTAATGCATTAACATGACCACACATGTTGCCAAATTATGAAGCATAATCAGTGTAAAATTGTGCACCTAAACACGCTAATTGTAGCATTGTTTATCATGATATAAAAATAACAGGCATTACACAGTGAATACTACTAGTATTCAGTATGTAGTATTTCATTCTGAACATACCCTGTCACTATAAGCACAATCCTGAAAATAAAATCCCTTCCTCTGTATTTCATTTCATTCTTGCCTTAAAAGTGAGCGGGAAAGTGAAGGATGAGTTTGCATGTGAAATATTACTGGACATTTGGGATGTACCCAAAGCTGAATACCCTATTCGGAAAGGCACGAATAATGACTTCAAAACGAATAACGGATTCATCCGAATAATATAAAACAATTTGTTTGACTGATAATCCCAGTAACACAAGGATAAATCGACATTGAAAAATTCACATATTCTAAATTTCAATGAATGTATGAATCTGTGCAGCCAATATTTCTAAAGTGTAAATCTCTTTTAAAGTTGTCCACATTTATATTCACATCAGTGATTGAGGTAATTATCTGTTTAAGACTTTATTCTGAAAAAAGTTCAAATGCTCCATAGAGTATTCATCTATTCAGAATATTCCTTCTTATGTAAAACGAATAAACTGAAACATCCTTTTCTTCTTCTTCTTCTTTAAACTGTGCTATATTTGAGAATGTTAAGTGTTCTTGAGCTCTGAAAATGTGCTAGAGAAATTTAACATTATTATTATTATTATTACTTAACTAAATAATTGTGTACTATCTTAAAAATTCCATATAGACTTACAGGATATTCACGTGTTTGTAGGCTAAATTTATTTTATTTTATTTTCTTTATTAATCACTGGAAAATGTGTGCTTGACGTCACATTTTGCTTGACACCTCTTGCCTCCAGAATAATGTTGTTATGCACAGACATTGAAAATTCTGTTTCATGCAGATATTAATATCTGAAATACCTGGAGAAACCACAACATATTCCACAGTTAGTGTAGCATAAAAATACAGCTTCATCTGGTAAGAACAAAATTATAATTAAATTATAATTAAATTAAATAATAATTGTAAAAGAATAATAATAAAAAATATAATTATTATTATTAGTAGTAGTATTATTAGGCTGTTATTATTAAAAGGAATACACAAGGCATATTTTATTAATAAAAAGTATAAACATAAGAGTAACATTTAAAAATGGGCATTTCATTTAGTTTTATACAGAGAAAGATACAGATAATTTTGTCATATGAAAATATACATATAATGGCTTTGCTGCACTCCCCTACTGGACACGTCAGTGCAGAATAATATTTCAGGCACCTATGCGTGAGGTGACCTGTGCAATATCTGAGGACACTGGATCAGAATAGTGTTTGCAGATTGAATCCCACCCTGATTGATTTACTTTCCTCTGGGTTTGGAGGACAGGGCCAGTGGCCTTATTTAACGTAGTGTCACATTGAATTTCAGGAAAGAATTCTGGGCGACACACCGAATTATGGATCATAGCAAGAAATAGCATGCTGAATAGAGAAATCAAGAAGTCAAATCCGATGTCAGATTAGGTTTGATGGCATATGGCATTGCAAAGGATGCTTTGAATGTAATTTATTTTTCTTTGTGTGTGTTCATATGCTTTATGTTTAGGCTTGCAAACACAGGCATGGCGAAAAGGTAACAAAGAGTATGAATAATCGGGGTGATTTCATAACGTTTATACCTATAATTTGGTACTTTTGGATAGACAGTGAATTCACAGTATCTAAAGCATAAGCACTTCAAGTACACAACTGTAAACCAAAGTTGTGAACATGTTTCCTGTACATATATATATATGCTACATTCAGCTATAGTCTACTTGCTTCCATCTGTCAAGTACACCATTTACACGAAATATGAGTATCATATTACTCTGGATTTTTGGCTCATTTTGTTGCAAACAACACAGAGAGATCAATTAAGTGGGTTGCTAACTTGAGACCCATACCAACTGCATCACTGAATCAGTGAGTTGTTTACTCTAATTTTCAGTTTTCTCGAGCAAGTCAGAATCGCAAACAAACCATTCAGTCCATTTTGCAACCCTACTCATTAAGTTATAATTATCTCAAAATAATGAATAATTTCATTCTGAATCATTTAATGACAATTCTGTTTCATGATGAATCAGACATAACTATTATTTAGTTCTTAACAAGTTTTGATGCATCACAACTAGCCACCCACATCTAGTTTAGACTCGGCCATCCATCCATCCATCCATCCATCCATCCATCCAATTTATTTTTGTCACACTTTATATTGAATGTGTTTTAATGTAAGTACATAGTAGTTAAAATCACCTACAATAATGTTATTAGTGAGTAACTACATGTTCTCCAAAAATTATCAAAAGAATCATATTTGCTGCTACTGAGGTTGAGGGACGAATGAATGAATGAAAGATATTTACAGTATATAGCACTTTCTGACACTACACTCAAAGTGCTTTACATACTGAATAGGGGACATTTCTCAGCCACCACCAGTGTGCAGCATCCACCTGGGATTAGAGTAAGGTTAGGTAAGGTTAGGATTAGGGTTTAAGGTACCTTAAATGTAAGTACAATGCAACAACACAGATGTACATAATATGTATGTAAAGCGCGTTAGGATGGGCAAAGAGGAGGCGAGAACCGGCTTGTCAGTATAAATAATAATTTAATGCTTAAACCAAAACACAAACATAAACACATACAGGGCAGCCATTTGTAATTTTATCTCTCTCTTGAACCGTCGTCACCGACTGCCTTTATCCCTCGCGCACCCCATCAGGCCGATTGGGGACGGGGCATGCAACATTCCAGCCCGGCCCCGCCCCCCTCCACTATGTACATTGTATCAAATGCTTAAGAGCAGTAGTTAAAGACAACTAATATAATGTGGGTAAGTTTATTTCATTCAGAAGTATATCAGATTACAGAAATAAAATTTGTTAGCAAACGACAACCGCTTACAGCAATGCATTCACTTACGAATAAACGTAAAATATCACAAATACATGCAGTCTGCTAGTAGTGCAGACCATCTCCCTCACAATTCCTTCCTTGGTCTGTAATTGGTCTTATTAAATTTGTCTCTCTAATTAGCATTGCTTCCCATGTGCCAGTCTTTATCAGCTTTATTTTGCTCTATGTTTGGAAATGAGTGTTTAATGAAACACTGTCTGATCTTGAGACTTGTTGGCCAGATTCCATCACAGTTAAGCTGTGTACTACATGCATTGTTTTGAAATATAGGCCAAGCTACATTACACAACAGATTGCTAAAATAGCTGCGCGTCGGTGTAGCTGTCCTTGCTGAAAAACTTTTATTTATTTATTTATTTTTTTAATTTTGTGAGTAACCTTGTGTATTTTTTAGCTATATAGTTGAAAACTGAATAGTTATTGTGCATTGATATCCATTCATTCATGTTGACTATACATTTTCTACCTAATTATGAAAATCATGCATCATAAAATGTGCTGTATTTTTTCACAGTTTGGCCAGCAGGTAAGAAAAATCACAATGTAGAGCTAATATCTCAATTATTTTTATTAGACAGCAGAGAGATTATAGAGATCTCATTTGTGATTTGTCCCACACTATGGCACATCATATCACCAATTAACTACTTTGTGTATATTTTTATTTCTCTTGAGGAATTTTAGGTGAAACATCAGTGATACTTAAATTAAGCAATCTTTGAGCAGTAAAATTTTCATCTGGAAGGAAAGGGTTTATGATTATTTGTTTATTTGTGAAGTGCAAATCTATTGCTTGCAATGTGGTAGTTTTATGTCTTTTCTTAACGTAGTCATATTATGAGGAATAAAATGTTCCTTGATCTTCTGAGAAGAAAGAGCATGATGTACTATGGAAACAAACTTAAAAAAATCCTCTGCAGTTTAAAAAAGGGCATTTATTGACATTAACTTAACACAAATACATGCATCAACCAATAGAAGTCCACATTTAGTCATCAATGATCCTTATTGGGTGATCAGAAATTTGTGTTGTCATATTATATGATGTTTACTCAGCCTGATCTCATAAAATGTATATGACAATAGCAACATTTTTGCAAACCAAAATGAAGTGCCTTATTACACATTTGTCTGCAGTTTCCCAGTGAAATGTACAGTGAGGGGCGCCAAAAACGAGTGAAATGGTGTTGTAATCAGACAAGGTTTTTAAGGTGAATTTTAATTGGAGGTTTTATTAAGTAAAACATACTTCCCTAACCTACAACTTTAACATAAACCTAAACAATAGTGTTCTAAAAGATAAATGAGAGGTGAAAAAAAACAGCCAACAGATATTGTTTTAAAAGCAAATTTTCTGAAGCAACCAAGTTATTTTGTGTCGCTTCTATTAAATTTTCGTCTCACATATCTGCTTGCATGCGAACTGCATTTTTCAACACTCTATTGGGTCAGCTACCGCATAATCACAGCTAATCACACATAAGCTAAGTCAGGGCTCTACATTAACTTTTTCCCAAGGAGTACATGCGAAAAAATGTAGGAGCACACAAAGAAATTTAGGAGCACAGTGACAAATGTAATACAGAGTTTATTAACAAACAATTTATTACATACATATTTATACTGCGTATACGAGTGTGTGTTCATTTACTAAGGTACACACATCTGTGGAAAAGCACAAACCACCCAAATCACACATTGACCCATGCCTACTAGAATCAAAGGATATCAGATGTCCAGCTGCTTTTGTATGTTGACCGTCTGGCATACTTAGAGGTCAGATATGTTCTAATTGTTTAACTTGGGTCATATTTTTTGGGGAGCTGTCCACAAGCTTCTCACAATAAGTTGCTGGCATTTGGCCCATTCCTCCAGACAGTCCACTTAAATATTTAGTTGTGCATAAATTGTAACTTTGTACCCATTTACACTATAACTAGGTGGCAATTTTCATGAAAGTCAGGTCTGTTGTTACAGTTTTACATTTTTTATCAGGGCAATTTGTCACATTTTAAATGTCATAAATGTAAAAAAAAAAATATTAATTACAATATTTGTAGTCCAATACGTTTTCAATAGATATTTTTGTGCTTAACTT
The DNA here is from genome assembly GCA_032164185.1 of Moxostoma hubbsi. Taxonomy (NCBI): domain Eukaryota; kingdom Metazoa; phylum Chordata; class Actinopteri; order Cypriniformes; family Catostomidae; genus Moxostoma; species Moxostoma hubbsi. The sequence goes on along the minus strand of JAVLUX010000083.1, from coordinate 2,419,840 downwards.
TTCAATTGTAACATTTTACATTCAGCTTTAAAGCCTTTAACAGTCTTTTTAATGCAGGTGCAGATCTAAAGAGACATGTAGATTTAGTTTGGTGGTTGATATGGGGATACATTCAACCTCCACCCCTCAATGTTCACATGAAACCTACTGTCACTGGTTTAATGCCAACTTGCCCATAAAGTGTGACAACATCTCCCTACTATAAGTTTTCACAAAAGGTCAACATTTGTTCAATGAACTGTATCTTTTAGCCTGGGCAAAAACACTGGAGATGTTCAATAGCTTTTTTGTAGCCAAGACTTCAAGGTACGTATGTGGCTATGCTGAAATTGACTTTCAATATTAAACCAACCCTGAGGAATTTTCACTGGAGTAAAACGTGTGACAGTTAGCCCCAGTCTCCCCTACACCAGCATAAACGGCCCTCTTGTTTGACATCTCTTTGATGGTACTATTCACTGTTTTTACAAGCATGCCACACTCATGCTCCATTATACATGAACACTTAGAGATTCGAGAAAAACGATATGGCAATCTCTTGACCAATTTCTGTCTACTTGTCATATGTAACATAAGCAATATGAGGCCAGGAGGTGAGCTGTGCATATGTTCCAAGAGTGCTCATTTATCACAAGGCAGATTATTAGTCTAAAACCCGCTGCTTAATGCTTGAATAACTGACACAGAACTGCAATCTAAGTGCATTAATTCCTGCAGCTGTGAAGCATTTCTGACATTTCTGTCTTTGAAAGGCACTGATATATGGACTCCAACTGAGATAGGTTTCAACTATCAAGAGCATATTACCTGGCATTTTCATTAACGAGGGGATGTTTGCATTTATTTTTGTAGAGTCTGGATGTTTTTTAAATGAATGAAAATAACAGAGCCAGGAGTAATTTGGTGTTACTATACGCGTGTTTTCATCTCATTTGAATATAAAAGCATGCTCATTCTTTTGATGTATCTGTGAGTGATGGCATCAGGATGTGGAAACTCCCACATATTCATTAAAAATAAATCCATAAGTAGGAATGGTTATACCTATACATTTTCCCCTCTCCTTTCACTTTTTCATACCAAATCTTTGCCTAGCATTGCATCATCATATAAATAAATGAATAAATAAGTGAATGATACATTACAGGAAGAAGCTCCTGTAGCTCAAAGAGCAACCATTAACAATGTGAAATGTGTTGTTTTCTTTATATCCAAAATTCCTGGAAAATATCTCACTATCCCAGTTAAATGTGTGGAGATAACTAAAAGTAATCCATTTGTAGGTTAGCGTAGCAAGAGGGTAAACACTATGATTCTGTACTGCTTTCAAAATATTGCTTGGTTTGTTTGAGCGACCTTTAGAGATGCCAACTTTTTGCCATGCACCTTATCCTCAGTAGTGTCTTCATTTAGGCCAAAATACAGGAGTCCTGGCTAATCCAGGACAGTGGCTAACTCTACCAACCTTACATATCATCTTTTTGCTCAATCAATGGTGTTTGGTGGAGGCTGGGGTCGAACAACCAGTAAAAAGTTGTGTTGGATAAAAATGACTATAACCAACGGCGAAACCCATCAGTGTAGCACATGGTCATAGAGTAACAACATTCTGCCTCCACTTCACCCCCCTATACCCCCTTCTGATGACTGAAAGGGCCCAGTGAAACAGTAAGCCCCGGACAACCTTAACGTGGCCCTGCACATCTCTAAAGACGCGAGTATGGAATATTGTATGTCAAAACACCCATTCATTTAAGGGTTAAGCCATACTGAACTTTCTTAATAAATGCTTTATATGTGCCCACTTTACATTTTAGATACATTTAAGCATTTATAACATGAAAGGTAAAATAGCTCACTATTTTGCAGGTATTGAATGAAAGTCAATGTTTTGTGCTTGTTGTAACTGCATATTAATGATTCATAATGTATTTGTAAATTACTTATTAGTCATTAATGAACCCCTTTATAAATCCTTAACAAAGAGAACATTAATGTAAAGTGTCACTAGTAAAAGATGCATACAGTATGTATGAAATGTGTTTATGCTAACCTGAATACTAACCCAAAGCCCTTGAGTTTTAGTGGCGGGTTGACTGAATGAAGTGTGCTTGTGATGAACATTGCCATTTTCATTTTGAGCATTTTTAAACTTTTCCTACCCTGCCAGTGTCAAGGCAATATTTTTTTCTTACTGTAGTCATGAGCTGTAATGTATTTTGTATGTGTACTTAACGACAGTGGTACAGCATTAAAAAGCAGAAGCAGACATCTTAAGAGATCATATCCCAACAACACTACGGTGGAAGTAGTGTAAATCTGAAGCCAGACAACTCTGATGCTTTCTGAGGCTACAATCATGGACCCTATTTATCACTGCGTTTCTATATGAAGCCTGAGGACATGACACTCAACTGAAATAAAGTCTGAAGGCCCTAAAATTATGTTTTAGACTAAGCTTTACACATAAATATCAGTGTTGGTTCACTCAATTATAGCAGGTGTAATGATGCAGTCTGGGACACACATCAAACAACGTGGGAAAAATGACTTTTTACTTTTCGAAGAAGAGATGCTCAATCAGCACAGATCCAGGGAGAAATGGAAAAATAGCCTATCAAACAATCTACTTGATTAGGTAATATTAGCTTAAGGATGGGTACACAAACAATTATTCTTAACATTCTTAGGGCGGTATTCCAGTTAATATTTCCATGTAGGAGGTGGGAAAATTCGGAGTTCCGAGTTGTCTGGAAAGCAGCACAAGCTATTAACCAAATCAACGAGCTCCGAGGTGAATAGCAACATTACAAAATTTGAATTTTAAGCAAATATTTTTTTTTTTTTAAATCGGACTAAAAGACAAAGGTACAAGACAAGTACTTAACGTCTTTCACGAGGTAATCAATTACAATACCATGAAGCAGAGGTGGACTGGAAAACAGGGACTATTCCTTGTGGGCTAGCCATGAAATGGAGCCACGATCATGATATGCCAAAGGGGGTGTGATATGCAGAAGGGCACAGTGAAACTCTTTGCCACAACACATTGTTCAGAAAAAGAACCAGTTCTCGGTTCCCAACTCAAGATGACACTCCTATATATAACCAAATTGTGTGTATACAGAATGAAATGAAGTGAATGAAACTATGAAGTGATGATTATACTTTGCAGTGTTACGTGTGTGCAGTGTGTATGTGGCCTGTGTATATTCTGGCTTGGCATTTTGCTGTAAAGATTTGTTGGAGATTTGCTTTAGTGGGCAACATTGTTGATGTAAGACCTGGCTGGCATTGTCCAGAGCTTGGCCGCCTCAGGCACTGAGGTGAGTTTGGGGGGTTCAGTTGGTACAGGGAAAAGTACATGAAAAGGAAGTTGTTGTGTTTTCATCTCTTACTGATACCTCTTAAGTATTCCAGATGAAAGATTTATAATGACTAGTGGTAGGCCGACATGGAGTCTTCAATGACTGATGTTGATATCTAGCATGGTGGTATATACAGTACACTAACAGTTAAAGGTTTGGACACACTTGACTCAATTTTATCATACTCATTAAAAAGGGGGTGCGTATCAACAGGTTAACTTAAAGACCCCATGGCATGGCTGTGACACACTACCAGTCAAAAGTTTTGAAACACTTGACTGAAATGTTTCTCATGATCTTAAATATCTTTTGATCTGAAGGCGAATTATTAAATGTTTGAAATTAGTTTTGTAGACAAAAATATAATTGTGCCACCATATTAATTTATTTCATTATAAAACTAAAATGTAATAATACATTTTTTTTTTAAAAATTGTGTTTAAATCAATACTTTTTTAAAAATCAAACCAGGGTGATACCTCAAGTAGTAGATTGAGAAAAAGTCAAGAGTACATGTCTGAAAAGTGTGACTATACTATGCTAAAATATAATACAGTTTTGTTTTATTTTGGATGTTTTTAGTCACAACATATATTATATATATATAAAATAAAGAATGAGGAAGTGTTTCAAAACTTTTGACCGTAGTGTACACTAAAGGCTATTTAAAAAATTAAGCTCAAAATAGAAGTTACAGTTACTTCAAGATATTGCTGAGATTTTCAGATAGAGTGAGAAATAATAAATGGGTATTCTCTGAAGGTTATGATGTATGATAAATAAAACTGAATCTCGTTTCAAAACCAAATGAAATGCAATCATGCATACTTTAGTGCAAATACATTTTACTGATAGTTTTATCTCTGAAATCAAAAGAGCTGTTTTGTTTGGCAAGATTTCATTTAAAGAGCCAAATGTCTTGATATTTTTCAAGCCCTTATATGTATGTGACCAACATATCTCATCCGTATTGTCCCGACTTGTGTCCTTTATTCCCATGTAAATTAAAGTTATTGAGCAATACTATCTTTCATAAAAAGATGCATTTGATATCGACTTACCTGTCCGCTCCATAAAAGAAATGAAAAATAAGATAATAAATTCAAAATAGATTTATTTCAGAGTCAAGATAAAGTCATATATGATCTAATTTGAATCAAAGTACTCAATAATAATGTATAGACGCTTAGAAAGCCAAGCTGAACATCAACTGCATAGAAACATGGACAAGTAAAATAAATGTTTGTGTTTCCATTGAACTGCATGCATCCATCAGTATAAGGTCTTGGTGTCATTGCACTGAATAATGCCAATCAATAAAAAGCCAGGCAAAAGAAAAAAAAAAAAAGAAAACAGACTTCACAGTGTCTTTCATACAGGAATGATGGGACTGTGTGCAAACAGCTCAATTAAAAGGTTGATAATCACATGGATCCTCACCAGTGACTTATGGGAACAGTTCTACTGTTTAGACTGGGGAATTTCTTCAGTTTACACTTGTATTGGTGTACTGTCTCCAAGCTGGCTTATATTATTCAGATAAGGGGTTAAATTTAAAGTCAGCTTGAAATGCCAAATTTCCTGATGGAGGGAACGAGACGTTGTGTTGAAGAATCGACACTAGGAGTCTCTTTTGAGTGCCGAATATGCCTCTGATCTATGAAAAAAGGCTAATGAGAATTAGGTAGACAGTATTTGCATACCCCGCCCCTGGACATATGGGTATAAAAGAGGGGAAATACTTCTAGTTCATTCAGGATTTTTCTGAGGAGCCGGAAATGGTCCAGCTACAACAGTGACCCTCTTGTTCCCTCCATCAGGGAATGGAGGTTACATACGTAACCTAGACATTCTCCGTCTGTCGCTCACTTCGACGTTGTGTCGAAGAAGCAACATTAGGGGTCCAATTTAAATCACGCCATGCACTGAGCCGTGTACATGTACTGCTGACACAGGAGCGGGCAGGTACTTGACGTGCAAAAGTGACCAGCTGTATCAGACTGCACGTACCCTTCCCCAATGCCCCAAAAAAGTCATCAGAATCCTTCTGGTTACCCTAGACAAGGGAACAATGCGACGCTTGCCAACCTGTGAATGGGCTGGGCCTCTTTTCTCTCTATGTTTCTTGCATAGAACCAAATAGCTGGGGCCTTTAAACGCATCGTGGGAAGGCGGTCTTACCCGGGAAAACACCCTGCGGAGACCACACCTGCCCAGAGAAGGGGAGGTAAGAGTGGCGAATACATCACATGGGTTTTTAGGCGACATGTGGAAAGTGGCGCGGTGGTAGATCCCACCTCTCCGGAGGAGGGAGTTACTACAAACACGGCAAACAGGAGGCAGTAGGAACTACCCAAGGGAGACGTGGGTCTGCTCGTAAGGGGACCGTACCGTGGAAAATAAACACAGGGGGAGTCCATGTAGGAGTCCTGAGCTGTGGAGCACCTATTCCAGTACAGGGTAGATTAAGTACCTGCAGTGGACTTAACTGCGGACCCAAAGGGCTAGGGAGGAGTCATCCAGGGATCCGAATGAGTGGGATCTCCTGGGAGAGAAAGCGCACAGTTTTACCTTGGCCGAGGGAGAGGGCGTTAGGTGCAAGCAATCCACCTGGTCAGTCCGTCAGCGTGTACCGAGTTCTACCGGCTCAGCCTCTCTGGGACTGTTTGCACATAGAATTAGCTCTCTCACGAAAGTTCGCTTAGATGCAGTCACAAAAATAGAGCCTGTAAGACAATCAACTTGCTTACTCTCTTTATCTAACATTCAAATTGCCTTAGTTGCAGATAAGCTGGTTTCACAGAAATGTGCCATGAAAGTTTCTTTTCACTGAAACCTTCCTCTTCCCTAGCACCACATGTCTAGATCTGCTTCAAGGGTATTGTATATACTGTATGTCTAATTTTGTAGAAGCCGCATGTCCTACATCCATTCTAATACTTTAAAACAGTGTACACACCTTATCGTTTACGAATATCAGAGACCCCAGTTATTGAACTAATTTAAATTCACCAAGAAAACGCTCAGACCTAAACATAAATAATTTTATTACTTTCTGCTATCAAAGCAACTGCAAGCTTTTTCTCTCTTCCAAATACATGTTTTCAATGTGTATTGTGCACACCTCCCGCATTTTAACATGGCAAACTGGTAAAATCACCCCTCTGTGGCGCTTTCTGCAACTCTTGTCATGCGAAAGGCAATGCGGCGCTTGACACTGTGTTCAGCCTGTCCGTGGCAAAGACGCAAAATCTAATGACGATTACCTCAGCATCAGTCTCCCTTGATGCATTTGATTACGCACAGGCGAGCACCAGTTTAAGTCAATGCGGACCAGGAGGAAGGTTTGAGTTGTCCATTGAGTTCTGTTCAGTTCATATTTTATGTGTTTTTGTAATATTTTAATCATATTTGTATTTGTAATATTGCGTTGTTCATATTTTAGTGGCCTCTGCTGTCTCTGCGGGGGGAAACATTCATCTGCTTTGTGTCTCTGTTGTTCATCTGTTCTCTTCATAAATAAATAATCTGCTATATGCTCGTCCTGTAAGTTCATGATTAAAAATGAAAATGTGAATGAAAATAAAATCTATTAAATGTCTTATTATTATTAAAATGTGAAAATTGAAATGATGGGTAATAATAGATCTTAACTGAATTTTTACAACCCTGTCTGTCTAAATGACGGACGATGAGAAAGTCTGACGCAAGCACTGTATGTGACTTGTTTTTTTGTTTCATTTTTTGCATACTGAATTTCAAACATTACAACTTTGATTGAATACTGCTAAGATTGGCTATTGCAAAATAATATGAAGACAATAAATAAACAAAGCATTTTTATAATGAGGTGTCCTTGCTGGTTTCCCGCAACAAACACACAGTGCAGTCAATGTACTGTGCTTCAGGATTGAGTAGGTCTTATGAACTGATTTTTGAACTGTTTTTTTTTTTTTTTTTTTCAAACTGCAAGTTACTTTTGTAATATATTAAACAAAATGAACCAGGAACCATTACTGTATTATGTACTCGTATGGCTCTTGAGACTTACAGGTAAATCAGTATAATATAATAAACTTATTAGACTGTTTATTTTACATGACAATGTGTAGTTAAAGATACACATTAAGAAGCGTTTTGTTGTAATAAATGCTACTTTAATTTGAAACAAAATAGACTATATAGTGAGGACCAATTATCTGGGGTCTGTTTTTTTATTTTTTTTATTTAAATCATGAATGAATTAATCCATTCTTAATAATTACATTTATCCGATATGCTATTTATTCATTGAGGTAGGTTAGTACTTTTTTTCTTTTTTTTTTTCTCCAATTAGTAAGTGTTTGTTTAGAGGGGTTAATTACTCTGTTCTTGGAAATGTTTATTCAAATCACACTAAGCATTTTAGAATAAATTCACACACAGAGGTAGAGTTCTCTTATGCACCAGTGATTTATCAGGGAAAGAGTGAGGTATATAAGGCAGGTGTTTTGTGCAGTTAATTTCAGGAGACACAGACCTAAATGACCATTCATGTCCAACTGCATCTCAGGGCATGCCACTGTCAGCCACACACTATTAATCACTAACAATGAACAATCACTCACAGATATGTAATGATCTGCACTTTATTAGACTGTGTGTAATATAGCACCTTTGATTAATTAGCCTTAGTTATATCATAAAATATGATCAAGCTCTCGAGAGCCCCATTCCCTGTCGTTGTTCGAAATGGCAGTTAGCTTTGCTCAGCATTGTTAGCGTTCATGCTAATGTGGAAATTAGATTGTTCCCAAGATTTACGCTGTCATTATGGTACATTGAATACCACTCCGAGAACCATTAACTGTTAATACAGGTTGAGGATAAGCCTCTTAAATGTAGAGGGTGCTTCATGCTATATTCTTGGTTTTTACATGGATGTACACGTATTAGCACGTTTAGCCCTGTTAAGATCTCTTAACCCTTAAATGCATACTTCAGGTCTTTAGTGACCTAGGAACTAAAAAAATATACTTTTTGTAATTGCATAAGTACCAAAAGTGTGCCATGAGATATGTAATAGTGTTGCAATATATTTTTGCGCTCCAATAAAGAATATTTTTATGATTATCTGTTTAAGGTTACTCTCACAGGATATCTATTTTTTATTACAAGAAATATTAGTATTATATTCACACAAATGACTACTATATCATGTCTATTTTCTACACAACAATGGTAAATTATTAGTATCCCAAATGCATTTATACATCCATATTATACATGCTATTTATTACTGGAGATGGTGCTGTTGTCATAGTGATTAACTTAATTTACATTTGACATTTTAGGAAGAAGAAACATGTATATACATGCATTACAAAAAACTCATTTTTGTATTATAATTTTTTTAACCAACAGTGTCATTTCCACATCTCATATTATTGTATATTATTATTATTTTATGCTGCTATAAAACAGAGTTGTATATTCTACTAAAAAGATAGTGTTCCATGAGTGGTTTAATTGCAAGAAGCTTTTATTTTTTTTTTTAAATTAGCATCTCTGAAACTAGGATTTCGCCCTATTTATTTTCTCAGAAGGTTTGCAACTGTCATTGTCAATTTCATTACTGTGTGAATTTGACTAGGCTGTTAGATATTGAATAAAGTCAACAAATAATCCAGTATGAAATGGCCTGTCTGTCAAATGACAATAGTGTTTGTTATTGATTGAGTCAGATATGTATATTTTCTCTGCACAAACATACAGTAATGTACTGTTGAGTGTTATTCAAATGAGATGGATTCAATCATGAAGTCTGAAGGCATACTCAAATGATTTCTCTTGTATATGTCTTACTGTATTTTTCGAGCAGCTGCGTAACAAAACACATTCTTACCTTTGTGACTATATATTAATTTATTGTTCATGCAATATGGATAGTCTGTTTTTAATGCAGAGCATAATGTCTTATGTTATATTTTGTTTTGTTATTTCTTGTCTTGAGGACTGGTTTAAACATTTAAAAAATGTCTTAAATTTTGTTACAGTGTCCCAAATTCACTTATCGACCTATATCTTCTGAACTTAATGAAACTTGGGAAATTTCGACTCAGAGACATTTTAATGATGCATGGCATCCAGTTATTTGCATAGGGGGCGCTACAGCTATTTATAAGCCAATTATTACTCTGCAACAATTTGATCGAGGAATTGGTATTTGGCATGCATCTTCTTTGGGTGAAGTGCTAACATATCCATAACTCCAAATAACCACCAGCAGACAATCAAATTTCAACAGCTATTAACTTGCATTTTCAACAGCTTATCATTATGAAATTTGGCATCCACTTACTGTTCATAAAATTAGGCTATACACTTGCTACAATTAAGTTGATATATACTTGCTTGGTAATAGTAACAATATATACTTACTTTGGAACTTTAATTGCTTTTGTTCCTCTGAATCCTTTTTTTCACCCAATTTGGAATGCCCAATTCCAATGCGCTTTTAAGTCCCCGTGGTGGCGTAGTGACTCGCCTCAATCCGGGTGGTGGAGGACAAATCCCAGCTGCCCAGACCGCCAACCTGCACATCTTATCACGTGGCTTGCTGACCGCGTTGCCACGGAGACATAGCGCGTGTGGAGGCTTCACGCCATCCACCGCAGCATCCACACTCAACTCACCACACACCCCACCGAGAACAAACCACATTATAGTGAACATGAGGAAGTTACCCCATGTGACTCTACCCTCGCTAGCAACTGGACCAATTTGGTTGCTTAGGAGACTTGGCTGGAGTCACTCAGCACACCCTGGGATTCTAACTAGTGAACTAGCGAACTCCAGGGATGGTTCCACTGAGCTACCCAGGCCCCCGTTCTTCTGAGTCCTTAAGAGCTTCTGACTCAATCAGTCATATGGATTTAATAATTGGACAGAAAAAACTTCTGCCACTGTGAACTTATTATAAAAATTGCATCAATTTCCGTTGATAGCAAATCAAAATGATCAGCAAGTTAATTAAACTGTGAATAACATATAACAGATGTACAACCGTTTTGTCCACTATGGGGAGCCACAAGATAAGAATCCTTGTAAGACAACAAACACCATAGCTACAATTAACAAGAGCTCTTAGTAAAGAAAATACTTACGACTTGATATATCTTTTCTTTCAGTTTTTGGCAATTTTGGTCATTTTCACCACTTTTCCAAACTGTTTGGACCCCGATAATTGCTACTTGCAGCTATATTAACTTACTGTTTCTAGAACTGTTGAATTAAAGCAATATCACACTCTCAATAGTACTGTTGTACTGAATATAAGCCCAACTGTGATTGCTTCATATCTAAAGGTGAATAACAGCCATGCTGATTTTCACGACAGTATTCTTGCTGATGTGATATTGCCTAATATAATATTTTAGGCACACTGCTCACCCCTAGTAAGAACAATTAGTGATGTGCATGTGCACAAATGAATGCATTCAAACGCTTAGGACACTTCACCCAACTTAAAGCCCTTGACAAGGGCCGTATGTGAATCCACAGAGTCTTTTGTGCTCTCTCTCTCTCGGGAGAGAAAAGTGGTCTTTTTCTCTTTCTCCCCCACTGTCATATTCCATTCAGCCCCTGTGAGCCCCATTTTTTATCTCTCCTCTCCTTCGTCTGGCATTTATTTTAGACACAAAATCCAATCAGGCTCAGTTGGCCTCTTGTCCTGGCTGTGGTTCTGACCAGCGCTGCAGCTCTCTCTTATCTCGCCATGTGTTTGCCTCATAACACCTGCCATTGCACAACTAACGGACTTCAGTACACCTGCTGCTGTGTTTTCATTCATTGATCAATACAGGGGCTGCCAGACATTCTCTTCATATAGCTGGATTGTGACCTTGGATGAACATGACGGAAATTCCTTTTTCAAATTGACAGAAAGTAACAAACCACTTTGACTGTCGGCAAGTCCATTTTTGATTCTCGGAAACTGGAAACTTGCTTGCTTTGATTTTTGGGGGGGGGGGGGGGGGGGGGGGGGGGTGTTACCTCCCTCTCCCACAACACTGTGTTGAGTATAACATGGTGATGTCTGTATGTTGTAATTCTTTTCATTGAATCAATTGAACCTGCTCAAAAAATTTGTTTCAAAAAGGTATCAAATACGATAGTGTTTGAATGGTCAGAACCTGCAAAGTCAGGGAATTTACTCATAGAAATTAAAGTATATTTATTTAAGAGATTATAATATCAAATGTAATAATTCATATTTTAATGATGTATTTTCATCAAAGTCGTCTTGGCAAGGCTGAAACAATACAATATTTACATAAAAGACATTTGAAAAGTAGTAAAAACAATTCAACCGTGTTTTCAATGTGTCCTTCATATATTAATAATATAAATTATATATATATATATATATATATATATATATATATATATATAAAGATATTTTAAAATCCTTTAGTTAAAAAAATTATCACCCCAGGAAAAAAGTATACTGTGTATGTTATGCTGTTTTAAAAACAAATTTAATATTCTCCTAAAATGACAGAGTTCCAGGATTGATTTTATTGCAACCAGTTTGCAATTAAAAATGCTAAAGAATGTAGCATCTTCAAAAATTTCATCCAGTTTATCTATCATTTTCATTTCCATCACTGTGTGTATTTTAATAGGCCCTTAGATATTGAAGAATGGCAACAAATATTCCATAATTAATCAGTTATTTTCAATAAAACATTTGAACCATTTCAAAAATTGATTGATAAAATTTCGTTTTTTAAAACCACACATGAAATGTCCCTACTGCCAGACTGATATCACTGAAATACTAGTTGTTGTGAGAAATAACACCTTTGTGATAGGCCTAGAAAGTAAACTGCAAAAAAATAGTCACAGGGTGGCCCATGCTTTTTTAGCCAATCAAATGCTCTCTCTGCCTGTAAATCATGCTGCATGTTTGGGATGGCTGACATCTTTGAAGGATGGGCTTTTGGAAAGAAAAATGTTGTTGTTGAAATCGTTGTTGACATTGAAGGTTGCAAAATACCTGAAATCACTAACACCACCTTTAATAAAATCTTAATGGGGCCAGGGTAGCTCAGCGAGCTTGAATCCAGGGTGTGCTGAGTGACTCCAGCCAGGCTTCCAAAGCAACCATTTTGCCTGATTGCTATGGTGGGTCGAGTCCTGTGGGTTACCTTCTCATAGTCACTATAAGATAGTTCACACTCTCAGTGGGGTTCGTGTTGAGTTGTGCATGTATGCCGCGGTAAATAGCATGTGGCTCCACATGTGTTGGATCTCCTGGTAACACGAGCAAGCCACGAGATGTGCAGGCTGTCAGTCTCAGACGCGGAGGCAACTGAGATTTGTCCTCCGCCACCCGGATGGAGGCGAGTCACTGTGCAGCCAAAAGGAATTAGCATGCATTTGGAATTGGATATGCCAAATTGGGGAGAAAAGGGGAGAAAATCAAAATAAATAAATACAATCTTAAAAGTAAATTTTTCTGCTCTTACATATTTCAGTAGCTAAATTGTGCTATTTTATAGAGTGTAACTTGTTCACAAAGCCAAAGTGATGAATAAACCATAGTGATATTTATTAGTGAATCAGTCTTAAAGGATTAACAATGAAAATTCTCATAATTGACTCACCCCCATGCCATCTAAGATGTGTATGACTTTCTTTCTTCTGCTGAACACAAACATAGATTTTTAGAATATCTAAATCTGGTGGTCCATGCAATGCATGTAAATGGTGATCAGGCCTTTGAAGTTCCAAAAAGAAGATACAATTAGCATAAAAGTAATCCATTCAACTTTAGTGTTTTAATCCATGTCTTCTGAAGCAATCCAGTTGGATTTGGGTGAGAAACAACTAAATCTAACACATTTTTCACTGTACATCTTGTCATTCATACACTTCCAAGTGTTTGTCACATGCGCAGAGTGCTAGACTGCACTATAGGATGTGTGATCGAGCTTAAAATCATGATCGCGATTGTGTCAAGATGAACAGTAAAAAAGGAGTGATATTTTGCTGTTTTCTCAACCAGAACCAATTGGATTGCTTCAGAAGACATTGAGCACATTTGTATGCACACCAATATGCTGATTACTCTCTAAAATCAGCTTATTTACAAATCTGACAAGGCATGAATTACACGTTTACATGGCATTTGAAATAATCACGTTATCCTCTAATTTTGACATCAAACCATGAACAGGCATGTGCTCAACATGTGCGCACATTGGAAGAGCCAGTAAAACACCAGATAAGGTGTTTAAATCGCACGCAAAATCGTCTTAATGGCCAAAAATCTACCTGTGTTGACCGGGTTATTCATAAGCTGTTTATGGGCTTGACGGATAAAGGAATGCGGTTTATTGCATTACATGACCTCACGGGTTGTTGGCTTATTATGCATCATCAGTGTAAGAACGTGCATGTAAATGCGCTCATTGATTAAACCACCGATGGATTACTTTTATGTTATATGTATCTTCTTTTTGGAGTTTCAAAGGCCTGTTCACCGTTCACTTGCATTGTATGGACCTACAGAGCTGAGATATTATTTCTTAATCTTAATTTGTGATCAGCAGAATCAAATAAAATCACACACATCTGAGATGGCACGAGGGTGAGTAAATGATGAGATCATTTTCATTTTGGGCAAACGAACCCTTTAATTTGAATGACTTTTAAAAAATCCTTTCCAGTAATCACAAACAGCTGGAAAGACCATGGAAAGTAACTAGTTAAAAAGTCTGGAAACCTTGTCATGGAATTAACAAAGCAGACTTTTCTTTTGTTATCCCAGTTTTTGTAAGTACATGTTGAATTTTAATTGAAACCACCCAAGAAGCACAAACAATGTAAGCAATCCCAACTATCAAGTCTGCAGGTAGCCCAATTGTGCATTTTGTCAATTGCTGATATTCCCATTTCAAAGCCCCCGTGAGACAAAAGAATGTTACGTTTCTTGTTTCTATGCCACAAAGCTTGTTTACATGCTAATAGCAGATGCAGACAGTAAATTATTGAAGTGCGCTGAAACTCTCCATCTCTATGTCTGTGTTACTGCCTGTCGTCCATAAATCCTACAAACACAAAGGCATGTTGTCATTTTCTCCAAGATGGAATTGGAGTCGTGAGAGGAAATTACGGAGATATAATGCCATTCATCTCTCTGTTGGCCGGAGCAGTCCTCAGCTCTTTTGTTTGCGTCAGTCATGCATTATTTAGCAATGCCTTTAAACATCAGGGTTGCGCTGTTATGAGAACTAACGCTGCTTAATTCCACAGCAGAGCCTCCTGCTTAAAAATACAGCACATCGACTGCAGATTTGATAATTCATTAATATGTTGTTGACTGCATCTGATGTACGCTTGGCTAGTGATCATGTGCAATGACTCTTAGAGAGACAGCCCTGCTGAAAAAAACAAACAGATTAAACCACCTTAAACCAGATGTCTGTTTGAATTTGAACACTGTAACAATGTTGTGTACACAATGTTGACACTGTGATCAATAAACTATTGTGGTACGAGGCAGAGCTTTGATAATATATGATGCACTGTTAAAAAGAGATGCGCAAATGTTTACGTGTCGTCTGTAATTTTAGTTTTGTGTAGAGTGACGTTAATGTTCCTGGTATTTTGGCCCGGAAACATCAAGCACTGCATAATTTTAGGGCAGAATTATACAGAACTGCTTCAGCTGATGTCACCATGGTAACGGAGGATTAAAGCAGTTTGCAACCGCAACTTTCTTCATGTGTGGCAAGCTTCAAGTTTTAATGCAGCTTCCCAATCTGTCACTGTCAAATCCTCTCTTAAAACTCGTCTGTCATTCAGCAGAGCTAAAATATTTCTGAAGTGTATATAGGGCTCTTTTGAAGTGAATTATCATATTTGTTTAAAAGTGTAGTGCTGGTGTGTTCAATAGGTGTCGGGTTTCTTCATAGACTATAAGGCATATACCTCTGTTTATCAGTCTAATGTAGTGATGGGAAGTTTGTTTCAATGAACCGGTTAAAAAAAGCGATTCATCGGTTCATTTACGTTATTGCGTAATGACACCACAGTACAGAATGCTAATACATAATGCAAACACGTTCAATAAAGCCATATGTATGCGCATCTTGCTGATTATTACATTTTTATTTCATTAAGTTATAATAATAAGGGTGTTAATTGTCATCAGTGTTTCATTCAGTGATCTTACGATATATCCTAGATTAAAGTTTTTCCATCTAAAGCACCCAATATGTACAGTGTAAGCATGTCTAAAGCATGTAAAGTTATTAAACTAGACTTCATCAACTCACCCTTTTTGCAGAAACCATGATCCAGCTCATCACAACTTCAGATATAATCTGCATGCACAATACTCAAGTAAAATAGTTATATACTCATAGTAAAATTTGTTAACATCTCTTGACTGAAATGTTTTGCCCCCTCATTCAAGTCCTGAGTTCACGTATACTCATCAGCTGCTCACTGATCAGCAGTTCTCAGTATTATGTCCGAAAGAGGCGATACTCAGTTCACTGTATTGGTGACTCAAGAACTGCTGTGAGATGTACTGTTGACACAAGAGCTACTGTCCCCAGATCAGTGTACCGTTGACACAAGAACTGCTGTGAACGACTCAATGTACTGTTGACTTGAGCTTTTTCCCTGGATCAGTGTACTGTTGACACGTGAACTGCTGCAAACAACTCAATGTACTGTTGACTCGAGAGCAGCTGTCCCAGGATCAGTGTACTGTTGACTTGAGAACTGTAGACTGGATCATCTTCACACGTTGATACATACCAAAGATCCATCGACTACACTTGGAAATATCCTCTTGATAACTGTAAAGTTTTCATCTTTTATGCATCCCCATGAACTACATCATTAGGAATTTTATAAAGTGCTGACTCATGGCTGAGAAAGTGTAACAATGTTACTTGACGTAATGCAATAAGATTTCAGTGAAAAGCAATCTGTTGGACTACAACAAATTTGTAACTACTGCACGATCACAGATGGTTAGTGCATATTTGATGTGCTATAGATCGCAATAGTGCTTGGCTACTATGAAGAGGTGGAGGGTGGGGCTGGCCTGTGTGGACACACGGCTGGCCATAAATCAGGCTAATCAGCCTGGACGGAGATAAAGTCCAGCCGGAGGTGCCAGTTCGTGAGAGAGAGAGATGCACGTGGCCGCGTTGCATGTGTGTCTGTTCAATTATGTTTTATGTTGTGTTTTAACATTAAACCTTATGTTTATTGTTCAGCCGGTTACCACATCCTCCTTGCCTGTCCTTGATCTGTTACACCCACTTTTTTCAGCTGTCTTGCTTCATGCCACCTCGGGGCTTCCTTAGGGCCAATGACCAAGTGCCTTTGGCCCACCGATTACCCTTGAGCCAAAGAACGGCAACTGGGGATTGAGGCAAGGTCAGTGTCAAAGGCAGATTTTCGTTTGGAGTCAGGTCTCACTTTTCACCAAGCAAAGACCAAAATAAGCAATCAAACGGCAACTAGAGGTCTCTAACATGTTCATTTTGAGGGCTAGCTTGTCTCCAGTGTATGATACCTCAGCTTTAGCTTCCGTCTTGCTTATGAAATGGGCACTGTGTGTGATGTTGGCACCATGTTGGCGTATTAAAGGTGGGGTTTAGAGCAACGCTGCGTAGCTATTGGCCTGCTGGTGGGAATGCAGTTAGATTTTGGCATAGTTATTCATACTTAGATACTTTATTAGTAGCTGTTCCAATGGACCATGATATTTTGGCACTCCCGCCATATTGGAATGGTCAGGAGCCATCTGTAAACACATGAAAGTATATGGTTTGCAACAGTCTTGAGTCTTTTCCAACCAACTTTCTCATTGTCTGATTTTCCATAAACATTGGACAATATATTACATTTCTTTAATGCTTTTAAAATTTCAAAATTAAACTGAATATTGGTAAAACGTTCTTATTGGTCTATCAGTTGTGTTGATAATCAGAGCACTGTCTGATGCTAGAAGCTTCAAATATATTAGCGGTGGTACTAGTGATCATAAACGTAATATGACCGATTGGTCATAACCTTAAAGAAATCTAGCTCTAAAAACATACATAATATGTTTTTCATTCAAATCATTGATTTGTTTTTTTAATCTAACATCCAAAATATAATATAGCATCAATAGTAAGGTCAATTTACTACACACAGTAAGTTATATTTATACAGTATATATAACTTTTCAGGGATTTATGATAGAACTGTAAATAAATCTTGATTTCCTGACTTCACTTTAAAAAAGGTTTTTCTTCCATAGCAAACTGCAAATAAAGTCCTCTAAAAATGAATATATCATGGAAAACATACTGAAATTTCCACCCAGTCAGTAAATTCATTACTTGAGGAACTGTTTCCACACAAAAGCAGTTATAAAACTGCGGTCTGAGGTATCTCTTCTATTCACTTGCATTCAAACAGCTCTTCTTGTTGACCGTTTCAACCAACATGATCACACGTGAAGTCAGCATGATGTGTCCGATTGTATCGGTACTCTAGGATCGGTGAATGTATGCAAGCGCACTGACAAGAAGCATTCTTATCAGACAGGTTTGCAGTGGTTTTAATGTGTTTGTCTTTCCACCTGGCGCGATTGGCAGCATGTTGCATCAGCTTCACGGGAGACTAGGGTTCAAAGCTAGGCTTGATCATGCCTGAATAATCAATGACAGGCATGATTCAGAGGTTTCACTTTTCCCTCTAACATTACTTTTTTACTCCACCAATGGTTAAGTTAAAGTTTAGGTTTAGGTTTTGGTTGGGGGATAGAATCTATAAATAAATGATTTTCTCTTGATTGTATAATGTCCTGTAAAGCTGAAAACAACTTGCTTCACTACAAGCTTTTGGCGAACTCTCCTGGACGTAAATGGAGCTCACACGTGCCCATATGCCCTACAACAATTTCTGCTTTGGCCACTGGGGGCAGTGTTTAGAAATTTCAGTCAACATATACCAATTTTGATGGGAAACAAAGTCTGTCTACTCCTTCCGATTTCACTGTGAGATCAGGCTGGTTTGAACATGGTTTGTGGTTGATGTTACTGAACCAGCTGAATGAGGCATCTATGTATGTATATCTGTTCATTTTTGTCTTGTGGCTCGAAGTCTGAGACTATTGGCTCTGGTTGAAGCCATCTTAAACTATACATTTAAAGTTGGTGATTATAAGTATAGAATATGTATATCATTGTAAAATATTCAGGTATATACAAATATATAAGTAGGTTGAGAGTGTTGGAAGACCAACTCAATTGTGTCATTCACAGTGTGTTATAAGAGTCACTGCAGAACTTTTTTGATGCTCTTTATTTGCTGTGATTCTCTGATTGGTGGATTTTTCTTTTCAGAATCATGATTAGTATATTACTTCACCAGGAATTCCACTGTTAAACACAATTTCAGAAAAATCAAGTTGAAATAACACAGACTGATGACATCAACAGAAACATTTACTATCGATTAGCAACCTTTAAAGCCGTTATTGACCATTTAAAATCAGTTCACCAGTGTTAAAATTAAATGATGTTACTTTTGGAACCCGACTATTGCGCTCTTTTTGGTGAAGCGGCATATAGACCAGTGAGAGTTCACAGTGGGTGGGACTACCCAGTGTGACGGCACAAAAATAATAGCTGAGTGATAAACGCAATGTATTGAAGCTTCTAGCTTCTACCAAAGCTTGTGCTTTGGACAAAAACTCTTTAATTATTAATTATTTATGATTGATATTAATACCTTGTTGCATCACATCTGGGTTGGGCATGGTGTACGGGGTCGTTCACTTTGAATGCATTGTTACATTTTCACAGTGTCTTAAAAATGTTCCGCTTATGTATGAGACAAAAAAAAACAAAAAAAAACTTCAAGACATTTGGCAACAGTCAAATATGTCTGTGTAGCATGTTTACATAAATGTTTTTTTATAAAAACAGTGCAAACAGAAACAAACACGCTTCCTTTGCATCCTTAAGGAAAAACATTTTTCAGATTTAACCCCCCAAATAGCATCTTCTCCTCCTGAGTCGTTACCTAGATAGAGTGGTAAACAACTACCGGTAGTACTCAGAGCGGTACTCACATTGATAACCTAAAAGTACAATATGAAAAGAGTCTGGTAGGGAGAGAGGTTGGAATTGGTTGGAATTGGGTTTGGAACAAGCAATCGAATCGAAGTGTGATAAAAGCCAGAATCTACTGTAAATTAAGCACATGTAGATTATGCCACAGTTAGCAGTAAATACTGATCTTGAGTGTTAGATCGATGGAAGAAAATCTTGCAGATGAGAAGAAGGATGTCTGCAACAACAACAAAAGTCAACGTATTTGCATGTCTATAGAGAACAAGTAATTTTAGAACTTCACAATAGTCTGTCCAAATGCAAGCACTACTGGGTATTTCTTCTGTATAAGTCTGTAAAGGTTGAATTGATTAATTCGATTTCTGCAAGTCACAACAAGCTTTAATCAAGGTCATGATTTTAAAGACATCTGAAGGGAAGGTTGAAAATCTATAATGACCCCACTAATTAATAGGGTGCTCTGTTTTTACATGCATGAGAGTAAGAATACAGTTAATCACATTTTTCCTGACCATCTACTGGGTGGCACCATAATGATTGTGACTGACTGATTTCTGGTTCCGGTCTCCATTATCCATTATTCAAAGGAATGTAATAACAACCATTTTAAGTTTTAGTTTGAGTAAAAATTAGTTAATTTTTGCAGTTATTGGCTGTCAAAAGAACTCAAAGTAACTAACTTCAATGTAATTCATAATATAATCTGTAGAACAGATCAAGGTTACGGGCAAGGAAGAGGCGAGAAACCGGCTTGTCAACATAAATAATAATTTAATAAAGAACTTAAAACAAACACATAGGACAGCAGACATGTCTGCTGATTAAGCTCTCTCTCTCTCGCCTTTATCCCTCTTGACGGCTCAATCAGCCCGATACGGGACCGGGCGTGCGCAATCACGCGCCGGTCCCGCCCTCCACCGTGCCACACTCCTCCCCCGTTCTCTCAGGCTGGGGACCCCCGGCCTGACGTACATCCCCTGGGGGGGGGGCGCCTCCCGCGCGGTCTGCCGGCGGGTCATCCCCATCAACCTGGACGAGGGAGGGGCAAGGGGAGGGAAACAACCATTAAAAATAGGGGGGGGGAGGGTTCCTGCACTGGGCAGTACCTCCCCTCCCACAAACACCATAATTTAATAAAAGAGGGAAAAGGCCAACGCAGAGCGGCATCGAGAGAGAGAGGAGAGAGAGATTAAAGGAAAGAAAGAAAAAAAAAACGTACTCGCCGGTTCTCTGATACGCCGTAGCTCGTTCCTCAGCCACTTCTCCACCCTCTTCAGGACAACAGCCGCGCCTCTCCGGGCAGATCGGTGGCAGTCCTCAGCCCCTGGCGGACGGAACGCCCCGCCGCGTTCCCGGGGTGTCGAAGGGGCCTCCCCCCGCCCCTGGCAGCGGTTCTCCCGCTCCAGGCGGTCGGCGGCGAGCCCCTCCCCGCACGCGGTCGGCAGTCTCTAACCCCACCGTGTTCCAGCGGCTACTAGGGGACTCCCCCGCCCCTGGCAGCGGCCCTAACCGCTCCAGGCGGTCGGCCAGGAGCCCCTCCTCCCCTCGCGGTCGGCGGCCGTTCCTCCGCGTCCAGGTGGCTGGGCTCCTCCGTCTCCCGGCAGATGGCCGCGGCTACTCCATTGAGAAGTGGCGAGAACTCCGCTACGGCGCATCCCTCTTCCTTCCCGGGCTGTCGGCACCAATGTAGAACAGATCAAGGTTACGGGCAAGGAAGAGGCGAGAAACCGGCTTGTCAACATAAATAATAATTTAATAAAGAACTTAAAACAAACACATAGGACAGCAGACATGTCTGCTGATTAAGCTCTCTCTCTCGATCACCGTCTGCGAGTGGCCTTTATCCCTCTTGACGGCTCAATCAGCCCGATACGGGACCGGGCGTGCGCAATCACGCGCCGGTCCCGCCCTCCACCGTGCCACATAATCAAGCCCCCAGACTGTAATAAGGAATTTTCCTACCATTAGGAGTCTCAGTCGGTAGGGAGTAGTAAGCGCAACTGAAGCTGTACAAGAAACAAACCACACTGACAGCAAACAGCACAGGATGAGGACACATTTTTGCATTCAAACACAGCTAGGCGGAGTGTGAAAAGCAGTGGCTTGAAAGACTGTGAAAGCAGGGGCCTCGATACGTGTTCAAAACTGTTTAACTTGAAACAGCTCCAAAAGATTCCCTCTGGTGCATGTGTACATAGACGTGTCCTTAACCCTTAAGAAAATTGAGAGTTCATGGCAAATTTAAAAAGAGTCCACAGCAGAATGGAGGAGGACACAGGGAAATGGGCTTCTCCTGGCACAGATAAGATCTTTAATTGGCAACTTCAAAGCTTACAGCTTCACAAAGCTCATTAGCTTCACAGGTACATAATTTCACAAACTCATTAAATTCACAGATACGAACACTCATAAACGTATCAGCTTCATAGACACTATGGACTTCCTTGTGCCAGGCTTTCTCTCTCTCTCTCTCTCTCCGTTGGTGGCTGCTTATATGCCGCTTAGAGACAGGTGTTAGACATAATTTAGCTCAGGTGCAAGCACCTCTCCTGACGGATGCTTGACCACACCCCCACTGCCACATATCCCCACTGCCCGACTCAGGCCGGGGAGACATCCGGCCAGTCTAACACTCCCCCCAGTTCTGGGAAGGAAGTCGGCGACAGCCATCTGCGCTCCTGGTCTGTAGACCACCTTGAACTTAAATGGATGAAGAGCCAGATACCACTGAGTGATCCACACATTGGTATCTTTCATGCGGTGAAGGCATTGGAGTGGGGTATGATCTGAGCAGAGGGTGAAGGTCCATCCCAGCAGGTAGTACTCGAGAGTGAGGACCACCCACTTGATGACCCTCCTTTTCAACAGTGCTGTACTTCGTGTCACTCAGTGAAAGCTTGCGGTCTCGTCTAATGTACAGCACCGGGCGATCCTCCCCCTCCATCACCTTCGAGAGTACGGCTCCCAGCCCTCTGTCTGAAGCGTCCATCTGCAAGAAAAAAAAGAGAGAGAAATCGGATGAATGTAAAAGAGCCCCCCCCCCCCCCACAAAGTGCGATTTTTAACCTGTGTAAACACCTGCAGACACTGCTCCGTCCACTGGACCAGGTCTGGAGCTCCTT
Organism: Moxostoma hubbsi; assembly: GCA_032164185.1. NCBI lineage: Eukaryota > Metazoa > Chordata > Actinopteri > Cypriniformes > Catostomidae > Moxostoma > Moxostoma hubbsi. The sequence goes on along the minus strand of JAVLUX010000083.1, from coordinate 2,397,211 downwards.
TTATAGTGAGATCAGTCAGTGGGCTTAGGCATGAGAATAATTAGGCATGAATCTCCTATAATTGCCAGCCTCTCACCCCCTTTTTGGTCTTGGGCCTCGGCAGGTCGCAATCACCGGCGTCTTGTCAATTTGGGGATGCAACTGCCTGTGGCCCAATTGGAAAACTAGATACCATACCTCCACCCATCGAGCAACTTATCAACGCGAGGCATTGGGTATGCATCAGATTTAGACTCCGTGTTGACTTTTCTGTAATCCACACAGAACCGTAAAGACTTGTTGCTCTTTTGAACTAGAACAACCAGACTGGACCAATCGTTTTGAGATACCTCTATTACCCCCATATCATGCATTGCATCAATTCTTCCCAGACAATTTTCTATTTATGCTCGGGCAATCGGTAGGGGCGGCTACCCCCGGCTCGGTCTCGATGTGGTGCTGGATGAGGTTTGTACGACCCGGCAGAGGAGAAAACACATCTGCAAACTCCTGTTGCAACCTGGCAACATCTGCAAGTTGATACATTGAGAGTTGGGCTCCCCAAGTGACCGGGGTGATATGATTGTGTTTTACATTCACCTCCGGCCCAAGCTCCGCCCTCTTTGGAACTACCGTATCCAACATTACACGGACCGCCTCCCTCCATAATTTCAGGAGGTTGAGGTGATATATTTGATGTGCATCCCCTCTATCGGTTCGCTTTACCTCATAATCGAGATCCCCCACACCTTGTGTGACCTCAAAGGGTCCTTGCCACTTGGTGGGTAATTTGGAGCTCGATGTGGGGAGTAATACGAGTACCTTTCTCCCGGTGCAAATTCCCGCAGCCGAGCCTCCCCTGTTATACAGTCGGCTCTGTCGTACTTGAGCTTGGAGCAATTTCTCCTGTATTAGCTGCCCCAAAGTGTGGAGTTTTGCTCTAAGATCAAGAACATATTGAATTTAATTCTTATTGGCTGAAGATTAATCCTCCAAAGATTCATATATGACATCAAGCACACCACGTGGACGCCACCCATACAGCAGCTCGAATGGGGAAAACCCAGTGGAGGCTTGCAGGACATCTCATACTGCGAATAACAGGGGATCGAGCCATTTGTCCCAATTTCTAGCATCCTCGTGCATGAACTTATGAATCATGTTTTTAATAGTTTTAATAAATTGCTCCGCCAGACCATCTGTTTGTGGATGGTAAATGCTGGTGCAAATTGACTTAATGCCCAATAATTCGCAAAGCTCGCATAGTGTCCATGACATAAATGTTGTGCCCTGATCAGTGAGGATCTCTTTCAGAATTTTTTGAAGAGTGCCTCCGCAGCACTACATCCTGAGATGCTGTGCAGAGCCACTAGGACTAATACAAAGCGATGTCCACGTGCTGACCGCTCTAATGGCCCGACGGGGTCCATGGCAATTCTCTCAATGGGGACCTCGATCAGCAGAAGGGGCGCAATGGTGCTTTTTGGGTGGCCGACAGGTTGATCAGCTGATATTCACGGCAAGCCGCGCACCACCTACGGACATCGCCCCCAATGCCCGTCCAATAATAATGGGCTATTCAAATCAAATCAAATCAAATCACTTTATTGTCACACTACCATCTTGTGTGCAGTTCCGAGCAACATAGCAGTCATGACACAGTGACTAGACATATACCAATTACAGTAAACAACATATTTACACAACACAATTTACATATCAAATGTACACATACTTACACAACACAATAATAATGTACAGTAAACAATACACACAATATAGAATACACATACAATAACAATAAAAAATAAAGTGTGTATATATATATATATATATTCAAATAAAAAAAAAAATTATATATATATATATATATATATATATATATATATATATATATATATATATATATATATATATAGTAGATAGTAGATTATTAAAGTGCAGTGCTAATTATTGATCATGAGAGATCAACTGTTCAAAAGTCTGATTGCTTGGGGGAAGAAGCTGTCAAGTAGTCGGCTATTAGACGGTTCAGTATTTTTCTTTCTCTTCGATGACCTGCCATGGGATTATAATGAGCCACCTGGAACAGCATTTCCCAACGGCTCTGTGATATTAAGAACTGGGTTGTATATTCCTTTGTTTGAGCATCCTGCGTCACACTGTACAACCGCTTATTTATAATTGCGAAACAGGTATATGAAAGTGCGAAATTCGGCCGGAGTTGTTGACCATCGATCACTCACTCAGTTTGCTTGAGGGTTTCGTCCCGTGACTGCTCCAAAGGGAAATCCCCTTCGGTAAATCCCTGGAGGATGGGAGGGGCTGCAGCCTCTCCCCCACACGTAATCCTGACGTGGCACTGACTAAGGTGGCCCCAGCTCCACCTCCCCTGACAGAGCATCGCACATTTCACATCTCATTGCTTTTATGCAGGACTCATCTGCACATATTCCCTTTAACACATTTCTGAATTCAGGCTAATTAGTCCCAAAAATCAGCGAATGGGTGAGGCGGGAGCTAACCCTGCATCGGTGTCCCATATCCCGCATAGGTGGACACATCCACATGAGGGGGAGGGCGGCGGGGCACTGCTGATGCTGTGGGCAGTGCAAACCCCTGCGTGCGGGGTACTGCCTTTGCTAGCAGGACTCCTCTTCTCCACAGGGCAGGAACGGGCTCTGGAAAGAGAGTAGAGTGAGTGGAAATAGGGGAGGTGGAAGAGAATGGGGAAAACATAGGGGGAGGAGAGAGAGAGTAGGAGGGCTCTTCCGCCCTCGTGTACACCACCATATAGTCCTCCGCCAAATGGACAGCTTCCTCCAGCGAAGCTGGGCGGTGGCACTGGGCCCACTCGGCCGTTCCTTTTGGCAGTTGATGGATTATCTGCTCCAGCACCACTTGATCAATCACTCCCTCGATGTCACAATCCCCCAACACTGTAAATTAGCATGTAGCATTGTATCAAGTAAAGATACTTTAAATTTGCTGCAAATTTTCATTCACCACAAATGTTTGCCAGCAGTTTGCAACTCTTCGCTAATAGTGGTTAACCTCTGGCAACAATGGGTAATTTGTCACAAGTTTGCTGCAAAGCTCATTTGCATGTGAAAATGATCAGTGATGAATTTGTGGCAAGTTTGCCATAAACTCTCGATTTTCGTAAAGGTAAGCATAATTGAATTAAGAATATTTTATTTGTTTAGCAGCTATTTTGGTTTCTAGATTCTATATCCTTGTTACAGAATCAATTTAGTTGTATCGCTACTTTACATTTCTGCTTAATATTGTTTGCATCCAATGCAGCTAATTCAATTTATAGAGTAGGGAATAATTGACCATCTCACTGGTAAATTTTTATAAAGAAAAAATCATATTTGCAGAAGGAATTATTGAGTGCAAGCCCTCAAAACGATGACAAATTGCCAAATAATTGTTTTGCTGCTGTGTTCTGATTATTTGTCAGTGTGTCAGTGCAGTCATAGCATAATGGTTAATACATCATGCAGTCTAACAGTATGTTCATCAAATGACAATGAATGATGGTTGATGCAATCCTCTGAATGCACTGCATGGAGAAACACGCTGGAGTTCTCCATTCCAGACACACTTTGGACCTCTTACACAATGGAATTAAGGGTTTGAAATCAGCAGGAACAGGCAAGTGAATTCCCACAACATGCAAAATGTTGGGAAATGCATCAAGAACCACCTCAGATCATTTGCCGTAAGACACAAAGACTCGGAACTGTGTGAGTGAAAAAATAGATACCAAGCAGTAGTTTTTGTTAGTTTATGCAAAGTGCCTTTGTGGGTAAAATGAGCGTGATAAATAAAGAAGTAAAACAGAAGTAAGACACAGTGCCACAAACAGTATACCAACCTAGACAGGATGAAAAACCATTTCTGGTGTGCTTGCATTATGCATTGCAGTTTTATTTTTATCAAATATATAAATAATAATAATTAGAATAAAAATGTGATTGTATGCACAGCATTTGACATTAACACAAGATATGGAAAGCATTTTCTCTTTCTAAAACTTGATAAATAAATGTATTTAGCTCTTCTTTAAATGCATGTTTATATGGTTAGTTGCATTGCATTATTTGCATTAAGCATTGTATTTTCCTTGCTGCCCATGACCCTATCAAAAAGACCTGTGACCCATTTTTGTGTCGCAACCCACACATTTGTGTATAACCTCTAAGTCAACTGGATGGGCCTCTCGAATGAAGCCCTTTAATGAGCTCAGCCAAGAGGGACACAAGAACAGCAGCTAAATATATCTCAGACTTACCATAGTCTAACAGCCTTATTTTATGAGTCATGTTGGTAACTCTCATCAGCCACATAATGTCTTGAAATACTTAGTGGCCACTTAGAATCCAATTACGGGGCTTTTTTAAGACCCAAGTAGTTCCCAGATTCACATTTAAGAAAATCCTTGAATAAATGAACTCAGCAGGTATACAACTATGATTTGTTCTCATCACATGACCTCCAAAATAACCAGCCCTGGACCAGTCTTTGGACTTGTGATGATTTTGAAACTGTTATGACCAAACGTGATGATGAATAATGAATATATGCAAACGCATGTGACATTTGAGATTTAGGGCAGAGGGGAAGATTTTTCAGAGATTAAGGAATTACATTTCGGTCTGTTCCTCACACAAAGCTATTGAATGACTTCCAAAGACTTAATATAGTGTTTGATTGGTATGGAATAATTTGATGGTGCTTTGTTTTCATCAAGTAGTTAACTATATGTCTCGATGCTACTAACTTAATTAAATTTTTCAGTAGCGTGGCAGTAGTTTGTCTAGTTTCAAAATAGTGTAGCTTTTCCATTAACAAGCTATTTCAGATTAGTCACAAAACACTTAATTTATCACATTGAATTGCGAACGCAGCAATGGAGCCGAGGGAATAATCAAACACACTCACCTACACCATCCTCTCCGTCTCATGTATAGTGCTGGGGAAACAGATTCATTTAAGTGAATTGGTTCTTTTGGACAGTTCAAATAAATGAACCAGTGATAAGTGACTCCTTTACATGTAGCATTGGAAACTCCAATTCATTTCAGTGAGTCAGTTCTTTCTGATGGCTTATGTAAATTATCTAGTTCACATAAATGATACACTAATTCACTAAACCCTCCGCAGCCTTAAAGGGACTTTTCAAGATTTTTTTAATTTAAATATTTTGTTATTTTCTGCTGTTTATCACTATGTTTTGATTCAGTTATATAAAATATGTGGTTCTAGTTTAATCAGTGTATATTAAGTATACATTTATGTTCAGTTTAGTGTTGTCACCCAATTTGTTTAACACTTACGTTTATATTACCATGGTTTTATTATAGCAATATTGTAGTAACCATGACTGTAGTAACCATACTTTGGTGGTTACTATGGTTTCATTACAAACTTAATCTACAAAAAGGGTGACAGCATTAAATTAAACATAAATGTCACTCTAAATATCATTTATATTTACGATTGCTATATATCTAAAATTATTTTCTTGTTTAAATAAAAATAAAAAAAAATCCCTTGACATTGTGTCGAATGAAGTTACACAAGGGGTCTTCCTGGGACGCCGAACGTACCTCTGAACCTGAGAAAAGGCCAACGTCAAGGGAAGCAGGGCAGCGAATGCCAGTCAGAATTTTTCTTCGGAGCCAAATGGTTGCGCAACAAGCAAGCAGAGCTTCACTACTGTTCCACTCACCTCTGAGTGAATGCAAAACACCTGTCAGCGAGAAGCATTGCTGTTGGATCCTATGGCGCATTTCTAGCTGGCATCTCTCTCTCTGCATGCTGTGCAGTTTACGCCCCTGGGCGCTTCGACAGTGCTTTTTTCCTGTTAAAAGAGAGTTCTCCTCCTAAAAGAGTTTATTTTCTCTAAAAGCATCTTTTTCAAGATGCCTTTCTGCCCCTGTGTTGTTCCCTGTGTGGATGCGGTCGATTTTTCTCCAAGAACGACGGCCACAGACACTACCTGATGTGCCTGGGCAGCGATCACACTGAGGTGGCGTTCATGGATGATTCATGTTCTCACTGCGAGAACATGACCATGGCAGTGTTGCGGTCGCGGCTCTCCTTCCTGAATGTGAATGCCACTTCAGCTGCCCCCCGCGTTGCTGCTTCTTCCCACGGGATTGAGGACGACCTGGCTGGTGATGAAGGCGATATGGGAATGATGATGGGCTCGGTTTCGGCGGGTAAATCCCCACAAATAACCCGCCCCCGACACGCTCACTCGCTTCCATCCGAGCTCGGTATGAGTGCGACTCGCCTCATGGACAGCCGGCATTCTCCCTTGAGCCACTGGGCTTGGATGATGACATCACCGCTGTATTGGAGAGCGTCCACGCGTCTGACTCTGAAGACTTGGCTGGGCTGCCGCCTTCAGGCCAGCCTGCCCAGACTGACGCAGACGCGCAGGTGGCCGACATGCTTGCCTGGGCTGCCGTGGGCTTGGACTGGAACCCGCCACAACCCCCCCCCCCATATCATTCTTCCCGGAAGTGCATGACGAGCTGACGCGGTCCTGGAGGGCACCTTTTACTACCCGTAACTGACCCCTCCACTCATCCGCTTGATGGTCCACGGAAGTCCCCCAGGTGGATAGGGCAGTTGCGATCCATCTGTGCCCCTAGAACGCCACCACCTGGCGGGACCACCTGGTACGACCACCTGGTACTCCCCTCCAAGGCCTGTAGGACGACGTCATCACTGACCTCCAAAGCCTACAGCTCCACCAGACAGGCCGCCTCCGCGCTGCATGCCATGGCTCTCTTGCAGGTCCATCTAGCCAAGGCATTTAAAGACCTGCACCTGGGTAGTCCCAACGTGCGACAGGAACTGCGCTCTGCCACCGACCTCGCTCTCAGAGCCATGAAGGTCTCAGCGCAGGCACTTGGGCGGGCGATGGCCACCCTCGTGGTCCAGGAGCGCCACCTCTGGCTGACCATGGTCGAGATGCACGGACAAGGCAAGGTTTCTCAACGCCCCTATCTCCCAGCTCGGCCGTCGATGACATCGGCCAGCAGTTTTCGCCTGTGAAGAAGCAGACGGAGGTGATATCTCATATCATGCCACATACCTTGCACAAACTCCCGTTCAAAATGCTCACGCAGAAACAGATTCTCACCTGCGTTTGACAGCTAGATTGGTTCGCGGCGTTAGACCTGAAGGACGAGTACTTCCGCGACTGCATTCTGCCTTGACACCGACCCTTCTTATGGTTTGTGTTCGACGGCCAGGTGTATAAGTACAAAGTCCTACCCTTCGGCCTGTCCCTGTCCCCTCGCGTCTTCACGAAGGTCGCAGAGGCAGCTCTTGCCCCCCTAAGGGAAGCAGGCATCCGCATACTCATTTACCTCGATGATTGGCTCATCCTGGCCCACTCTCGAGTGTTACTGTGCGCTCACAGGGACCAGGTGCTCAGGCACCTCAGCCGTCTAGGGCTTCAGGTCAATGGAGAAAAGAGCAAGCTTGACTCGGTTCAGAGCATCTCTTTTCTCGGCATGGAGTTAGACTCAGTCTCAATGTCAGCATGGCTCACCAATGAGCGTGCACAGTGAGTATTCAGGTCCCTCGCTCTCTTCGAGCCCGGCACAGCGGTTCCTCTAAAACAATTCCAGAGTCTCCTGGGACATATGGCATCCTCAGCCATGGTCGCGCCGCTCGGGTTGATGCATATGAGACCGCTTCAGCACTGGCTACAGACCCGAGTCCCGAGATGGGCATGGCACCACGGGACATACCGTGTGACAATCACCCCTTCCTGGCGTCAGACTCTCAACCCTTGGACAGACCTCTGCTTTCTGCGGACCGGAGTCCCCCTGCACCAGGCATGTCGTGGTAACCACAGACGCCTCTCGACAGGGTTGGAGCGCTGTGTGCAATGGGCGCGCTGCCTGGATACAGCTGGCCTCTGGAAAGGACCCATGGCAACCGCAAGGGATATGACAGGTTTCACTCAGCGGAGAGTGGAGGCTCCACCCTCAGGTGGTCCAGCTCATATGGGACCAATTCGGCAAGGCACAGATAGATCTATTTGCCTCCCAAGACAACTCCCATTGCCTGCTCTGGTACTCCCTGACAGGAGCTCCTCTCAGGACAGACGCGATGGCCCACAGCTGGATGGGCTGCGCAAGTACGCATTTCCCCCAGTGATCAGGGAGGATGAGGAACAGGTCATGCTGGTGGCCCCCTACTGGCCCACCCAGACCTGGTTCTCGGATCTCACACTCCTCGTGACAGCCCCTCCATAGAAAATTCCTCTGAGGAAGGACCTTCTTTCTCAGGGACGGGGCACCCTCTGGCAAGGTCGTGAACCTGCAAGCGCTGCCCCAGGAGAAGGCAAACCCATCCCTTTCGTTGCTGTGTCCGGTGCATGCTTTGCGTACCTATTTGGACCACAGGCAGAGCTTAAGATGTTCTGAGCAGCTCTTTGTCTGCGTTGGCGGATGGCGGAAAGGGAATGCTGTCTCCAAACAGAGGTTAGCTCACTGGGTCGTTGATGGTATTTCCTTAGCCTATCTCACCCAGGCCGTGCCCGCCCACTTGCGGGTTCGAGCACACTCCGCAAGAAGTGTGGCCTCCACGTGGCACTCCCTAGCAGACCTTTGCCAGATTTTACAATCTAAGAGCTGAGTTGGTCTCGTCCCGAGTTTTGTCAGGTCCGAGCTGGTAGAACTCGGTACGCGGCACAACCGACCGGGTGTTCCGCTTGCACCTTGCGCCCTTCAACAAGTTGATCCAGTGTGCCTTCTGTCCCAGGTTAGCCACTGAGCATCGCTGCCTGGATGTTTTTTCCTCCCTAGCCCTCTGGCCTGCGAATTCAGCGGAGCAATTCGCGGCCAGTCCCACTACGAGTCACAGGTGCTCTGTATTGGGGTCGGGCCCCACGGGCATAGTTCCCTCTTCAGGCTAACTCCCCATGATGTATTTTCCATGGTACGGTCCCCCTGTCGGCGGACCCGCGTTTCCCTCCTGCAGCCCTGCTACCCTGGTTGTCGTGCCTGTAGAGTCCCCCCTCAATAGCCTGGGCAGGGTGTGGCCTCCACAGGGTCTTTCCCTCCTGAAAGAATAGGACAATAGCCTCTCTAGGCCTCTTCCTTAGTCTATATCCCGCCCCCTGCCCCTTGCCGGGTGCGCGGAGCAAGGTAAGAGCTTCGGGTCTTCTCTCGGCACCCAAGCCTCTGGACGCTCTTCTGACTCCCGATGTGCATACAAATTCTGTCTGCCAACTTGACATTGGCCTTTTCTCAGGTTCAGAGGTACATACGGCGTCCCAGGAAGACCCCTTGTGTCACTTCATTCGACACAACGTCTCGTTCCCTCCCTTGGGGAATGGAGGTTACAACAGTAACCATGACGTTAATTGTGGACAGTGGTTTTGCATAATTAAAATAAGTTTTCTTAAACATAAAAATGACTATATAATCTCAACACAAAAATATTATGTAGAAAGAAACTAGTTGAATTGGGAATATCCAACAGAATTTGACATGTCACTGTAACTCAAATAAATATATTTTATTTCTTTATGTACTAACTAGTGAAAGTGAATGTTATCATGCTAAATACATGCTGGGCTGTGTTTCCCAAAAGCATCATTAGCCACCTATGGTCACAAGCTCCATCATTATCAATGTAGTTCAACGGTTTGGTGTTTCCCAGCATCAACAGCTCTTTAACTGTGATTAAAAGCATGCTACTTTGTTATTTTACTGTGTGGACATTATTTGACTTCTCAGAGGCTTCTTTTTCTTTTGTTCCATATATATCTTTCATTCTGTCAACACTTTGACCACATTTACATGCGATGGAAAAGGAAACTGCTTATTCCAGATTTTTGCAGTTTTCAGACGGAGAACACCGCCTTAATGCGTTTATTAACGCATACAGTAAGTGGCTTTTTATGTTTTTAAAGAGTGCGTATGTGCTCAAGTGCGTCGGGGGAACCCCAAGGTCTGATGTATAGGGAAACACAAATATTGCAGCACAATGTGTATGTCACAATTTAAATGAGCTTTTATAATGTAATATCTGCGAAGGTTATTACTCCACCCCTGTGTAACATCATTAACGACAGCTCTATGTTGTTGAACCAATGTGATGTGAGCAATCAATTTAATGAGTGGCATCCACCTGTTCTCATTGTTAATTCAAGCTCCAATAACAAAATCAAATATTTAACACTAAAAATATCCCACTTTTTATTCACTGTGTAAAAAAAACAAGATAGCAATTAATTGTAACATTTATATTACCATGCTGGGAAATGAAAATCCCCTGCCCAGTTTCATCAATGCTACATTAACACCAAAAATAGTATTCATGTAATCCCAACTCAAATGGATTAAGTAAACTTCCATTTTACAAATTTGAATGGATAGAACGCAACAAAATCAACTTGTGACAGAATGTGCTAGAATTTAGCTTTAGTTTAGTGTAGCTAGTGTAGCTTTTTAGCTTTTTGTTTTTTAGTGTAGCTTCAATGTCATTAGCTCCTTTTGTTAATAGCTTGTAGCGTAGCTAACTACTTGTTTTATTTTACTGTAGTTAAACAATTTTAAATTATGAGTAGCTTGTAGCTTGGGAAGCCACATCCTCAAAGTAGCTTTCCCAACACTGTTTGTTTTTCCTTTTTGAAGTTTGGTTGTATAAATCACCATCCACTTTCATTGTATATAAAAGAGCAGTGAAAATATTGTGTCTTTTGTGTTTTACATAAGATATTAATACAATATTGAAACAGCATAAAATAAGATTTGCAATGGGATTAACTGAGTGTCACTGAATAATATCATAAACTTTATAACTCTTTGAATAAGAGAATAATTTCTCTCTACAGGCTGTGAGGTCCCGTGCAGATACACATTAGCTTAAAAGGCTTTTCAGACTGTCAATGGGAGTTCTCTGTAATTGAAACAGGAATTTTTGATTCCACGGATATGTTGATTAACTACTGAGTCATCCCACTAAACAGTCACCAAATCCCCATGTGTAATAGTTCATGCAATTATAGTATAAATAACAAGTCATATTTCCATAACATATTTGTGAGCTTGGTTAACTGAATGGGCACACAATAAGATACAAACAGCAGTCGTTTAGTCCTATTTAGTGTGTACACACATACCGAAGATAGAATCAAGAAATTCCATTCTTAAATTGATTGTATTTAAATATGATTAGAGTTGCACTGCCTAGTGTGCGGGGTAGGGATGCATATTGCACCAGTGGATATAATTTTAGCTTGAACGAAGCCATGCTGTGCTTATCTCTCGAATTTGTGCTGCATCACAAATCCGGTGATTATAGTAATTAGTCCATATAGCCATATTTGGAAAATCATAATTGTTATTTACTGATGTAGAGCTTATTAATTTCAATAGCTGCCTTATATTTAGTACTGATACATTTTTAATATTTAAATAACATATGTATCCAATCAAATATTGAAAAGTAACATTTAAGTATATATTAACACTTGGCATGCACCGCAGTATGATGTTTACATTTATGTAACTGTTCAGTGTAATTAAGCTGGGGTTTGCATTTTACATCAACATAAACGTTATGCATCATTAAAGTTGGTATATGTTCACCTGTCATTACCTGCCCTGCCCATTACCTGGTGCTGGTTGCATTGAGCGACGGCTGCACAATTCAATCCATAATTATACAAAAAAAGTCATTAAAGAATGACATGTAATATTTCAGTTGTCATCATGACTCCTGAAATCCTGAAATTTTGTGGTTATGTATTCAGCCACATGTGTTTCAATATGTGACCCCTGCATAGCGGCTACAGAACAACAGTGTAGGAATTTATTGACTGCTGACCTCAGGTTGTCCACTATGGTCATAACACCTACAAATCAATACACAGTACTATTGGTAAGACAATTAATGTTGCTTTTTAGTTCTGCAGCACAAGGTGATGCGCAGCAAGGGCAGAGCAGCTTTGCTTTGTCACTGTGAATAATGGAGTGTTGTAATTTAAAATCGCTGCATCATTCCTCTACAATGCATTCGTGGTCAGCATTATTTTTGATTTATTTTGAATGAGCAAATTGTTGAGTTGTTTAAATTAATGTAATATATAATTAAGTTCCACACAGTTGGGTTTTAGCCCTGTCAGCAAAACAAGTGTCAGTCACAGCGAAATGAAAGATTTGAGTTTTTGTCATAAAGATTGAAATGACAGCTGGATGAAGCCAAGCCATGCGTAACGTAACTATCAAATATATATAATTTTTTTTTGTTTTTGGAAAGGCTTTATGACTTGCAAATCCTTGTGATGAGGCCTTTAGCTAAATCTAGTAGAAAGACCTAGTAATCATATGCTCTGTTCCAAAAACTAGTGAGATGCCTATCTACGTAGGTAGCATTCAAGGTATCATAGGTGTGCTTCCAATGCAAAGGCTGTTCAAAAAGCTAGACAATACACTAATTTATATATGCATGTTTAGAGCCGCAAATCCCACCACTACCCCTAAACCTAACCTTAATCATTTCCTAACCATAATAAAATGAGATAGTTAACTTTAATCAAAATAAAAATACATAAAAATACAATAGTAGCTCAAACTATGATGTGCTGCAGTCGAAGTGCTCCCTAACGGCATACAATATATTTGAGTGAGTTAGAGAGTGGAAAGTTCTACATTTCTAAAAACCGTTTTAGATGCCCTCCTTGAAGGTGTCATGTCTCATTCAAATAAATCACTGAATATGGCATGTCAGAATCGACACAAGAGAGTCAATGAGCATTTGACATCACAGCCATAAAACTTGTGTTGTAACGTTTCTTTAGGCGGCAATTTTTAAATGCTAAAATTAGAGCGGGAGTTGTTTGTTTGGGCTGTTAGGGGTGCTACGGCGGATGGAGACGGAAATCAAAAAGGCTTTAATTTGGGACTATTCCTCAAACAGTATTATCTGAAGACTTGGATTATAGCTGGAAATAAAAATATTCCTTTAATGATTGTATTATGGTGTCTTTGTGGTTTATTTTATGATATATTGTTCATAAACAGCATAGTTATGCTGTGAGCTGCAGCATATTCTGAAAAATCCTTTTGTGTCCTGTGGCAAACAAAATACAAATGATATGCTTAATGAATGATTAAACGATTACAGATTTATTTATTTATTTATTATTCATTTTAAGATTTAAAAGTTATTCTTGATGAAAGTTATATAATACTTTGAAACGACTTGAATAAAGTACCAACAATTACACTGTTAAATGAAACCGTTAAAATGTCAAATTAGGTAAATTAATAAACTGTTAAATAATTGTGATGCATTTAACATTTCATTTTCTAATAGATTATAAATGCAATAATTTTAACCAATTAATTCCATGAATTCAGTGTTCATTGATTCAATAAACACATGTACAAATGTTTACATATCTAAAGTTGTTAATACATAAAATTATTACATTTTACATGCTGTCATGTTTAAGTGTCAATGCAACCATAAGCAAATGTTCCCAAGTAAAACCCAGCATTACATAATAATGCATATAAATTCTCATGCATGGGATTACATTGTTTAAATATATTTTTATTCATTGTATTTCACTCAATACAATGAAAATAGATAAAAACAAGTTTGGTTAAATGAAAATGTGCTACTTTATTTTATATTTCTATGCTTGTTAGAGGGTCATTTCAACCAGACTGTTCTCACAGTGAAATCAGAAACATTGGGAGGACTTTTGTTTTGCTAAAATCGGTCTGTCCTTACTGAATTAGAAATACTGCCCCCAGAGGTCAAAGTGTTAAGTATTGAGTATGAGCTCCATTTTTAAGGTGAAAAGTCCACGGAGAGTGCCAAAAACAAGTTGTATAGCAAGTTGTTTTCATCTATACAGGATCTAATACTGAGAACCTAAACCTAACCATAGTGGAGTAAAAATGTTATGTTGGGGGGAAAATGCAACCTCTGAATCATGCTTCTCACAGATAAGGTGAATGTGTTTACTTCCTGGTTTTAATGCCAGATGCCAACCCGGGTCTCCCAAGCATATTTGCTCAAAACACACACACACACACACACACACACACACACACACACACACACACACACACACACACACACAATTAATTTAAAACAAGTTGGGAGATGTTGCTTCATCATTAGTGAAGATAATAAATTATATATAGCACCTTACAGAAATGTTCCCTTTATTACGGGTTTACAAAGGGGTTTATGACTTAATTAATGAATAATTAATTAATTAATTAATTAATGACTAATAAGTCATTTACAAATGCAATCTAAATCATTGACTTGCCGTTTTGAAAATATGAAAAAAAATGGCGACTGGCATGCATATACAGTATTTAGCCATTTTTCCCTCACATTTTATAAATGCTTTTATAAACACAGTATTTAAAATTAGTAAAATAAAAATTGTGAAAAGTGGACAGATATGAGGAATTCATTAAGGAATTAATGAACTCATAAACCTAACTACATAAAGTTCAGTATGGTGTAATGTCATCAGGATTTATTATATGATATATGCTGTGAATGAGCATAGAGAGCTGAAAAGTGTTTTTGTAGAGGACAAAGCACCATTCCATTGACATCAACGTGACAAAGTGGACTGTAGCAGAATGACATAATCACTCCTTTTAATATCACTATTATAATCAATTTTCCTGCATTGTGACATAAAGCATTTTATGTTTTTATTTATATAAGTATGAATAATGTTTTTTATTAAGTATTTATAACATGTAAGTTAAAATACTCACTATTTGGCAAGTAGTGCATGAAAGTCATCCTTTTAAATTACATTGCTATAATCCCATAGCAATGTATTATAATGAGTGCTGTCAGTCAATATATATATTTTTTTAAATCAAGATAAATCTCATATTTTTTTTGGAATCGTAATTAATTGCAGATTTTAAAAGTACTGATATTTGACACTTTATATACTTTTTTATTGTCAAAATTAATTTCCAAACCAAGCCTTCCACAATATAAAGATAGAAATGGACTAATACAGCCATTAACCAGTAGCTAGTATACCAATAACCAGTTCCAGTAACATTAAACGTTTCCCAAAGTCTAAGTGGGAGTTTGACTAATTGAAAGAACTAGTCTCCTCATAGGTTGCGTTTTCATTGCAATGGGCATTAAATCCCTTAAACTCTCATCCTCCACAATATTAATTTGCCGATAGACTTTGGCATCTGCTTTGTTACAGCAATCGTGAAGCTGCGTTTATGATTTGCATCAGGGCATCAGTGCCAGCATCAAACAGCGCTTTGAACTCACCATGAAAGCGCTTGCAAACAAACACGCTTACCAAGGCTGAAAAATACTTGATTTCTATCACAAGTCCCATCTGGGCTTGTTTTGTACTTCAAAAAGCACTAAGAGCTCCTTTCTCCATCATTTTATCACTGGCAGGGAAGCGCTGTCAGAGATTCTTTTATTTATGGAGATATCAACCTCCTCGGCTCTATTATAAGAGAGAGTGTAACAGTCAACTAGTGCATTTAGACATGACTGCCCATACAATGTCTATGAGACCACTGCTTTGTGCTGTTTTATGCTAAGCTTGTAGGCTCATCTTGGTAGAAGGGCTCATCTTGGTAGAAGGGCTCTGGCGCTGTGTCTGTTTGTGAAGTGTGAGTCAGTGTAATGACTCCGGGTGGAAAAGTTCCGCACATCACACCAGTGTTTATGCTGTATTAACGGTCATTGCGTTAATAGCGATTAAGAAAAATTAATGTGTTAAACTTTTTAATTAATTGCATGCGTTAACGTGTTAATTCTGACAGCTCTATTTGTAAATGTATTTTTAATTGTCTTATTATTCATTAATGAACCCCTTAATAAACTATTGACAAAGGGACCACTGATGTAAAGTGATATTCTTAAAGTTATAGTTCACCAAAATTATAAAAATTCTTTCATAAATTTCTCACCCTCAAGCCATCCCAGATCAGTGTGACTTTCTTTCTTCTGTTGAACACAAATTTAGATTTTTAGAAGAATATTTCAGCTCAGTAGGTCTTCACAATGGAAGTGAATGGTGACCAAAAGTTTGAAGCTCCAAAAGCACATAAAGGCAACATAATAGTAATGCATAACACACCAGTGGTCAAATCCATATCTTCAGAAGCAATATTTAAGTCCTTTTTTTACAATAAATCTCCACTTTCAAGTTTACATTCTTCTTCTTAACTTTTAGGCAATTTTCATTCTTCGTTCATATCGCCACCTACTGGGCAGAGAGGAGAACTTATAGTAAAATAGGATTAAATATTGATCTGTTTCTCACTCACACATATAAAATCACTTCTGAAGTATACACCGATGAGCCACAGCATTAAAACCACCTGCCTAATATTGTGTAGGTCCCCCACATGCCACCAAAACAGCGGCAACCCGCATCTCAGAATAATAATAATAATAATAATAATAATAATATGTTTCATTTATATTGCAATTTTCCATAGCTCAAAGCACTTTAGTAAATTCTAGAGACTGTTGTGTGTGAAAATCAGAGATTAGCAGTTACAGAAACAATCAAACCAGCCTGTCTGGCACCAACAATCATCCATTCAATTATCTAATCAGCCAATCATGTGGCAGCAGTGCAGTGCACAACATCAGGCAGTTCATATTCACATCAACCATTAGAATGGGGAAAAATGTGATCTCAGTGATTTTGGACCTAGACAATATTAGTCAAGTGGTTTTAATATTGTGGCTGAGCGGTATTGATTTAACCACTGGAGTCTTAAGCATAATTTTTATGCTGGTTTATGTGCTTTTTGGAGCATAATATTTTTGGTCCCCATTCACCTGCATTGTATGAATCTACAGAGCTGAAATATTCTTCTATAAATCTTCATTTTTGTTCAGCAGAAGAAATTAAGGCATACACATCTGGGATGGCATGTCATATAAAAGTACTTTTAATTTCTTTAGGGGTCAAACTTTTTTTAATGAGGAATATAGATACAAAGTGCATCTTTAAATGAATATATTAAAGCATAAGCGGAGGCAAGAAAAGTATAACATAGATAAACTAGTCCATCTAGAATGTTGAAATAATTTTTCTCCCTCAAATCTTTCTTTTTACACTTTTTCTTTGGTTGTGTTGATTTTTCTTTAAAAAAAACTAATGTTTCTGTATCTAAGGTTAAAACTAGCTGCTTTTACCTTCTGCCAGCACATGCATACAAAAATCATCAAATCAAAGCAAAAAAACAGTTAAGTGAAGGATTTCATCTGACCCTGAGAGCATGACTAGTTTGGAAACTATATTTAAATGTATTCCAAAACTTACCTAAACCTAGACCAGAGAGAAAAACACTTTTGGCTTCAATGACAGGCAAAAAAGTTTGCACCCCACTACAAAAATGGCAATATATATTGATGCTAACACTTTCATTTTACTGTTATTCACATATACTGTCTGAACTAGAATGAAAATGCCATAACTTACAGATGGTTGGGATAGATTATGCTCGTCTTTTAGCCATATTTTGTATGCTCAATGAGTGTCAACAATTCACAGAGATGCCACTTCCCATCTGTGTTCTGTCAACTTTTTCCACTCTGAAATCTGCTGGTAAAGAAACACCTGTTTTATTTCACCCTTCTGTTCACAAATCCTCATTCCGAGCACCGATTCAACTGTTCCACTGCTATTCATTCTGCTTAATCGCAGCTAATGTTATCATCTACTCAACATCAGGCGATTTTGCTGATTTTGTTGTGCTGACTTTGATGGAGTCTGATGAAGATCATGCAAACACAGCCTCTGTGAAATGGTAGTATGATTTGCCGCTAATGAGTTACTTTAGCTTTAAAGAGAGAGTTGAAAAAGTTTATCTTAAAGGCATCTTCATCAAATTACTCTATCATATTTTAGCTGCAATATA
Source organism: Moxostoma hubbsi (assembly GCA_032164185.1). Taxonomy (NCBI): domain Eukaryota; kingdom Metazoa; phylum Chordata; class Actinopteri; order Cypriniformes; family Catostomidae; genus Moxostoma; species Moxostoma hubbsi. The sequence goes on along the minus strand of JAVLUX010000083.1, from coordinate 2,379,275 downwards.
GGCCATCAATGATGGATAGATCCATGATTTAAGATGAGGAACTCAGAAATGATGGATGAATAAATAAACGGATGTGTCGTGAAGAATGACCTTGGGTTTCTTCAACTTTGGGCACTTTTAGCACTGTGGACTTTTAGCATGTAAAGTCTCATTCAGTCTAATTTTGTCACTTTTTGAATAATTTGACAAAATTACAGCTTGATTGGAAATGATGCCCAATAAAAGCACTCTGCCCACAAGTAATAGATACCTTGATTTTCTTTGTTTTCTTTGAACATCACTTGTCTCATGTTTAATCTCAAGCATGTTCTTCACTGAATCTTTCGTAGACTTGGTTAACGAGTTAGCAAGCAGTGGATAACAAAGAGTGTTGGGTGTAATCCAAAATCAAAGTAATCATTTACTGTAATCTAATTACTTTAAAAATAGTGTGATTACATTTTAAAATCTAGTAATCAGATTACAGTTACTGACTTTTGATTAAGTTAATAACTTAAGTACATTACTTAGGTTACAGATTTCTAATATGGTATTATTTATGAAGTATGTTCATATGTTCATACTGTATGTTTGTGTTTATGTGACAGATGAAGGCCGTATGCCTCCTAACAAGAAATATAGACAATTTTTTTTAATTTGTTGAGCAAAAACATTTATTTTTTTCTGTGAAAAGAGTTTTAGGAAGTAAAATACAAGTGAATTAGTACTTCTTGATGAAGTAATCAGTAAAGTAATCATATTAAATTTTAGAGAAGTAATTATCCATTTGTAGTGGATTGCTTTTTTGAGTAAATTACCCAATAATGTTAACATCAACTTTTGTGGGATCAGTCTTTGTTTACATAACACATCACTCTTTGTTTACATAACACACCACTCTTTGTTTACACAACACATCACTCTTTGTTTACATAACATATCGATCTTTGTTTACATAACACATCACTCTTTGTTTACATAACCTGTCAGTCTTTGTTTACATAACATATCACTCTTTGTTTACATAATATATATATATTGTTTTGTTTACATAACACATAACTCGTTATTTACATAACACATCAGTCTATGTTTACACAACACATCACTCTTCGTTTACATAACACATCAGTCTTTGTTCACACAACACATCACTCTTTGTTTAGATTATCATAGTATTAAACATGTAATAATTTGTAATTTTATAATCGATTTTTATGGTTTAATAGTGATAGTCTGGGCCTGGAACAAGACTAAAACAGTCAAATCTGTATTTGAAAAGTACCAAAAATAAATTGTCCATTTTAATTTCACATAAAAAAAGTTGAGGTCTGCGATGTGAAAGTGCCCAAAGCTGAAATAAATGAATACATAAAAATAAATAAAAAAATAAGATACAAATACTTTTTAGGATTTGTAGTGTTGTTGAAGGTGATTTAATGAATAGTTTTTGTAATAGTCCACAAGTCAAAGTATAGTAATGATGTAAAAATCCCCATTGTTGTAGGGCTAAATGCCCCCATAAAAACATACACGGTGGTCAAAAATGCCATCAAAAACATTGCCATGTTGGCAAAGGATGAATATGCAGAATACCTGTAGTGCAACTTATTGTTTTCTATAATTGTAAGGAAAAAGATTTGTTGTGAAATATGTTCAAAATAGCCCACAATGGAGACTGATTTTTGATTGTAGCTTTAACTTCCTAAGACTTGAGCATGATTGCTGTGTGCATTTTCCATTCCCCTTTTTGATTAGTGACTAGTAGCCCCTAAGAAGCATGCAAATAAATAAATAAACCAAGTCATTTTCCTAAAAAAATTATGTCCACAAATGTGGACAGTGGGACTAAGTTTTGATATTTTAAATAATACCAAGCTATAGAAAGTCATATATATATATATATTTTTTTATTATTGAATTGTTTATTATGTTTCCAGGAGTATGGGTTTAAGAACTTTGTATACTGATTCAAAGTAATGGCTAACATCATTCAATCACTTGCAAGCAAGTTAGATTCAGAATTTTTCATGCAAAATTGTATTTTATGTACTGATTACCATTGTCCCATGTTGAGTGGTCCAGACATCATCTGCAGCATGAAACTGAACTTTTGACCGGATGTTAGGAGTGAATGCACTTGGCTGCATAGGAAATATTTAGGATGCTCCCTTGCTCACTAATTAGGGAATGACTTAACCTTCAGTGTGCTGTCTGTCTGCACTGGCCTCAGAACAGTTTGAAATGCACCTTATTTTCCAGCTTTTGGATGTATCCATTGAGTCTCTATGTGATAATGCATATTGAATATAGGCCAGTTTGGGAGGGTTACTTTCATTAGATTACTCAAGGTCAGTAACGTATTCTAAATACTTTGGATTAGTTCTTCAGCACTGGTAGATTTTTTTTACTTATTTTGACTATAAAAACTCTGTCAGTACAGTAAGACAAAATACATGTTAAAAATACATTCTCTGAAAAACCCAAATATCTTATGCAGTGTTGTTTCTAAAACAAGGTCAATCAAATTTTTCAGATTTTTAGATATTTTTACAGGAAAACAATACAAAAAATATTAACAAGAATATGATTTTTACTAGAAAAAAATAAAATAATGATCTAACGTGAAATTTCTTGATAAAAAATATGATCGTGTCTGTTAACACGTGCATGTAAAATGGCTAGAAATAGCATTTTAGCTTAGCATAAAGCTAACAATTTACACAAGGTTTATTTCTATTTCTTGTGCTCCAAACTTTCTTCAATCTTACTTCTCTGTCTGCTCGTATGAATGTAACACATCATAAGAAAGTGTTTCACACTGTTCAAATGCACTTTGGATCGTATCATTTATATGTATAAATGTTTTCCATCTGAAAGGACTAAATATTAAATGAAACAATTTACAATAAAATGCAAAGTAATCTCTTCAGTAATCAAAATACTTTTGGAATGTAACTGTATTCTAATTACCAATTATTTAAATTGTAACTGTAGTGGAATACAGTTACTTATATTATACTTATATTTTAAATACGTAATCCCGTTACATTTATTCCGACACTCCCTAACCCTAAATATAGGATATTTTAATGAAAATAAGACCATAGTCCATGTCCGTGGTCATTGTGTTTAACAGTGTGCCGCTTCGCGATAAATTTATGGAATTTTTAAAATGGCATATTGATAAAATTAGAGACTCTTCTCTTTTGACTCAAACAGGTTTTATTGTAAAAACTTTTAATGATGTTTCTTACCAAATATAGTTTTGTTGCCATTTCTCCCAAAGACATGTTGTTTTTTCACATGACTCGATGTGTCAAAAGTGTAACCCTTTAATGTCAGCCTAGAGTCTCCTGAACTGAGATCAGTCGGTTTAAATTCAATTAAATTATGCATAGCGGGGCCAAAACGTAATGCCCACACATGTGAAACATACTGTTCTGATAAAATACCTGAACGTTTATGAACTGTCAAAAGTCATTGGTACACCATTTGCAGTTGTGTCATTTTGAATACTGTAAATATACACCTGTTTACTGTTAATAAATGTTACTCAGAAAATATCAGAAGTATTCGCTTATGGTGACTACGCTCACTGAGCACTTATTAGAAACACCTCTACATCTACTTATTCATGTCATTATCTAACCGGCCAATCATTCAGATATTGGTCAGGAACATCACTTAATGTTCATATCAACCATCAGAATAGAGAAAAAATGTGATCTCAGTGATTTGGACAGTGGCATGATTGATGGTGCCAGATGGGCTGGTTTGAGTATTTCTGTAACTGCTGATCTCCTACACACAACAGTCTCTACAGATTACTCAGAATGCTACCAAAAACAAAAAAACATCCAGTGAGTGGCAGTTCTGTGGACAAAAATGCCTTTTTGATGAGAGAGGTCAATGGACGGTGGCCAGACTGGCTCAAGGTGACAGAAAGGCTACAGTAACTCAGATAAACACTCTGTACAATTAATGTGAGCAGAATATCTCACAATGCACAATATGTCAAAACTTGAGGCTAGAGGGCAAAGCATGGGGAAAAATGCCTCTTGCAGCTGCCTTTTATTTTTATATTTATTAATAAGTAAACAGACTTCTTTTAGCATTTATTTATAGACAAATTATGTAGCCCCATCTATAGTCAATGAAAAGAAATACTTGACTATCATACACTTTGTAGCTAGAAACAAGTCCTGTTTTCCCTAAAGGGAGCCTTTAGCCCCGTTGTACCCTACAAATAAATTAGCTGGCCTGCTTTCTGAACTGTTGTCACTTTCTAAAGAGAGCAGCGTGCTTCATTCCCAGCTCCTCAAAGTCATTTGCCTTTTCCGAGGTCTACAAAAGCGTGCATTTTACCAGCCATAATCGGCTATGCATGACTTGAGATTGACATGCAGCGCTGCTGAGGAATCAAAACATGAGTAAATTGAAATCAATGGCAACATCTATATGCAGATCCACTCACAGGCTTTATTTAACGTTTGCTAATGGTGCCTGGCTGAGGGTGGAATGATGTTACCTTATTTGGCTTTCAGCAGAAAAACGGGAGAGGTTGAAAGGACAATAGTATGATCTCTATTTATTTAGGTTTATACACCTCTTTAATAACACCAAGTGCGTTTCTGATGTGATGAGGTTGACGTGGCATGCTATGTCGACATTTCACTAGGGATAAATTGAATTGTGACTAGTGTACCTATGGAATATGATTAAAAAGTACAAAGAAGGCAGTCTTTACTGAAGGGTAATGGATAATATGACTTGACCTTACGTTTAATGTTATCTATGCATAGATGACCTTCATGTTCTGGATTTATGCTTTATATGTGTCAGCTTGCTAAGACCTGCTCACATCTTGGGCAATCTCATTTGTATTCATGTGTAAAGTCTACACATACATTTTGATATGTTTGGATAGACTCTGAATCCTCAAGTCGAAATCCTCGAGCGACATGACCAATGTTTGTTCTGCACATGGCAAAGGATTTTCGTTTGACCAGGGTGACAAAAAACCTCTTTGTACTTGTTTGAAACTTCAAAAAACATCTTTGCATGAAAAAGTAATGTAACGTGCAATGATAAGGCTTTGAAACTGTTTATAAATTACCTCATTAAAAAGAGAACGGATTTTGGGCTGGCTTTTTTTTCCGGACTACATCAGGACTGACAGCATTGTATCATCAACAGTAAATTAGGTGTCCTTACAGTCACCATGAAATGCCATTCGCACCCATTGTACTTGTCTAAAGATGAAACAGGATATTTACAGTAACATTCAAAAAAATAGTAGTATAGTACTTTAAAACCATAGTAGACTACATTGTTGTTACATGACCTCATCATGTTTGTTTGTGAGCTGCATCCAGTAATTTTTTTTGGAATCCAACAAGGTGTAGGACTGCAGTGTTTTGCAGTGAACAGTCCCAACGAGGAACAAAGCAGACTTATTTATCATAAGAAGTAATCAGGAGTACATTTGTTACAATGGCATGACAAAGTGTGCTCTCAGCAACAATTGCATCTGTAAGAACAGCCAGTGGATTCTTTGTATTGTTCCTGAGAATGCATTGTACATCTGTGATTGAGTCAAGAAGGAAGCATCTGGCACTCTGAATATGCTTTGGACAACTTAAGTATATTGATGTTTTACATTACGTCTCAAAGCAACTTCCAGTTTCAAGTTTGCAATTATTGAGGTACACATCCATCAGCATATTGAAAAAGTTATTTACACCAGCATATACCATCATTGTGCAATCACAAGCTTTCCGGAGACCAGGTGTGCAAAGATCTCACAGAACATTGTTTTCTGATTATTGTAGCCCAAAATAATTGAATTTGCTGTGGCCTTTTTTGTGTGTTGTTTTGCAGTGAAAACTCACCAATTATCACTATGTAATATTGTCAACCTGGTCTCATAGAACCACGTTACTATAACTACATTTTTGCTAAATGAGTTTTATGTGCCTCGTTCTACACATCGCTGCAGTTTTCTGGTGAAATGAACAAAAGAGGGGCAACAACTAGGTTTATTAACTTTCACACAAATCACGTGTAAAACTGCAGATTAACATATCATAAACACTTATTTTTTGCTCTGTTCCCAACACAATATTATCCATTGACATCAAAAAAATTACTATACAGTATAACGGATGATTTGAAAGACAATTTATTTGCACACTTGGGTTACATAACCATGTACATTTACAAGCGTATTAAAGTGTTGCTATGTTGCATGGTGGGGCAACTGAAAGAGTGATGGACTTTGAATGCAGGAAACTGGGATTCAAATCCAGCAAGGCATACATCAGTCAAAAGTGGATTGACGTGGATGTTTTAGCTTTTGAGTTTTTCATCTCACATTTGCTTTTATGACACTATTGGTTAGGTTTAGGTGTCAGGTTTAGGGTGGAGAGGTCAGTTTTGTTCACCTCACATTTGCTTTTTATGTCACTACTGGTAAGCTTTTGTTTAGGGGGGTATGTTGTTTTAAATAAAAATTCCATTGGGCACTAACCTTAACTCTTTTTGGGAGAACATTTCTTTAAGCACCCCTCAGTGGACATTTCACCTCGAAGCTGCAGCGATACGTGTAATGAACCACGTAATTTAATTTAGCAGAAATGTTGCCACAGTCACGTAATTTTCACAAGATCAGGCTGAATAATGTAATAAGCTGTAAATTGTTTATTGCAAAATAACTGAATAAGCAGTAAGCACACACATATTAGGCTCAAGACAACAATAATGCAATATATATTTGTGTATACTGAACACAGTGAGAAATAATTAAAAAACATAGTGTTCAGAAAGCAATTATGTTAACCATTTTTTTCCCCCAGTCATTGATTTAACCTTCTGAGACCCTGCGTCCACATGCGTAGGCATTACGTTTTGGCTTGGCTATAGGCTATGTATTATTTAATTTCATTTAAATTGACTGATCTCAGTTCAAGAGACTTTAGGCTGTCGTTAAAGTGTTAAACTTTTGATTCAGCGAGTCATTTGACAAAACAACATGGCACCAATCTCAGCTGAGTTTGTCTTTGGGAGAAACGGCAAAAATCTGGTAAAAAAAAAAAAATACATTAAAACCAATGACTGTTTGAGTCAAAAGTCTCTAGTTTCATCCAATATGCCATTTTAAAAATGTCATTGATTTTTTGTGAAATGGCACACCGTTAAACACAGTGACCACCTACGTTGACAACAGGCAAATTTTCCTTAATATATCCTATATTCACTGTACATTATCACATTCTGAATCAATAAATGCATCCAAAAGCTGTAAAATGTTGCTTTCAGAGACAGTATTTGGAGTTAGGATGAAAATAAGGTGCATTTCAAACTGTTCTGATGCCAGTACAGAGAGACAGCACACTGGAGGTTAGGTCCTTCCTTAATTAGGAAGCAAGGGAGCATCCTATAGCTTACTTATGAAGCCTAGTGCATTCACTCCTAACATCCAGTCAAAAGTTCAGTTTCAGGCTGCAGATGATGTCTGGACCATGTTTGTCAGACATGGGACAATGGTAATCAGTACATAGATTCAGAATTTATAATGTATCATTTTATTTTAACATGGTTGGCAGTGATTGGATGATGCTGGACATTACTTTGAATCTGAATTAATTATGCTAATTTCTGATGTAATGTCTGTAAAGTCTCAAACACATGAATATCCAACACTCCTGGAAACAAAATAAACAATTTGATGAAAAAAAAAATCTGACTTTCTATAGCTTGGCATTATTTACTCTAAAACTTCACAACTTAATCCTGCTGTCAACATACATTATGTGGACATCATTTATTAGGAAAACTATTTGGTCTAAAGAGGAATGGAAAATGTACACAGCAGTCCCGCTCAGGTCTCAGAAGGGTAAATAAACTAAGAACAATAGGGCACAACAGTGACTGCCTACTTTTTAGAAGCCTTGATTACAGAAATATTTTTCCCATTCATTTTTGACACAATATTATTCAATAAAGAATCAAAGGATATAAAATTCACAAATGACATCACTTTAGTATCGTATTTGTTTCTCCTAGACACTGGAGATCAAATGGACACTTTGTCTAAAGTCTCCAGCTTCTCAGATTTTTCTCCTGAAAATTGATCCCACTAATTACATTTACATTTATTCATTTAGCAGATGATTTTATCCAACGCGACTTACAAAAGAGGAAAACATAAGCAAATCATCTTGAGGAGACAGCGCTATGAAAAGTGCCATACTGCCAAGTTTCACTAGCATCAGAATAGTATTCAAAACAGATTAAAGTGCAACAAGCATTTTCTTCTATTATTTTTTTAGTGACTGGTTAAGTGCTCTTGGAAAAGATGTGTTTTAAGTCGTTTTTTTAAGACCGAAAGTGAGCCTGCTTCACGGACGGATTTGGGAAGTTCATTCCACTAACGTGGTATGATGAAACCAATAGTCTGGTAAAGTCTTTTGGAGCTTCTTTGTGTTGGTACAACAAGGCGATGTTCCTTAGCCAACTGCAGGCTTCTAGTTGGCGTGTAGCTCTGCAGAAATGATTTTAGGTATGTTGGAGCAGACCCAGTGATTGTTCTGTATGCCAGCATCAGAGCCTTGAATTTGATACGTGCATCAACCGGCAGCCAGTGGAGAGAGACAAAGAGTGGTGTAACATGTGCTGTCTTTGGTTCATTAAAGAACAGACGTGCTGCTGCATTCTGGATCATTTGCAGACGTCTAACTGCACATGCAGGGAGATCTGCAATGAGAGTGTTACAGTAGTCCAGTCTAGTTATGACAAGTGACTGAACAAGCAGTTGTGTGGCATGTTCAGATAGGAAGGGTCTTATCTTCCTAATGTTGTAGAGTGTAAATCTACATGATCTTGCAGTCTTTGAGATGTGGTCTGTGAAATTTAGCTTGTTATCGTTGGTTACCCCTAGATTTCTGACCGTTTTGACTGTAGATGTACCCAGCTGCACGTAACAAGAGTTTCTGAATTAAGCAATGCCACAAACTTCTCAGATTTTCCAATATACTAAAGTCTGCAATCTAAAGTCTGAGATTTCAGTATGAACTCAAACATGTTTCATCAAATTCTCCCAAGACCAATGCAATCCATTTTAATTGTAAATATCAGCGATGCAAACTACTCAACTTTCATCTAGTCACCTTTGCTGAAGCAAATTTGCCCAGTTGTTTGGTAAATGTTTCTACATTTTCCTTAATAAAATTAGTTGAAATTTTTAATTTAAGCCTAAACATTTAAATATTTTTTAAGATAAAATAAAAGCTTTAAATACAACAAGCAAATCAACTGAAAATATTAATTTGGAACAGCTGCTATAACTTTATCACCTTTTTCACATCTCATGTGTTTGCCTCCCTGATATCTATATACTATATATCTATACTTTTTCAACAATTATCTTGTTTGTGTCTATTTTAATTCTCCTGGGGATTTTTAGGCATAACATCAGAGACAAAGTTGATACTTAATATTAAACATATCTGAAAACTGCATTAAGTCTCACGAACAACAAAATAGCTACCTTTAAGACATACAATTATTATTATTTTTATCTTTTGAAAATCCGAACGAAAGGCAAATGAACAAGATGTGTAATAATGTGTTAAATATTTTTATGAGTAAAATAACTGAAGTATAGTTCTCTGCAGAACAGTAATGGGTATTTTCAAATCTGTGGACATTTTCAAAGCAGAATGGGCGTTTCTAAACTAACCATTGAAAGTAGGGTTTGAAAATGGTTTGAAAATGCTCAATGATTGGGAAAAGACCCATTTTTGTTCTGCAGAGATAATATCCTACAAAGCATTGTGTATGACATACATTGAATTAAAAATATCATCAATATCAAATAACATCAGTAGGCCCTACAATATAAAACTATCAATTAATTATACGTATAATATTTTAATATTTTAACTTTATATAAAAATGTGTTGATATTTACTTTGATGCATTACAGTACTGTGTATTCAGGGTAGAGCTCAATGGGGCTAAAGGCTAAATAGCAACGAAAATGACCACAGCACTTTCCTAAAAACCTGTTTATCACTATAGACAGGTCATCAAGTGAAATTATGGTAATTGTTGTACAAATCACCGTTGTTGCAGGGGCTAAATGCCCCCCATAAAATGACCCCCTCTTTAGTGGGGGGAATAGATTGTTTAAAGTGGGCTCACATTGACAGATCCAATCAACAATGTAGATTAATTTGTTATTAGTGTAATGATAATCATTCGGACACCCAATAATATAGTGGACCTCACACAAGACACTAAAGATTCCAGATTCCAAATATGATGCTAAAAGGCTGAACTACCAATTTACATAAAGAGTTATGTGAATAAACATGGAGTGAACGAGTGAATGTTGTGGTTGAGGTCCAATTTAAGGATTCCATTCAATTGAATGGGTGAATTTGTATTAATTTGTGGCCTCTCTTTGTTTCAGCCACTGTTGCCACATAGGCAGTTCATTAATGTGCTGCATCTGGAGGTTCTAAAGATATTTTATGGAAACTTAGCTTAAACCTTAGGATAGGAGTAAAAAACTATGTGGCACAAAGAGAGGTCTCTTCCAATGTGGTGGACCTTTCCTAACCAGTAAGAGGTGTATGGCAGTTCTCTGATAAGCTTTATTTGATGGCTTCTTGGCATATCTTTGTGTTGGTCAATCAAAATGTAGCAACTTTTCTACACTGCAGCAGTTAGAGGGGCCCTGCCATAAATTAAGGCCCTAGAATACCATCTTGCCCAATGTTCACAGCAATAGAATACATGAAATATGATGAAATGCCAAATGTGAAATGGTGCACCCAATTCTGAAGTGGTTATTTTGAGTAAGCTATACCTTAATTTGTTTATCCAAAAAAGCAGCTTGATGTCTCAAAAGTATTTGCGTAAGCTGACAAATATTGCACTAGAACTATTGCTCCTATATCTACAGAATATCACAAAACAAATGTTTGACATAAGGCCTCCGGAGGGGGTTTTGCGATATTCTCCACATTTGCCACCTTTAAAATAAATAAATAAATAAATAAATATAAATATATATATATATATATATATATATATATATATATATATATTATTTTATATAAATGGAGCAACATTATTTGTATGCAAAGAAGAAATAACGTAAGATTTGTTTTGAATCATTTATTTATTTACGGAAAACAAATTGTGCAAAGTAAAAAAAATAAAATAAATAAAAATAAATATATCCATCCATCCATCGTCAACCGCTTATCCTAGTGTCCATAGCAGGGCAAAATAAATATATAAATATATATATAAAATATATATATAAATATAAAATATATATATATATATATATGTGTGTATATATGTGTATATATATATATATATATATTTATTTTTACTTTGCACACATTTTTTCCCCTTTTTTTTAGGGTACAATTGGGCTAAAGGAGTGCCATTAGCCCTGTTGTACCCTATACATTTATATATGTAGGTGTGTACCCTGGGAATTGAACATTTGACCTTGGTGTTGCTACTGCCATACTGTACCAGATGAGCTACAAGATCTCGTATTGTTATACAATGACAGATGGTGGTGACTAACTTCCTCTTTTTGTCTCCTCAGGTCAAACATGTGGTGGTCTGATTCAAGGCCTCAACGGTACTATAGAGAGTCCTGGCTTTCCCCATGGCTACCCCAACTATGCCAACTGTACCTGGATCATAGTAACCGGAGAGCGAAACCGGATACAGCTGTCATTCCACACCTTTGCTCTGGAGGAGGACTTTGACATTGTCTCCATCTATGATGGACAACCGCAGCCGGGCAACCTGAAGATGAGGTGAGACCTGTGTTTCTTGCTTTCCGGCACAAGCACTTTGCAGTGCCCTTGCTTTGGCCTCAAATACATGGTTGCATGCATCTTTTGTTGCTTATTGACTGCACTTTATAGAAATATAAATTACCCTGCACCATCCTATACAAAGGGGCTGGGGTTCAGCACCTGCCAGATGCTAAAGAAGAGACTCTTGTCAAAGTCCTGTAACAAATTTATAATGCAAGCATAGACGCATTGCTTTGCAGATTCTAAAGGGTTGTTTATGTTGAAGAAGTGGGTAGAATGATATATTGGGCAGCATTTTGGAGCTTGAAGTGTCTAATGGATTAATAGACAATTAAGAGAGACAAACAAAGTGCACAGCCTCAGTGAAAATGGACGAGATAGTTGTAGATGTAGAAGCTTTTACGAGTCACAAGATTAATGCAAAGATTCACATAGGCCAAGTACACACTGCAAAGTTCTGGGACTAACAAGGTCCGCCATTCATTCTATGTGTTCTATGCATGTATATGGAATTCAGGAGTCTTTCCCGAAATTGCGATGGTTAACATAGTGATAACCATATAAAGGGTTTGGCATCTCTTGGCTGTAAACAAGAAATATGGACACTAGTTTAAACCTTTTGGTGTTTGCTATTTTTGTTTATGGACAATTTTATGACTAGAGATATCTTATGGTCTAGTCTCAACCCACACACAGAATCTTGGACCCCTAAATAAAAAAAATATCAAATTATTGAGATATCGTTTTCTAGATAATTAAAATGGCTTTTCTGGTTATCCATTTGTAGCATTGGCCATGTAATAACTTACATAGTTTACAAGTTAAGCTGTCAGTGTAATCGGCTCGAAGAATTCCAAGCTCTAAGCTTATGCAAGCTATTTGAAAAGCTTTTAAGAGTCACAAGAATAATGCAAAGATTTACATAGGTCAAGTACACACTGCAAAGTTAATACATCAGCTACTCTCATAATTTAAGTAGTTGACAAAGTTATAACCATAGCAATATTTTGACATTTTGTAGTCGTAAACAAGAAACATGGATGCCAGTTTTGAGTTTTGTAGCCATTTGATTGTTATATTCTGGATAATATATATATATTTTTATATATCCTTAATAAATTGTACTAATAAATAGTGGTAGTGTTACGAACTTCCATAGTGTTTATGCTACGCTGCCAGGTTAATTGGTTAGCAGAATGCTATCAGAAACTATTTAGCAGAGACAGGCCACTTCTATTAAAATGATTGGGAGAAATTGGAATGCCCAATGTTCAATGGATGTAGAAAGGAAGTCCCACCTTACAGGTAAAAGAGCCAATAACCATTTAGACACAGACATCACCTGTCAAACAAGTCAAACGCACATTTGCATTAGCTATACAAGTTGGGAATTCTTTTTATTTATTTTTTTTGCGTTATCGTAGCTGAAGAAGCAGAATTTCTGATGCCTGTGTTGTAAGATTTTGTTGCTGATTTGAAATATGTTCTTTGATCAAACTCTTAACCAACCATTTTTGAGATTTCAGTGTTCCCCCATTCAAGTAGGGCTGCAATATCATGACTGGAAATAGCTTCACGGAGCGTTCCAAAGATGACTTGCAGTGGACTGGCTTGCTTGAAAGCTTGCAAGCTACCTGAAAAACATAGAGCATCAAATGTTTTCTTTGACCAATTATAGCATAGGTTATTTAATATATGACATGTATTTATAAAGCAGTCATTTTTATATTTACACACTTAAAACTACATACATTATAAATTGATTTTGTAGAGATCCAATAGAGTACCAATTAAAGTCCAATTTCAGCCAATAGAATTACTTTGGGGTCCAAGGGGGATAATATTCTGCAAGGTGATAGAAGCTTCCAGGATAGCTGCAATTTTTAGCAAACTGCCGACCGAAGAGGGGCTGTGTTTTCATTACGATCTCTAAGCCCATGTTGCTAAATCTGTTACCCTCAGGGACCAACTATTTTGGAGAGAGACAGATGGATGTTATAATTTGCGAATGAGTTGCGAGACATATCTTTCGTGATCTTTGTGATTTTCTAGCACCACACCTCAGACGAGCTGCCAGTGCAAAAAGAAACAACGTCATAGTGTATGATGATCTGTGTGTTCAGAACAGGATTAAGCACTCAGAAGAGGAGTCAATTGTATTCAGCTGCAGTGTCTATGCGGCCATAAGGTCAGAACTGAGACCACTTCAAACAGTTCAATGACTTTGCAGATGGGTTCATGGGCTAATCTTATTGTATCCAAAGGATACAATGCAATTAAAATGATCTGCTCACAATTAAGCACATAGCAAAAGATGCATTGGTAGTTGGGAGTTCTATTTGCAGATTTGCAGATGCTCATTGACATTTGCCTATTTTATCTATTTTTACATGCGTTTACTCTGTAGACACATACATATCAAAGCAACCTTTGAGGAAATATTGCAGGTAGCAAAAATTCAAAAGCATGTAAAAAAAATAAGATCAACAAACCAACAAGAACTCAAAATGTATTTAATTCACATTCATGGTCTTTATCTATATACATTTTTCTAAACCAAAAATATTTGTACTCATAATCTTTTATCAAAATGTAATAAATTGCTCCACCTCTGAAATGTGTTTTCCCTTTTGGCTGACATCACCATGCCCTCGTATTTTTCATCCCCTTCAACCACCTGGCTTCAGTCTGGTAAGTTATGCCCACTTTTCATGATCCAATCACTTCCCAATGGATAAAATAAAGTCCTGCATAACATTTTTCTTGTTGAATATCCTGTCCTGCTTAATTTAGAAATGCATCAGATTACAAAATGTTGCGAACATAATTTCATGTTGACTTTAATGGAATAGATCTGTTAGGAATAGAATTCTGTTGAACACAAAAGGGGAATTTTTAGAGAATGTCTTGGCCGCTATTTTCCAATTAATGAAGGTAAATGGGTCTGGGGTTGTCAAGCTCCAAAAGTACAAAAAAGTCCATAAAAGTCATATCAATAAGCATAATAAAAGCTGGATCTGTGCGCTCTACGTTGATACTTGTCTTCTAAAGCTGTACAATATTTTTATAAACAGACCAAAATTCTTCAAAAATTCAATCTAAAACATCCACATAACATAGTGCTTTCTAAGTTTAAATATGGGGTTAGTATCATTTTCCCCCAGTATTTAAACAAGGTGATTTTGGAAATGGCATGTTAAGTTTGAGCAAAAATTTTGACCTGACATTTTTAATATTGTTTGGAGTCTGGGTTCTATTCAAATGTATTTTTCTGTTGCAGTAATTGGCAGGACATTATGGCAAAAACATAGAGACTTTATTTCTACTGCACTTTTGACACTCCTCTGAGGCATCGTTTACTAATACATCAAAATCCTGCGGGAGAAAACTATCTTTTTTGGTGTCAGTCCATGTAGAGTGTTACTCAAAGACAAATACTTTTGAATTTCTTGGATTTCTGCGGGAGAAATCAATTGAGTTCACAGCCAAATGTTTGATGCGCAGTCTTATTTGAAAGCATTGGCTTACAAATGTTATATAACACAAACAATAGTGATATATATCATATCCATTCCAGTTTGATCCACATATACAAACATTGACATTCTCTTTTTTTTGTTTATTACTTCCATTTAGTTTCTTTTGTATGTAGATGTCCTGAGAGGTTGCCTATGCCTTTTTGTCTGTGACATTTTATTAAACTGTTCCCAAGGTGGTTTGGGTGCCCGTATCTACTAGCTCAGCAGTTGCTGGAGTCAGACTACTAGTTCTGCTGCATATTTTAAGTGACTTTCAAGGTGTCCCTTAAAAGAGACAATGCTCGAGTGCTTAATGATTGACATGCGCAGTTATTTAAAAAATTTTTTTTTGCTGTGAATTGAACTAGGGTGGTGTATACTAAATGACCATTAATAATGACTATTTTGGACAGTAAAATAAGGTACATAATCACATTTAAATGTAGTCCAAGTACCAAAGTTTTCATTTTTTTTTTTAAATACTTTGATATATAGAGTTCATATTAACTTTAATCTCTGATGGGTGTCCTCATAAATTCATTCATTTTGGATTACAGTTGATATAGAAAGTCTACACACCCCTGTTTAAACGGCAGGTTTTTGCAAAGTAAAAAATGAAACAAAGATAAATCATATCAGACATTTTGCACCTTTAATGTAAAAATTACAACCTATGCAATGCCACTGAAAACCAAAGAGACACATTTCAGAAAAAAAAATAAACTTAACAGAATAACTGCATAAGTGTGCATACCCTTTTATAATTGTGTTATAAATGTGGATGTGTTCAGAATCAACCAATCATCGAGCTCATGTGAAATAGCACACACCTTTCTTCACCTGAACTGACTCTGATTAACTCCAAATAAATCTCAGCTGAACTTGTAGGATTTTTCTGACATCATCTTGGTTGCATGCTAATACAAGAGCCAATTGGCCACAAAGAGCTTCCAAAGCATCAATGGGACCTCATTGTTGAAAAGTATCCCTCAGGTGAGGGCTACAAACAAATGCCCAAGGCATTAGATATACCTTGGAACACAGCGAAGACAGTCATCAACAAGTGGAGAAATTATGGCACAACAGTGACATGATCACGAGCAGGATGTCCCTCCAAAAATGATGAGAAGACAGAGAGAAAACTGGTCAGGGAGGCTGTCAAAGAGGCCTACTGCACCATTAAAGGAGCTGCAGCTCTTTCTGCCAAGTACTGGATGCTCCCCGCATGACAACTTTTTCCTGTATTCTTCATCTGTTTGGGCTATGGGACAGGGTGGCAATACCAAACCTTTTCTGATGGAAAAAAAAACAAAAAACAGCCAAGACAGACAAAAACCTATATCCAGTCTCCTAAAACCATGTGGAAAAATGTGTTATGGTCTGATGAGACCAAGGTTGAACTTTTTGCCCAAAATTGTAAAAGGTATGTTTGGCGCAAAAACAACACAGCACATCAGCAAAAGAACTCCATACCCACGGTGAAGCATGGGGTGGCAGCATCATGCATTGGGGCTGCTTTTCTTCAGTTGGAACTGGGGCTTTAGTGAAGGTGGAGGGAATCATGGATAGCTCAATGTACCAGTCAATTTTGACACAACCTTCTGGCATCTGCTAGAAAGCTGAAAATGAAGAGATCTTTCACCTTTCAGCATGTCAACGATCCAAATCACACATCTAAATCAACAAAAGAATGGCTTCAGCAAAAAAAAGATGAATGTTTTGGAATGGCCCAGTCAGAGCCCCGACCTGCATCCTATAGAACCTGAAGAAGGTTCTATGTATTAGTTCAGGGATGAGCACACTTATTCAGTTAGTTTATTCTCCACAAAAGTTTTTTTTTCTCTGAAATGTGTCACTTTGGTTTTCAGTGGCATTGTATAGGTTGTAATTTTTACATTAAAGATGTAAAAATTCTGATATGATTTATCTTTGTTTAATTTTTTTCATCACAAAAACCTGCTGTTTTAATAGGGGTGTGTAGACTTTTCAGATCCACTGTATAATCCTCAGAGGGCCATTTTAATTAGATGAATTGTATGAATATATGTCCAGGTTAAATTCAGTGTGATCTTTTGAGTATTCGTATGCATTTTTATGTAAAGTGTAGTTGTAGTACATGTACATTTACTTACATTTGCAGAGACAATGATAATATTAATGTATTGGCAGCATCTAATATGTAAAAACTTTATGTATGAACAACTTTAGAGATGTACAAATGTATATGGGTGAGATTAGTGGCGCAATATATATATATATATATATATATATATTATTATTTTTTTTTATTTTTTTTTCTGTAAGCAAAACATGATGTCTTAATTCTTTAATTTGACTTTTGGGTGATGATTTTTGGGGATGTTCTTGTCATGCTTTGTGAGTTTCACCTGTTAACACCATTTTATCTCACTACATTTCTGTTTGAGAAGATCCACTAACACAAGTTTACAGAGCTTACAATGCCATATAGAATTAATGATACAAGATGTCACTTTATGAGTCAGTGGAAGGTTTGACATGAATGTGAAAGACAATGAGCTTTAGTTGTTTTTGAGCTCATGTAAAATTGTTTGACAAGATCATTAGAAGGCAAACACAAAATGTGAATATTAAGATGAACATGTGTGCTTGCGGTAGGGAGCTTGTTGGGGTTGTACACTGTGATGGATTGCAAAACAAATGTGCGGTTCGATGATGCCGTAATGATGTATTATCCTGAAGGTGCTGCTTTAATGGTGCATTTAGACAACAATCAAACAGAGGCACTTCTCAGTAGTGTCATTTACCTTTAATGACAACAGTTGAATGGCGGTTCCGCTGGCTGTGTAGCATTACGCATCTGATATGATGGGGTTGACACGCAGTGCTTACGCTAATTAAGCAAGAGCCATTACCGTAGGGCATGTGTGGTGTGCTAGCTCTCTGCTGTGCATCTCGTGGGCCATGATGGAGCTGTGTCTTACAGGCTTTAGACGCTGACACCAAACATGCTGTGACCGTCGTGTCAAAGCATGACACATAAGAGCCGTCTGTTTGCTGCACAGTTGGCCACTTGCCACTCTATGCAGGTGTAAGGGAACGTCAATCATCGACTTGGCTGGCTGCTATTTGTATCTCCCAACCACCAGGTGGCAGTGAAACCTCAACGCAACCTTTTTCAACCATGCTAATGAAATGCTTGCACACATGCATAAGAGGGTACTCTACATGGAGGTCGGGGGGCTGCGGCAATAACCAGTCAGTTGAACAAATCCAGGACTAGGGATAGAGAGTCAAGCTAGCTGAACTAAGAAAGCATTTTGTAAAAGCAAGAAGTGGCAAGGTTGCTTTACGCTGTTAGTTGCATTGTTATATTTTGATAATTCTATAAGCTGCTTTATGTATGTGCAGAATTCTTTTTTTTCTTAAAACAAAACATAAGTGAAAAATGTGTGAAAGAGAAAAGAACATAAACCTCAAAAATTTGAATGGTGGCATTGGTTCATGATGGTTGATGGCTGACTTGGTGAGGTCAGTTTATCTAGATTTGTTCTTATATGTAGGGGCATTTTGTTTTGGAACTTCTTTATATACAAGGGGTTGATTTTAATATAACAAACAGATTTCAATGTTTTTCTTTTCGTTATATGGCTGTCACATTCAAATTTTACCAGGCTTTCGTCATTTATTTTTGGTACTTTTCAAATGCCTTTATACAGTATATAGATTGATGCTGTTTTAGCCTTGCCCCAGACCCAGACTTACTTTTTCATACAAAGTGTTATATATACTGTATATAAATTATCTTTCTTCTGTGCTAGCTTTTAAACTACTTCTGCTACTCTACTCCAGAACTTTGCAGTGCAAAACTGACTTTTGCATGAAAAATGGCTTTGGGGAAAAAAAAACCCATCAGCTAAATGACTAAATGTAAATGTAATCTAAATAAAGAGTGAAATAAACAAACCATTTCAATATTTAGTGTGTGAAAACTATTTCTATCAACTCAAAATAAATAAATAAATACTACTGTCCCACAGCATCATTTCCACCACACAAAACATTTTTGCCCCTAATAAATTTTGGTTTGGCTAGTTCACTTGTTAACCAAGTCAACAAAATGTCAGTGAAGAGCATGTTTGAGATGAAATGTGAGACAAGTAATATCTGAAGAAAAAAATGCAATTTGACATGTGAGCAGAATAATTCTTTGGGCGTCATTTCCAGTTGAGCTGTAATTTTGCCAAATTGTGTAAAAAGTGTGAAAACATGGTGTGTAATTGTATGTAGGAGAGATAAAATGCTACCTATGAAATAACATACAAAAATAAAAATAAATAAATACAAATAAGTCAATTTTATTTGTATTGCGCCTTTCACAACACACATCGTTTCAAAGCAGCTTTACAGAAGATCAGGCATTAACAGACGATAAAACTGTAATGTCTATAATGTCGATGAATCATCATTGTGTAATTAGATAAAATACGATTGTTAATCATGATTAAAAATAAGTAATGAAATAATAATTGTATTAATATCCCCAGTGAGCAAGCTAAAGGCGACTGTGGCAAGGAACACAAAACTCCATAAGATGTTGATTAATGGAGAAAATACCCATAGGGAAACCAGGCTCACTGTGGGGGCCAGATACAAAATAAAATAAAAAAATGTCATTTCCCTCAGCGTCATTTCACCACAGGATTTATTAAACGCAATACAGAATGTGCTGAAAATGATATTGTGGTGCCCAAAGTTGAAGAAACACCCATTTATATACCGTATATACAGTCTATGTACAGTCACTATGGTCCTTATAAAGTTCCTGACGGGGTCTCCTGCTGTTGTAGCCCATCTTCCTCAAGGTTTGACGTGTTGTGCATTCTGCGATGCTATTCTGCACACTACAATTGTACAGAGTGGTTACCTGAGTTACCATAGACTTTCTGTCAGCTCGAAGCAGTCTGGCCATTCTCTGTTGACCTCTCTCATCAACAAGGCGTTTCTGTCTTGTTTTTGGTTCCATTCTGAGAAATCTCTAGAGACTGTTGTGCGTGAAAATCCCAGGAGATCAGCAGTTACAGAAATACTCAAACCAGCCCATCTCACAGGTTTATCAATATTTTTATGCAGTAGAATGTTCTCTATAATTAAAATTTGCTACTTTCTACAAGTAACAAATAATGGTTAATGGTTGTGATGTAAACTAAAGGCTACTGGCTGTTTTTTTTTTTAAGGGATGAGCCTTTAAATATGTCCAACCCCAACTTAGTTTCAAATGGATCAAATACAGTTGCAAAATACATCAACACAATAAGAAAACTGTGCTTATCATGTGATTTCGTGGGGTTTTTGACAACAGGTGCACAAACAGTTAATTTCCAGGTGGGTCACATGAATACTGCATCAGAATCACACTGCTTTGGGCACCAGAGACGCATTCAGGTTGCTGAGAGCAGTCCAGAGAGAGCAGTGAGCCCACAACACAAGAATACAACTCTCTCTGTCTGACTGATAGCTCACATCACCAGCAAGACTTTATGCACATCAAACACCTGCCATGGTGCATATGCTCTCCTCTGAGGACAGAACTGCTCTAAGCTTCTGCAAAATACATACGCAAGCACCAGCCGCACAGATGAATGATTAGACAGGTAAAAAAACGAGTAACAACTCTGAGAGGAAGTTTGAAATCTGCCTGGACTTATTGATGGTGTTTGGTGTTGTGACGCAAAATGTGACTTGAGGATTTTTACTAACAGCAGTTGTTTTGACAGATTAGATCAGTCCAAAATGAGCCATGCAAATGTCTTGAAAAAGGTGATATGTGTTATCTTTAGGGATGTCCTTCAATTCCTTTTTTTTTTTGGAGAATGAGCACGAGTACCGATACTTCAGTTTTGTTGCACCCCGATACCGAGTCCTATACCTGTTTTTTTGTTTAAGAGTTTATTTACATTTTATCATCAAAATGGTGTTTAAATAAATTAATTTGTTAAAACTTTAATCAAATGAAAATACAACAGTTAATTTTCAACATAACATTGTGTTAGTTTTTATCAAATCAAGTGCTCATATACAGAACCTCACAGCAAAATCCAAAATGCAGCTTTGGAGTTACAGAATATTTTGTTAAATAAAGTGCTGCACTACAGAGAATCACAGTAAGATATATGTAAGATATTGCTTGAATATAATACAGTTACTTTTGATTTATTATTATTATTAGTAGTAGTAGTAGTAAGACAGTGAATACAACATAACTTTACAATAGTAATATATTTCTGTTATTTTTATTTTATTTCTCATTTTTTAATTTAAATTAAGCTTTTATTTTGACAGAGCTTTTATGTTGAAATTTTTCTGTGTTATGATTGTATCTTTTCAGTCAGGAAAAGCCGGTCACTACGTGTCTCAAAGTGATTGTTAAACCGCAAAAGGCTTCTGTTTAATTAAATAAGTATTTACTCTGTATGTGCTTCACGCTAAAAAAGTGAATTTGTGCTCTTTTCGCTGTCATCTGCTACAAACTAGGTGCTCGATGCTCATGACAGTGTTTTCCCTGTATGAGCCAATGAGGATCTTTAAAAGGTAGGCTACGTGCAGCCGGCGTCTCTACACATTCACAAGTGCTCACATTAGAAGCGTCCCGCACATGCAAACTATTTATTTATCTCATTAAATCGTATGAGCGCATTATCGGACCCGATTCCAATACCAGTATCAGTATCGGGACATCCCTAGTTATTTTATAATTATGACTTGTAATCCAGAATGTTGGTAATAAATATTTGTGTAAATCATTAAATACCGAAAAGTATCAATAAAAATATAATAATATTATAACATAGTCCAGCATGTATTCAATATAATATGAAATTGTTACTAATTTACCCAATATTTGTGTGTGCTGTGTTTTTATGCTTATTAGAGTAGCCTATTTGATTGTTAGCTTAGCAACATGCTTCTGCTAGATTCCTATGCATTTCACGTGAGGAGTGCTATTTGTATGACACACAGAGTTGCTGCCTACTGTATGTAGATTGTTCCAAATTGGTCACAATCTGAATTGTGTGCATGTAAACATGATCACAGTGGCACTTTAAAAAAATTGCTCCATTTGTTTGAGCAGTCCAACTCAGCAACTGCTTGTTTGGCCAATTCCATGAGTTTGGGGTGTAACTACCTGTTTGACTAATGGCAGATGGGGGGAATGTTTGGCAAATCTCTTTAGAAGCAATCACTTTTTGCAATTATGTATGGTGCTGCTAGTGGTATATAAATTACACTCTTCTCCTTTGTTGTTTTTTTCTTGTAGATGCTTAAGTTGATTTAACCTCAGGCATGTTTAATAGCACGCACCTAGCTAAATTCAGCACTTTTATAACATGTTTATAAAATGCATGTTACATGTAGGCTTATTCAATAACAGTGTGAACTATAATAAGATGCTTAAAATTTGTTCATGCAAAACACTTTTTTAGCATATTGTGGCACCAAGTGTGAATGCATTTCTATAAATATGTGTGCTTGGTAAAGTGCAAAACTATCTATTAGATATTATCTATTAGAGCTTTATTAATCTATTTACAGTAAGTTGGTGGTAAACCCAAAAGACACATTTCCCTAAGAGAGTGTCTAAAGAAACAACAACTATTGTGTTATCGATGAGCAGGAATTGTGATACACGGCATTCTGAGCATTAAAATACTGAAAAGATTGTCATTCAGGTCGATTAATTATGACAGCTGACCGAACTTATCTTTGAGTAATGTTGCATAGCTTTGACAAGTGTGCTGTTGGAGGGAACAGACATACGGTGAGTCTGCATTTGTTGTTTTTCAAAGCGCATACATCTTACCAGCAGAAGTTGAATCTTCATCAACTACCTGCTGTCAGTGTGGATTTGTTGTGCAAATGTCCCTGGATGTTCACAGCAGGACTTTGACCAAAAAGTTTTTTTTAGCAAAGAAAAAGATTTGGTCACATATTACTTACTCTTAAAGTGCGATCACACATATCTTCACTTGTGAAATTCCGTAGGCAAAATGCAGTCATCTCAATGGGAATCTGTGTGAGCATGAATTTCTCGTGGTTTTCGCATGGAGTTTAAGTTAGGTGAACTTTGACAGGTGAAATCGGCACACTGACCAGTGGGAAGCTGCTTGGTTTGGCAGTGACCTCTGTGTGGGTTGTGCTTCATACACAGCTTCACTGAATATTCACAATGGACCAGGATATATTTTATCAGCGAGTTTCTTTTTAACTTCACTCTCACAGAGTATGAAGTACAGCATTAAAAAGAGGCTGCTTGACAATTATATTTTTGCTGGTTTAAAACACGCTCAACATCTGCCCTGCAGAATTTGGCCATGCAAAGGTATGTGTGACTGCGCCTTAAATGGGTCCCATTTACTAGCCTTGCATGCGCACATATTTGAGTATAAAACTGAACCTGATCTCATGAAAATTACTTGATTGTGGCGACATTTTTGCGTTTTTGCGGTGAAATGTCAATTGTGTGGCGCTAAAAGCTAGATACACTTTCTCCCACACAGATGAAGTTTTTAAGTTTAATGCTCAATCAAGATTTAAATCAACAAAACCTTCCTCCATATCTTAAACCTAAACCTGATGATTTTGAACTGATAATCTGGCGTTTTACTTGTGATTTGTGTGACAGGGAATAAAATGTTTTGTTGTATCGCCTCTTATGTTTATTTAGATGCTGCGATACATACAGAGAGTCAAGTTAAAATCATTTAGTAAAAATGTTGGTATTGTAGCGTGATTCTATGAGAGCAGGGCAGCACTTCCCAAAAGCATTGTAATCAGAGGTGTCTTCATTTCTTCTGCAGAACAAAAAATATTTTTAGAAGTATATTTTAGCTCTGTAGGCCAAAATGTTGATGCTCAAAAAAGCACATAAAGGCAGCATGAAAGTAAACCATAAGACTCCATTAGTTAAATCCATGTCTTCAGAAGTTATATGATAGGTGTGTGTGAGAAACAGATCAAGGTTTGGAAACATTTCTAGCATTATAGGACATTATATATAATGCTGAAATATAAACCAAAGCAAGATCATGCTTTATTAATGACTTATTTCACTATTTCATATCTTTTAATGTCCTGCACAGATTCATATTTCAGTGTAGTTACATGTGACAGGGCGTACGGCCGGGTCGGGTTGTGATTTTACTTGTCAGGCTAATTAAGGATCCGAGAAGGATATAGGCTGACTGCGGATGGTGGTGCGAGAGAGAGAGAGAGATATCGTTTATGGGCAGCTGTCCGTCATGTGTGTGTTTGTGTTTTTTGTTTAAGTTTTTCATTAAAATATTATTTATATTGGCAAGCCGGTTCTTGCCTCCTCCTTTCCATTGAACTCCCTTTACACTACAGTTTTCAGTGTCAAAAGAATTTAGATCATTAGTTCAGTACAGCAGTACCTCTTACTCTAAACGCAGAGTACGCAGCCTCTGTAGGGCAACAATCCCGGTCATTGAACACTCACTGTGTCTGAAACCGCCCCCATCCACTATATCGAGTGTCCGCCATTTTGTAGGAGTGTCTGAATTCTGAGTGAGCCCCTCGTTCCTTCCGTTTGTTCACTCATTCTTACCCACATTGCACTCTAATTTCAAGTGAATATTTGATGTACACTCGACAACAATTAATTGCCCACAATCCACCATGGGGAAGACGTACGAGCTTGGAATTTACTGCTTCCTTCATAATGTTTTCTTTCATGCTGAATGTAGTAAATGACTTTTTGACAAATCATTACTTGATTAAAATAACAATAACATATAGAGAGGCAAAACATACAGATACATTTTAAATGTGTTTACTCTTTTTATTAACACACGGCATATATTAAAAATGACCAACAGAATGAAGATTTATGGTATTAATATATTATTTTATAAGAATAACAAGAAAGGCCCAAGTATTTTAAAAGTGCATATGTGATGTTGTTTCTGTGACATCCCCAGAGCTCCAATGCTCAGTGTATACACATCATTATCCGAATTCACTCATTTTGTATCTTCAGAGAAGGGGTGACAAAAATGGAGAAGGAAAATTTTGATACATTTTGAAACAGTCTTTTCTTTTATTATGTATTAATGAATATGCATTTAACAAATAAATGCATCTGCAAGATCTTGGCGTTGTTTCTCTTGTTTGATGGCATGTTAGTGGTTAGCGGTTATCGGAAGCCAATCAAAGCTGCTCATTATTACACTGTAGCTCTACATTATGGTTTTGAAGAGGTATTTATGCACTGCATCCCACTTATATATAATATTATTAGAATATGTAATAAATCTTTCATAGTAACAGAAATGATTCGGCATGCAGCCACATGTCATGTGTTGTCTAGGCTTATATAAAGAATGTTTTTTGTTGTTGTTGTTCAAGCTATAATGCTCAGAATTATTACTATTTTTATTATTATTTACTTTTATCAAGGGCCACCAGGAGATTTATATTTGGGTAAATCTCACAAAAACTGTCAAGAACATGTCCAGGTCATATTTCATACGGCTCTAGAATCATAATATAATAACCTAAACAGCTCTTTACCACACAACAACAGTTTATAGTGACCACATCCGTGAATTTCCTAAAAGCACAAATATCACCATAAAATCATCATGAAAGCTATCCATACAACTTGTGCACTATATTTTTTAAGTCTTATGAAGCCACACGAAATGTAGGTAATTATTCCCTTAAAATTGTACTACATCTCTCAAATCAAATATGCAGTCAAGTCAAATAAAGAATATTGCATACAGGTCTGGAATGCTATAAGAGTGGCTAAATTATAAAAATGTTTATTTTGGTATTTTAATGTGCCTTTAATTCACTCTTTAGTTTCAGCTGAAGCTAAGTCTAGAGGTATTTCATTTTTGCCATCCCTAATACAACAGAGGCAATGAGAGGGTATTTCAGCATGTCTGATAGTGATTTATTTGTCTGGAGATCTGAATAGCCTTGCCGTTCCACACATTCCCCACCAGTGGCACTGTGCCTTATCTCTGCTTCCAAGGAGTGTAAACTGTTTACTCAACGTTTCGGCTCCACAAATAATCACACACAAACAGCGCATCAATAAAGACATATTCAAGGAAACACCACGTCCTTGCCAGTGTGATTTAATGAGGGTTATGTTTGTGCAGTCTCGAGCTATGGGAGAAGAATTTGCCCCTGTGTACATTAGATTTCAGGAAGTTGCTTCCACAGACAGTTGACCCAATAATTTGTCACCGCCATTGTGAAGTCACCACATAGTCTTTACACTCAGCTCCCCCTGGAAGCTCGACTTTAAAGAGTGGAGAATTCTACGGCGGGCTGGAGGGAAGCCAAATTGCTTGCCTCTCTAACGCTGACTTTGCGGGTGCATGAATAAATGATTTTTCCAACACTGGATAAACCCCTTGTAAGCTATTGCCACTGTTTTAATTGCCTCTGCCATGCTATGCATACAGACAGTTGGAGGCAACGAGGGAAAAACTGCACATGAGGAAATAAACTTGTTACCTCGTGGAGTGTTTTCTAAGGCACCACCCATTTTGCACTCCAGCTCTCGCCATATGTTTGGGCAGATTTTTAAGAAATCTTAATTATCGCTGTTCTTGTTGGTTTCCCTTGGATTTATTTAATTGTTTTTCTTATCTCAGTATGCAGTATAACCTGTGTATTCAAGGCTATACCTTTTTTTCCTTTTATGTAATGCTTTAAAAAAAAAATAGATTCTAAAATAAATATTTTGCAAGTAGAAGGCTTGAACCCTCTAATGAATTGGGCTGAGCAATTTTGCTAAAATATTTCTATATATATTTCTCTCTCTCTCTCTCTCTCTCTCTCATATATATATATATATATATATATATATATATATATATATATATATATATATATATATATATATATATATTATCTGAGTAACCATTATTTCAACCAAACAACCATTTCAAAATGTAAAAAGTAAAATACAAAAGACCACGTTTAGACAGCGTTTTTGACAGCAAAATCTGAAA
Source organism: Moxostoma hubbsi (assembly GCA_032164185.1). Classification (NCBI taxonomy): domain Eukaryota; kingdom Metazoa; phylum Chordata; class Actinopteri; order Cypriniformes; family Catostomidae; genus Moxostoma; species Moxostoma hubbsi. The sequence goes on along the minus strand of JAVLUX010000083.1, from coordinate 2,351,894 downwards.
TTTTTGAATTTCTTGCTGTTGTTGGTGGTAGAAGAAATTCAAAGAAGACAATCAACCAATGAAAACAAGGCACATGAACATGGAGGGAAACATGAAATCAAATGACAAGGGAAACACATGACATGAAACAGGAACTTGAAATTCAAAACAAGACATGAAAAACATGAATCAACAAATTACACATGACATACAACAGTGAATCTCTGGCTACATGTGGATACCCAAGTGGATACATTTGAAAATACCATCTTCACATTCTAGTGTAACAGGGAAAACATAGATATCTGAAAACAAATATATATTTGTTGTAATGTGATGCAGTCATGTGATCCATTCAACCCAAAACAATCAAGATGGTGTCCCATGCTGTAGCCATGTTGTTGAGCCTGCTATTCACTTAAATGTTAATTAAATGTTACTTTGTACAACATTCACACTGCATTCCTTGTTTACTCAGAATTACTGTCCGTTAATGGAACAAGAGGACAATTGCTTTTCAGAGCATACATGGAATATAATTTTTTTCCATGTGCAGTAATGGGATTTCAGATTTTTCATAAGATTCAATGTGGACGAGCAACATTTGGAAAATGCTTGAAAACGTCAATGAGGATGGAGAGCGTCTCAAAAACGAAAATGCTCTTTTCAAATGTTCATTGATTAATTTGGATTAAGTCGTTGATTCAGTTTTAAATTATTAATTGAAGCAGACAGGTTTGAACTGATTCACAGAAATGTATCAAACTTAATAACGTTGCAGTATTCACAATAACTGCTTAATTTCATATCGGCAGCAAAATCATTGCAAATACATTGTAAGTATTCAATATTCAATATTGTAGTATCTAGTACGGGTGCAGGCCGTGCCAGCCATGGCCTTTTCTCTCTATGTTTTCTCTCCACAGAGTACTTTTTTGGCTGGGGCCTTTTAACGCTCACTATATGTGTTGGGGGCAGGTGTTCTTTTCCTTTCCTATTCTTTCAGGGGGAAAAGACCCAGCAGAGACCACATCTGCTCAAAGGGGAGATTAACATGTGTCAAATACATCACGTGGGCTCACAGCAGCACGTGGAATAGGCGTGGCAGTAAGTTCTGCCTCGAAGGTGAGGAGCTCTACAAACACAATGACTGGGGCAGACAGGGGTCTACCCAAGCGAGACGCAGGTCTACCATTAGGGAGACCATACCGTGGAAGATAGATCACAGGGAGTTGGCAGCATGCCCACCTCGGGACTCAAGTCTGATGCCAGTGCTGAAGCAGTCTCATATGCATCAACCAGAGCGGTGTGACCTCAGGAAACAGGAACTGCCACGTTGAGGAGCATGACTTCGTCTCACGTACCTGGCGTTGGGCGGGTCAGCGAATGAGGAGAAGGGCCTTTTGGGCCGTCCCCGAGACTCGTCACAACTGGCTGGACGGGGGTGTGGTTTATGTGGTGCAGCCGGACTCATGAAGGCGGGGGGACCATATTCGCTGGGCCCTGACGAGTGCTCGGTGTCCAGTCGCTGTGGTAATGTCGGCCATGGGCACCAGCTGTGTGACCCAAGAGAGAGGGAACTGCTCTTTTTTTTGACAATGTGGGAACAAAAGGGAACAAAAGATTCTCCTCCTGGCCAACACAGCGGGACAGAGTGGTCTGGTCACCAGCTCCCGGGTTCCAGCAGACATCTTCGTCCTTGTGTCAACCATCTCAGGGGCGCTTAGGATCCTTCTTGGGGTCTTAGCACCAGGCCTTGAGGCGGGGGGCATCAGCTTACTGCGGGGGGGCTCTACGCCAGGGCCAACTACTCGCCTCAGACTGAGGAGGAGCCAGCTGGGCATTCGCCATTGAAGGGGGGCAACCTCAGCGAGCGGATGGGGTATGCACTCTTGTGCCGCACCAGGGCAAGATGTATTGCCTCTGTTTGTTTCTTCACTGCCAAGAACTGCTGGGCGAAGTCCTTGGTTTTGCCAAAAAGTCCGACCTGAGAGATGGCCGCATTCTAGAAGTGTGCTTTATCAGCATTCCTCATCTCCAGATACAGACATAGGTGGCGTTCATAGACCACAAGAGTGGACAAACTCGAACCCTTCCTGGGGGGTGAACCCAGGAACCAATCGTCAAGCCGTGAGTGCTCAGGGACGGGTGGAGGATTCAACTCCAGCCTGACACTCGTGGCGGACCCAGGCAAGCATGGCATTTTCACAAAGATCTGAGGTGTTTGGAGCTCCCAAGAGTGACCCCTAGTGTCAATACATCAGATTTTTGATAACTTTGCAAATTTATTAAAAAGAAAAAACTGAAATATCACATTGACATAAGTATTCAGACCCTTAACTCGGTACTTAGTTGAAGAATCTTTGGCAGTGATTACAGTCTCAAGTCTTTTGAGTATGATGTGACAAGCTTGGACTTGAGGCCAGAAAGATTAGAGAATCTTGTTTTTTACAGTCTTTAGGTGCTTTTTTATGTGTCTTGCACAGAGGAGAGTCTTCAATCTGCCCACTCTGCCATAAAGCCCTGATTGTTGGTGTGTTGCCGTGATGGTTGTCCTTCTGCAAGTTTTTACCATCTCCACACATGATTTCGGGAGCTCAACCAGAGTGACCATATTGTCCTTGGTCAACTCTCTTACTATGGCCCTTCTCCCCTAATCAGTTTGGTCGGTGGTCAGCTCTAGGAAGAATCCTGGTTATTGCAAACTTCTTCCATTTAAGAATTAATGTGGCCACTGTACTCTTGTGTACCTTCAATGCAGCCAGAGTTTTTCTGCAGCCTTCGCCAGATCTGTGCCTTGAAACAATAATGTCTCTGAGCTCTGCAGGAAAATCCTTTTACCTCATGGCTTGGTTTTTGTTCTGATATGCATTTTCAGCTGTGAGACCTTATAAAGACAGGTGTGTGCCTTTCCAATTGAATTTTCCACAGGAGAACTCCAATCAAAGTGTAGAAACATCTCAAAGATGATCCAGAGAAATGGGATGCGCCTGAGATAAATTTAAAGTGTCATGGCAAAGGGTCTGAATACTTATGTCAATGTGATATTTCAGTTTTTTTTAAAAATACATTTGCAGTTATCAAAAATCTAATTCATTATGGGGAATGGAGTGTAGATTGATGTGAAAAAAATAATAACAATATAAAGCATTTTAGCATAAGGCTGCAACATAACAAAATGTGAAAAAAATGAAGGGGTCTGAATACCGTCTGAATGCACTGTATCACCCAGCCCTACTATTTAACAATCTTAAAGCAACAGGGGACAAAGAAACAAAGTCTTCTACCTCTCTTCTTTTCTGGTTGGCATGACAAAATAATTACTCAGAAGACAGATAAGTGTTACGGTTATCTAAATAAGATAGCACCTCAAAATCTCTAGTAATATCTCTAAAAGCATTATCTCTGAAAGAGTTAGTCAATCTATTACTCCATTACATCAAACCACTCACCAAACCAAATGAAGTATAAGTTGCTATGGACGTTTTCCTCCATTCACTGTTATGTGCAAATACTCTGATTACTGTGCTGTTTCACAGAGGTATTATAGCGTGACCACTCTATGCCATTTTTTTCCCCCACTCAACACTTTTTTCTCCCCATGTTCCCCAGCTATTTTTTGCAGCTTAGCAGGTTTCCATGCTTTGAGCCTCAGAGGGGAATCACGGGTTGTTATCACTGTTTCTCGCATTAAAAGTACATGGGCGATTGATCTAACACTTCTCTAATCTTTTTCAAGTAATTGAATAAAGATGTTTACTGCATCCTCTTTTAGACTTTGCTTCAAGGGAGCATTACAAACAGCTGAAAGGCCACTGGATTAGTTTGCTCTGAATGTGGGATGAAAACGCTGCCAATCCTTTGTGGGCTTTATGGGCGTCACGACTGAAAGTGAGAAAGTGAGCCATTGTCAGACAGTGTACATGTAGAAAAAGCTTGATCGTTTGCATATATTTGGAACTGTTGCACTTAATTTCTGAAAACATTATGTAATTGCTATAGTCTTCAAAGCATTAATCACTCCCCCATGTTCACTCATCAGTATGCATCGTAAGATTGTGTGTAATCATAGTTATCACCACGAAAAGAGGTAACGGTAAAAGAGACTTTTGCTCCATGCAGCAAGCTCCTGCAAGTTCTCTTTGGCCAGAGCAGCTGTCTTTGATTTTTTTTATTGATGTGTTGACTTTGCCTTACAGAGAAAATAAACTTAAGTACACTTACATAAAAATCCTTATTTGTTCATGTCGTCAGCACAACATAATAGCATGTAATGGGCCAGTTTTTGATCAAGTATCAGGATGATTTGAAATTTTAATTGTAACTTTGAAATCACAGACTAGGAGTGGAAGTTTTCACCAAAATATTGTATCATGATTAAGACACATTCAACATAATCACTCTGGAAATTGACATGTTGCTTCTGAATGTTCATGTACCCTTGCAGAAATCAACACCATTCTGATAATTCACTGAAAATTGTCCCCCATCATTTTTCCTTTCCATATGGTGCTATTAGCAATATCTGAGACATGATATTCACATAAACAATGATTAGCATGATTTAAAGGTTGCATTTTTTGCTCTAAAATTACATCTTTACTCCACTGATGATTAGGTTTAGGGATTGAGTTAGGGTTAGGCCTCCGGTGAATTGTTAATAAAAAATGCATTCCTGTATTACATTTACAAAAAAATTTTGATAATAATAATCGCTTTTGTTGCCACCTTGTGGGCATTTTACCTCAACAACATTTCCATCTTTGGCCATTGTGGCCAGCAGGACTCCCACGTCATGGTCAATGAGGCAGCGTCCCACGTCATGGTCGAAGAGCCAACGTCCCATGTCATTGCCAAAGAGCCAACGTCCCACGTCATTGCCGCAAAGCAAGAGATCCACGTCAAGGCCACCAAGCCAGAGATTCACGTCATGGCCGCCGAGCCAGAGATTCACTGTTGTATGTCATGTGTAATTTGTTGATTCATGTTTTTCATGTCTTGTTTTGAATTTCAAGTTCCTGTTTCATGTCATGTGTTTCCCTTGTCATTTGATTTCATGTTTCCCTCCATGTTCATGTGCCTTGTTTTCATTGGTTGATTGTCTTCTTTGAATTTCTTCTACCACCAACAACAGCAAGATTTCTTGCTCTGAATGGACTCAAAATGCTAAAGTAAAAAGTTTTTTTTTGTTGTTGTTGTTGCAGGAAACAAACCAATAGCAAACAAACATATAAATAATTCAATGCTGGCCTGTGCAATAGTGAAGCTGAACTCACAGAAACCTAAAAAGCCATCATATATTTGTGCGCTTGTGTCACTAGTTTTCCTCCATCCCACTGTGTTTTGTCCTCTGTACTTTATCACATTTGAGTCTCTCATTTTGTTTGGCTTCCAACAGACCCCACTGCAAAGCTAACCCTTTCACCAGCTGTAAAATACCCCTGCTATTGTACAGCTAACAATGCAGGCCTGGAGCTGAGCTCGGCTTTTATCGGTGCAATAGCTACATTGGCGTTCAGTCTAAAGTGTGTGAGAGAACTGCCATCAGGAGGCGTTGAGTGACGTTTGAGGTTGCTGTCATGTTCTGCTCCTTCCCAGAGTAATTGTAATGTGAGGAGAAGAATGCTGAAGTGCGCTGGCATCCTGTGGGAGAATAATTGCTCTGGGGGCTGCGATAAAGCGGAGGGAGAGGATGAACCCGTTTCTGTATGTGATAAAGAATGTCATAGAGGGGGCCTTGAGGAATGTTATGAAGGCAGAATGATTGTGTTATGAATATGAATGTTTAAAAAAAGGCGGTGATGCTGATTTTTGAATATACTGGGTAGAGATGGATTGTGCCATTTCTTAACAGAGGATTTGCATTACAATGCGTTTACTACTTTTAAAGAAAGGTTTTTTACTCCTCTGAGACTTACTAGAGAAATGCAATACAAAATAACAAGAACCAAAAAGAGAGTGACAATGTTTTCAATATATTATTAAGGTTTGCAGCATGTATCTGTATCAATCTAGTTTTATAGAATCATGTTACTATACCTACATTTTTGTAATATGATTTTTTACATGGCTTATTATATGTATCATATACAGTTTCCTGATGAATTGAACACTAGAAGTGCTTAAACAATTACTTTTATTTACCGTCACACAAATTATGAGAAAAGTTTTGGGTGTATCCAGTTACAAAGTATTTAGTTATCTAATTACTTTTTAGTAAAAAAAAATCAATAAAAAAAATACACTTTATATTTTAAATTCTTGTAATCAGATTGCAGTTACTAACTGTAGTTACTGATGTAATTACTTTTATATACGTTATTTGTGCTAAAGTAATGTGTATAATACATTTCAAATATTAATTAATATGTACTTCTGTTTGCATTTATGTGACATCTGAAGGGTTTGAGACAATGAATGAATTAATAAAGACATTTTGAATTTGAGCAAAAAAACTAAAACTTTTTCTAGGAAAAGTTATTTAGAAAGTTTCTTAAATCAAAAATTTGATAATTTTTTGATGAAATAATCAGTAAAGTAATCTGATTATATTTTAGATTAGTAATTAGTCATTTGTAGTAGATTACTTCATTTGAGGATCTTACCCAACTCTGTTCCTCACATAAAGCTGCATGTATTATGGCATCAAAACACTTTTACTATAGCGCATGACTCAGGTGATACATTTAGCGTTTTCATTGCATAACCAACTACATGACGTGGTTATTTCACCAATTGCGTTTTTCACCTCACTTTTGCTTTTTATGACATTATCATTTAGGTTTAGGTTCAAGGTTTAGGGAAGGGATGTTGGTTTTGTTTATTTAAAACTTGATAGAGAATAAATCTTGAAAACCTCATCTGTTTGGAAGAAAATGTAACTAGATTTTAGCACTACTCTGTGGACATTTCATCCTGGAACTGCCACAATACATTCAACAAGCTACATGACAATAATGGCAAAAATGTTGGTATCGTAACTCGATTCTTTGAGACCAGGATGATTTGAAGAGTTATTAGTTCACGAGCACAGTGCCAGACATAATGCTGATACCAATACCTGTGCATCTCTAGAAACATGCTAATTAATCTTTGACATTTCATAAAATGATTGCAGTATTTGTTTGATATAGCATCAATACTTGTCAATGAAAAGTACTTGACAATCCTTATAAACCCAAGAAAAACATCATCCAAGAGACCTCAGAACCATTTGACTGCCTAATGCCATTTCCTGAAACAATGCTCATCAGCTCATCAGCATTTTCCTCATGCCATGAAGTAGAGCTTCCAGAGGCTTGATTTGAAATATACCTGAGAAACATGGAAGATGGGGATGAAATCTGATGAGAATTCGAGATAAAGGAGGAAGCGAGCATCCGTGGATCCGCTTCAGTCAGACTGCCTTTAAGAGAGAAATGAAACTAGTGTTCAGTGGTGTATTACATGTGAAAGCCCAGAGCCTCAGGGCAGAAATTGAACAGTGTAAAGATAATTAGTACAGCAGGCGTGGACACAATGAGGATGAGGCAGGGACTGAAAAACCAATGACGTTGTCTCCACTTTATAATGTAGCGACGGCCGCACGTCCACCACAATCAGAAACAAACAAATCATAACAACACATGGGCTGGGTTTTCCGAAGCACTAAGTAGAATGTTAGTAGAACTTAAGTAGTACTTAATCTCTATGGCATGTTTCCCAAAAGTATCGTTATCTAAGTAAAAGAGAAAATGTGTTTTCATCTCTATCCAGATGATTTATTCATATTGAGATTGGTCTATGAGTAGTTCAATACTGATGTCCATCATTTTAATCATGTTCTGTGTGCATCTGTTCAGTTTCCAACTGAAGAAACAAAACACTATGCAATGTGAGAGTCGATGCACATTGCATGCATTCACAAGAAGCAACGATGGCGCGAAATTTTAAATGATCTTCGAAAGCCTGTAGCACCTACTGCAGTGTACAGACTACGCGTTCGACCGCAACCTGACATGAGCAAGAGGAACTTCAAGTCAAGTCATCGTGCAATCTATGTCCTAGTTTGGGAAACAGGCGTTACTCAATCTTAAAATAATGAGGGACATTAGTGAAGATGATCGCAAAGTTTAAAAAAGTTGGGTGGTTATATTCCTTAGGCTTTGTTTGTAAGTGGTTGCTAAGCATTCGCTAAGATGTTTTGGGTGGTTATTGGAGAGCTGTTAAACAGTTGCCAAATCCTTTGTATGGTTACTAAGCAGTTGCAAGTGTTTACTAATGTGTTGCTAAGTGGTTGTTAGCATATTTCTAATGTGTTCTGACTGATATGCTCTGCATGATTACCAATCAGCTGATACAGTGTTCTGAGTACTTACTAGGCAGTTACTGAATCTAAGTGGTTATGTATTGCTAACTGGTTGTTAACTTTTGTGTGCTAAATTACCAAATTATTATGAATGTGTTTTGTGTGGTTCATAAGCAGTTGCTAGAGTGTTCTGAGTAGTTGCTAGGCAGTTACTAAGGGTTTCTAAGTGATTACTAAGGTGTTTCTAACTGGTCGTTAGCCTATTTTTAATATATGCTGACTGTTGCTAAGTGCTTGTTAGGCTATTGCTAATGTGTTCTGACTGGTTGAGAATGTGCTTTGTATGATTGCCAAGCAGCTGCTGAGGTATTCTGAGTAGTTGTTAAGTGTTTACAAAGATTTTAAGTGGTCGTTCTGATGTGGTTGCTAATGTGTGTTGTGTGATTGCTATGTAGTTGCTAATGAGTTCTAAGTGGTTACTTAGGAGCAGCTAAGTGGTTGCTAACTTATTCATAACTTGTTAACTTAGGAGTGCTAAAGAATTATTCATGTATTCTGACTGGTTGCTAATGCTTTGTGTGGTTGCTTAGCAATTACTAAAGTGTTCTGTGTAGTTGCTAGGCAATTACTAACACACAAGTGGGTTCTAAGTGATTACTAAGGTGTAGCTTAGTGGTTGTTAGGCTATTGCTAATGTGTTCTGACTGGTTGAGAATGTGCTATGCATGATTGCGCAGCTGCTAATGTGTTCTGAGTAGTTGCCATGTAGTTACTAAGGTGTTTTATGTGGTTACTAAGGTTTTAAGTGGCTGTTAAACTTATTGCTAATGTGTTCTGACAGGTTGCTAATGTGCTTTGTGTGGTTGCTATGTAGTTGCTATTGAGTTCTAAGTGGTTACTTAGGTGTAGCTAAGTGGCTCCTATTTTAATGATAACTTGTTAACTTAAGAGTGCAAAATTAATATTAATGCATTCTGACTAGTTGCCAATGCTTTGTGTGGTTGCTAAGCAGTTACTAAAGTGTTCTGTGTAGTTGTTAGGCAGTTACTAAGGGGTTCTAAGTGATTGCTTAGTGGTTGTTAACCTATTTCAAATGTGTTCTGACTGGTTGTAAATGTGCTCTGCATGGTTGCTAAGCAGTTGTTAAGGTGTTCTGAGAAGTTGCTAAGATGTTGCTAAGTGCTTGTTAACTTGTTGTTAACTTAGGTGTGCTAAATGACGAAATCATTATTATTGTGTTATGACTGGTTGCTAATGTGCTTTGTATGTGAGTAGATGTTAGACAGTTACTAAAGTGTTCCAAGTGGTAACTAGGGTGTTTCTAAGCGTTTTTTATGCTATTGCTAATGTGTTCTGACTGGGTGTGAATGTGCTCTGCTTGGTTGCTTAGTAGCTACTAAGGTATTCTAAAAAGTTACTAGACAGTCTCTGAGGTTTTTTAAGTAGTTACTACGATTTTGCTTGGTTGTTAACCTATTACTAATACGTTCTGACATTCTGTTCTGACAGGTTACTTATTTCCTTTGTGTGGTTGCTAAGTAGTTGCCTAAGTGTTCTGAGTAGTTTCTAGTCAGTTACTAAGGTGCTCTAAATGGTTACTAAGCAGTTGCTAAGTGGTTGTTAACTTATTGCTAATGTGTTCTGACTAGTTGCTAATGTGATCTGTGTGATTGCTAAGAAGTTGCTAAGTGGTGGTTAGGCTATTGCTTATGTCCTTTGACTGGCTGTAATACAGTTACAATGGCATCACTGCCATAGTTTGAGTTTGCATTTGAGTTGCAAGGTAGTTACTGTAGGTGTTCATGATGGTTGCTAGAGCATTGTAAGGAGCTCACAAGGGCATTCTGGGTGGTTGCTTATAAATTGGTAAGTTGTTGCTCTGTGAAATAAGTGGTTGCTAGGCTAATGCTATGTTGTATTGAATGGTTGGTAGGTAGTTACGTCTAGGATGTTGCTGAATAATTCAGGTGTTGTGTTCTGAGTTGCTAAATGATTTCTAGGGTGTTAAAAAGTTTTTGCTAAGGTGTGGTTGCTAGGACAGATAGACAGACAGACAGACAGACAGACAAACAAGCATGTGAATATGATACAAGTTAGATTTAGAAAACCAATCACTACTAAATATTCAGTTATCCAAGCTTTTTACTAACAGAGACAAAGCGTGTAGTTTGTGTTCTACACCAGAGAGAGACAGGCTTTTACAGCCTACAAAAGCAAGATTAGTTATGGACCATGTTTACAATTTGAATGGCCATTAATTGTAACAATATATTCATTATGAGTGATTTTTGTTGTTTTTGTTTACTCTTTCAATGCTTCTTATTTTTCTACTGCAACAAAATGAAACCTATTTTAAAATAACAAACTAGGATTAACTCAACTTCTTTCTTTCTTTCTTTCTTTCTTTTTAAAATAATAAATTCAGGTCATTTGCAGCCTGTCCTTCTTTTGCATTTGTACTTTCAATTTGTGAGCATGAAAAGCGAATGCACAAAAACTTATGAAAGCCCTTATATTCATATTCATTGTTAACGACTAAGCTCAGTTTATATATTTTTAGATCCATAATTAAAATTGTAATTAGTTAAAAAATAAAAGAAATAGAAAACCATGTTATCAGGCCCACATAGAAACTGCAGTCATAAAACTGTGCTGAATGTGAACATTTTACATTTATGTATTTGGCAGACACTTTTATCCAAAGCGACTTACAGAGCCCTTATTACGGGGACAATCCCCCCGGAGTAACCTGGAGTTAAGTGCCTTGCTCAAGGACACAATGGTGGTGGCTGTGGGGATCGAACCGACAACCTTCGGCTGAACAGTTTAGTGCTTAACCCACTACGCTACCACCACTCCTGTGAACACATATCATTTACAAAGTTCTACATATTCCCCGCCCCTTGTGTGTTCATTTATTCTGACTAATTCGATGATAATTTCCGCTACTAATGAGAGTGTAGTTCTTTCAGCTTAGTTTAACACATTTTCCATGAACTATCTGCTTTAAAGAAGAACACCAAATATGTCCATTCACCTCATTGCAGTCTACTATTTATTTAGATTTTCTTGCAATGCACCCATTTTTCTAACAGCTACAATTCAAAATCATACAGAGTTACTGCACTGCATCTCCAGTCAGTGAGATTGAAATTGATCAGAAAAAACAAAAGCAAAAAAATAAACAGGCAAAGACTGGGAATGAAAAATGGCCTCCTTGCCAGAGAAGTGCTGAATTTATGGATTCATACACTGGCCTCTCAGGATATGTGTTGATTCAATTTGTATAATTTGTCCACCAACGGTTACAAATCTTTACAGACTTTTATTAAATAAAAAATAATTTGTACTGTTTAGGGACTGTGCCAGAGGTTCTCTGTGAATGAAAGCATACTGTTGCAGATACACCAAATAGTTGCACCAGTTTTGCACAAAATATTTCAGTGAAGAAACCCATTTATTTATTTATTTTATTCACAATTTTATTATTTTCTTACATTTCCCAAGAAATGTCCACATTTTAATGTATGTATTTTTCTTGGGCTGTGTCCTTCAGCAAATTATCAACTTTCTGAACAAAAACATATATAATGCATGCCATGAGGTCAATGCTAGATTGTAAAAGGTTTCCATATATTGAATCCCAGATGAATGAGAACTATTGAAGACCTACTTGCAATCATGAGTGTTTCCACATCTAGAGAGGGAAAGAGAAGTACACGTTTCTCCTTAGAACTTGCGTATGTATTCAAAAATTCACATTATAAATGTTTATTGCCCTTGTGGCAGTGCGATTAGAGGCTATTAAGCTAGTGCTAGAATGTTAGTTTGTGCCTTTCTGCCTGAAATAAATCGGGCTAAACACTTAACTCTAATGTTGTTTTGTCTTAGATTTGAAAGTATAGGGGCTTTAAGACTATGACAAAACCCTGAGCAAAAGCAAAAGCTAAAACAAGACAAAACAGTAATTAACCATTCAACTGGAGGAAACACTCCAATCCAGATTCTCAGGCCTTCTATTAGACTAAAGAACATGTTCAGATAAGAATAAAAAGCTTCCCTTTCAGCTTTGTTCACGATTGAATCAAGTTCAGGCATATATGTATTTTTTTGAGTAGATAGGACTGAGTGGTAAGACAGTATAGTGCAACGGTGGATATGTGTCAACCAGTACATATATTGCTATATAGTTTATACTATAGTTTATATATGATATATACACGCAACTAACACTAGGATCAAGAGGATCATTACTATTCTGCTTTTGAGTGGTAACAGAGGATGGGAATTTAGGAAGAGCTTACCTCCGTGCACGTGGTTCATCATCAGTGAAGATTCCCACAACATGTGTATTGCTTGTCTGGGTTTTCACCACGCGGAGGCAGCATTATAAGGTTCGGATTGCCCACAGTGTGATTGAATGTCAGGACGCTCTGTGAAAGGCTCTCCTCTAGAAATTCGGTCAAGTCACATGCTGGTGCAGACCGCATGTTTTCCAGAGCCACGTGGCCATTTAACTTGTGGGAGGCCGGCGAGGATGCAGAGGAGATGGGAGTTGAGTAGCAGGCTGAACTACGGTCCTCTCTGTTACTCTCCCCGGATTAAGCTAGACATTTTCCGTTGAGTTTACACATGGGCATTTGCATCCTAACCCTGAGGCCCGCATTGCGGTTTTTCCTTTGTCAGGATCTCGCCGGTGGTCAGGCTGAAGCCTGGCCTCCTGGCAGTCGGATTTCTAGACTTTTGGCAACTTATGTGGAATTGCTGTTTTTTTGCGGGCCAGCATGCAGACATTTGGCCAGGATTACAAATCAATCAGCCTCTGAGTTTTCTAATGTGTGTCGAGCTTCCAACCAAGGATATACTTCGATCCCTGCAGTGGAAGAGAAGCTGGTTGCCCATCTTTCTCCTTCTTCGGTGACCACATGGAAATAGAGGCATACTCTTCCCTCGAAGCTGTGCAAAGTTACATTGTCCTTGTTGAGCAACGCTTACCAGGCTTCGGGCCAGGCTGTTTTGGCTTTGCACTCGCTGGTGATTTTGCAGGCCTACCAGGCCTATTTTATGAGAGATTTAGACGAGTGAGCTGGACTGGATGGTGAGGCCATCAAAGAACTGCAAGTTTCTGATTTGGCACTAATGGCTACCAAACATATCACTCCTGCTGTCAGTCAGAATATGGCAGGCCTTGTGGTGGGGGAATGCCATCTGTGGCTTATGATCACAGCTATTCGTGATAAGGACAAGGCATTTGTAATGAATGCCACAGTGCCACAATCCGGACTGTTCAGTGAGGCAGTCCAGTCGGTGATGTAAAAATTCTGCGCTGTGAAACTGCTGAAACTGTAGAGAGAGATAAAACCAACACTATATGCTTGCCACACAGGCGTAGACAGTTGGAATCTACTGTTTGCATGGTGTGAATGTATATCGAATGTATGCGACTATGCAGCACGAGTTCCTACGAAGGGGAACGTCTCAGTTATGTGAAACGTAACCCTGGTTCTCTGAGTATGAACGAGATGCTGCATAATCAGAAAGTCTGACTCAATGGTGTGAACCTAGTGCATTTATGGAGCCTGAGATGTAGCTTCCTTGGGGCGTCGCTTAAGCACCATCAGCCAGTAAATTTGGTGATTGTATAAGGGCTTCAGACCACGTGACACTCAGTGTGACTATGCAGCGTCTCATTCCCACTCAGGGAACCGAGAAGTTTTCTTCATCTTGACTTCTTTGTGACACATCCTGCTCTGTATTTCACATTACTCCCCATTTCGTTGTCGCTCTTACTTGTAAATAATGAAGTCACGCCTAGTGATAGTTGTGTGTATATATTTACCACAGTATAAACTATATAGAAGTATATGTACCGGTTGACACTTATCCATCCTTGCACAATATATATATATATATATATATATATATATATATATATATATATATATATATATATATATATACCATCATACTGCTCAGTCCTATCTACTAAAAATGCATCTTTGGCTGAACTTGATTCAGTCGTGAACAGAGGTTCTACTTGTTTGAAATGAGTTTCCTTACTTAAATTTACTATGTAATCTCAGCACAAACATGTTGTGTAGGAAGAGCCTAGTTAAATTGGGTAAACCCAATAAAATTAGATGTGTCAATGTAACTCAAATAAATAATTTCTTTATGTGCTAACTAGTGAAAGTGAATGTTAACATGCTTAATACATTCTTGTTAAACGTGCACTACAGAGTGTAGCAACTATGCTATGGTTAGCGCAGCATTAGCTCAATGAAGTGAGCAGTCAATTTTATGTGCAATATCTACATGTCCACACATTAGCTCAAACTCCAATCTTCACATTAATGGTAATCCCCAAAACTTCAACATAACAGAAACTTTACTAAATCTCAACATAACAAAACAGTGAACACTAACAAGTACCCCCTTTATCTTTCACAAAACACATAAAATTACACTTAACATTGTTTTCAACATTTACTCTCCCTATCGAGTACCATGCAAAGCATGCTGAGAAATGGAAATCCCTTGCCCAGTATCAGCAATGCTAAATTAACACCACAATTCAAATGATTTAGGTAAACTTCAATTTAAATTTTAATAGATAGAACACAATGAATTCAAGTTGTCAAAAAAAATAATTTGAAATAAAAATCAGCCTTCAAAATATTTAATATCTCCATTATATTCAAAGCAGCTAGCCTTTGCTTGTTAATGGGATAATAGTGGGACACAGTTCCAAAAGTGCTTTTTCTCTTTAAGTATGATTCAGGGAAGCTCAATTAAGATCCACTGACATGTTCATCCCAAAAGATACAGGCGTCTTTGAATGCTTATCTTCAAAGGTACATGCAAGGGTGTAAAAAGTACTCAGGAATTATACTTAGGTGAAAGTATGGATGCTGAGTGAAAATTTTACTCAATTAAAAGTCCAAGTATTTAGCCCCCCAATAAATAAATAAATACTTGAGTGAAAGTAAAAAAAAATATTCACATTAAGTATTTAAAAAGTAAAAAGTAACCTCTGACCTTTTTCTGACATATTATTCCCCGAGTGGCATTCGCAACCTAGTCATTGAATCATGTTAAAATAACAAAAGTTTTGCAAAATGATTTTTATGTGGCATGTTGTACATAACACGGCAATTTCCTGGTGAAATAAACACTAGAGGCACTAAAACATCAATTACATTTATACCCTTTCACTCAAATCATGAGAAAAATGGCAGATTTTCAGTTAATAAACACTTACTTTTCACTCTGTTCCTTACGCAATGCTATCTTATGACATATAAATACTTTTACTATAGCGCATGACTCATTTTAATGTTTGCATTACATAACCAACTATATTACAAGCTTGTTAAAGTGTGATCAAATTGCACTGCAGCTCAACTGATAGAGTGTTGCAATACAAAAAAGGACCGAGATATGATTCTTGAAGAGCTGTGGTGGTTCTAGCTTGTTTGGCGCCCTTGGCGAAACCCGCTTCAACTTGCCCCCAAAGTTGTTGCCCAGGGGGACTGCCCATGTCGCCATGCCTAAATCCGCCACTGAATTTATTTTATTTACCCAAAAATGTTTGTCGTTGTTAAATTATGTTTTTCATCTCACATTTACTTCTCATGACACTATTGATTAAGTTTATTTTTAAGAGATGTAATAAGTTGAAATAATGTGGACTGATGGCTTCAGCAGAAGCATATACCATTGACAAACAACTTCAGAGCTCACGGTAGGTCTGATGTCAGAGGTTTATGAGTTATCTTGAAAAAAAAAAAATCAATGGAAAACAATTTAATCAGACTATATTTTTTAAGGGTGGGTAGGAGGATACAGACATTTAATCAATCAGTCCAAGATTTATTATATGGGCTTGTCTAAATACGCATAAATGTACACCTGCATCAGATGGACGCTTTTGGAGCATCTCTGTTGCGTCATGTCATAAACATACTGTTTTTAGGTTGCTGGCGCTAATGGCTACCAAACATTAGAAAAATTTAGGTTACTTAGAGAAACACATCTTGAGATCCCTTCTTTCGGATTTGCACTCCATCAAGCTGTGTTTGACACAAGAATGCAAGAACGTGTTCTCATCTCGTGTTGTCTGCCCTTGATAGGTGTTGTTTGTTCTCTGTCTGTATAAGCTCTGCGCTGCCTATAGAGCGAGATTTACCAACTGCCCCCTGGAGAAAGTAAGCGGCTCTCCAAACTTGTATTACGGTAGGGGAAATTTATTTATTTTTTTTATGTGAAATTGCCAGAATTAGCAGCTCTGTGAGCAGTTAGTTAAACTCATGAGTATGACTGAACAGCACAGAGGATGTGATTATGCTTTACATTAGGGATTTGGACTCATGGTGATTAGATGTCAGTCCTGTCATGTGTCACTCGTTACTCATTTCAGGCAGCACTCAAATTATGGTTTCTGGGACCGCATCACAATCGCATCAGACTGCAATCATTCAAGTGAAGCTTGTCAAAATGATGCTTTTCTTTCAACACCTGTTCTCTCAGAATTTACATTTTCAAGAAGCCATCTTGAAATTACATGCCAGTCAACGCTCAGGTATATTGTGGAAATTTAAGGTACCTCGAGGGTTTTGTCAGAGGCTGGGAAACATGATTAATATGTCAAATCAAGTTATCACATCTAAACCTTTCCATGCCCATTGACTGTCCTAATGTAGCATGTAACACTCAACAAATGTTAGCGTAAACAGTTTTTGAAAGCAGGCCTTATTGCGCACCTGGTGCATACTTAGCATTAACTCCCAGCAGACAGTCTTTAAGATGTTTGACAAAAATCAATAAATTCAAATTTTATTTTATATATTGTAAAATTTTGAATGGGTTAATGTAGTTACACAGTCACATTCAAATGCATCATGCTAAGGTTGGTATAACCATCATGCTATATTTAGTTTGGTACATATTCCTTTGACATAGATTCAACACAGCTCAGAATACCGACACACGTTAGCATGTTGCTCTGTGAACGGAAAGTTGGACAGCTCTGTTGATACCCTGTGAATTGTTTCAGATTTGTTTTTTAAAATAAAAAGGTACCATGGAAACTGCATTGCATTATAAAGATATCACAGTCCATCTTAATTTGATTTTAGCATAACAACCATCAAGCATGACGTCTTTTGTAATTAAAAGCATTATGAAGCTTCATGAAAACATATTTAGCTCAGAGCTGTATACTCACTGGATGGTTTTGGATATGTTTTGAAGGGAAATATTTGAAGGGAAGGGCTTATTATATGAAGCACATTACTGTACATATTATATATAAGTCAAGTCATTGTATAGCGCTTTTCACAACACACGTTTCAATGCAGCTTTACAGAAAACAATGCTGTAATGTCTGTAATGTCTTAAAGTCCTCACTGAACAGTTCAAATGAAAAACGTGATTCAAAATCATACTTTAAAATAATTTGTCTTTAGGACACCAGTGAGCAAGCCAAAAACTACCATGGCAAGGAACCTAAAACTCCATAAGGAAAAACATAAAAATAAAGCATGAATATAATGCCAATATTAGTTATATGTGTAATACAAACACTGGTGTATTATTTGAGTAAACTGAGTAGATGTTGGTAGGCAATGTTTAAAACTAAAGAATACTGATTGAACTGTAAGGCCCCATTTTGTACACCTTGCATTAATATGCTTTCATATCCAGATAGTATCTAGACATTCTTTAACTGCACTGCATTTACATCTTGGAGTCTATGCATCTCCACTGTGATTGGATAGAGATCCGATCAAAGTTACCAACTCAAAATGGAAAACGTTATTACATATTACATCAGACTCTGCTATAACTGAAAATGTTCTGTCTTTTATCAATTTTTTTGAAAACATTGATGGATAATTTAAATGCTTTCCATCACCAACAGACTTTTTTCTGGCGGTCACCAAAGCAAAATTTCTAGTTGCCAAGTCAAATTTAATGATATTCATCACACATTTGGTGTTTTGAATGTGCTAAATATGCTTCTCATCTGAAACGCAAGTGAATCCTAGTTTCATTTGAGTGTCTTGCAAGCCACAGTGATTAAAATACAGGAGATTGATGCGAGCGAGTGGGGATTTGAGGAGAGAGACAAGATATTCCAATTGTATTTCAATGAAATAATTAATGGGATATTGTTCATTGTTCGGGCGGCAACATTGCAAAGCCGTAGTGTCTGTTGTGTTTGTCACATTGCGATGGCAGAATCAAGAGAAAAAAGCAAGAACCTGTAACATAGTGCCAATTGGGCATCGTTTAAATGCCACGGCCTATCTGAGCATTGTTTCTGACCATGTCCATCCCTTTATGGCCACCATGTACCCATCCTCTGATGGCTACTTCCAGCAGGATAATGCACCATGTCACAAAGCTTGAATCATTTCAAATTGGTTTCTTGAACATGACAATGAGTTCACTGTACTAAAATGGCCCCCACAGTCACCAGATCTCAACCCAATAGAGCATCTTTGGGATGTGGTGGAACGGGAGCTTCGTGCCCTGGATGTGCATCCCACAAATCTCCATCAACTGCAAGATGCTATCCTATCAATATGGGCCAACATTTCTAAAGAATGCTTTCAGCACCTTGTTGAATCAATGCCACATAGAATTAAGGCAGTTCTGAAGGCGAAAGGGGGTCAAACACAGTATTAGTATGGTGTTCCTAATAATCCTTTAGGTGAGTGTATATATATATATAGGAAGCTATATTTGTGCAGAGTTCCACACAAACAGGTTTTCTCACCGAGAAGTTCTGTGTCTCTAATTCTTTCAGTTTAGTACTTTAACTGCTTGTTCACTGACAGATGTGAAATATTCTGCTGTGGGGTATGTTCTGTTATAATGCACAATCCACAAGTTTATTTGTGAGGTGGTGTGTAGAGTATTTTCAGGAGTCATTCTGCAGATTCTGTCTTACACTGCCTTAGTAAATAGTTTAGCAGTACAAAAAGCTCTTCAAACTATTGGATGCTATGAACTACATGTTGCACCCCCTAAATTTTTATAATGTAACACTTTGAATGTGGAGCGAAGATCGCACGGTGACTCCAAAAGCTCTGGTTACATTGAAGCGCATTTCATGGACGCAATGTAGCCACTACGGGAAAAAAAAGTATTCAATTTCTTAATTAGTTTTTGTCTCGTTTTCCAGTAAATATATCTAAACATTCTTAAAACAAGATATATTTACTTGACAAGATACATTTAATTGACAAGCAAAATTGCATAAAATATGAAGTCTTGTTTTGAGATTAATCTTATAAAATTTTGTAAAGTTTACAGTTAAACACAGTTACATAAAATCAAAATACTTACAGGATCGCAATAAATATTGAATTGTAAACTAAATATTGTTGTAATATTGAATCGGAAGGTCTGTGGCAATTCCCAGCCTTAATCGTCAGCATAATAGTGACAAATTATTCCCTGGTTCTTGATAAGCAGAGGACCTTACACTGAGCCCTGCGGAACTCCATACTTTAATCCTACTCGATCTGAAAATTCCTGGTTTACACAAACAAAGTAGTCAGACCTAAACTAGGACATAAACCATGCTAATGCCTGTCTACAAATGCCAACATAATTCTGAAACCTATCCAAGAGAATTTTGTGATTATGGTCTTGAATGTAACACTAAGATTGAAAGCACTAGAAGAGAAATGTAGCCATGATCAGATGATAAGAGCAAATAATTTTTTAACTCTGATAAGTGCAATCTCTGTACAATGATGGGGGCTAAATCCTGATTTAAATTTGTTGTAGATTCCATTTAACTATAAAAATGAACATAAGTTTGAGGACGCTACCTTTTCTAGTATTTTAGACATAAATGGGAGATTAGAGATTAGTTTATAATTAGCCAACTCTCCAGGATCAAGCTGTTGTTTCTTGATAAACGGTTTGATAAATGTCAGCTTGAAAAATCTGGGAACATATCCTAAATATATAAAGGAGATTACAGGAAATACCTCTTTCAGGAGCTTAGTTTGTATAGGATCTACCATAGAGTAGATGTTGTTGCTTTTGATGCTTTAAAGGGTTACTTCAGGATTTAGCATTAAGCTTTGTATCAGTAGAAAACCAGTAGTATTTTCGAATTACCGAGCTCCCCCCCCCCCCTCATATCCCCCTGAGACGAGAGATTTATGTATTTTTAGTCTGGAAAAAAATCCTCCGATGACGCAAAAATCGTCATTTTGTGTCATCGGAGGATTTTTGGGCCAGAGGCTTAAAACTACAGCCAGTATTCTGCATGTTTTCACCACGCCCATATGGGGCGGGATCTCACTCACAGAATGTGAAGATAGTGTCAGCCATCTTTCTGTAGAAGCTAAGCTAACAGGCTCTTGCTCTGTGTAGAAAGTTTGTATACAAGTAGGCTAATCACGATGGCGGAAGGTAGTTTTGAAGTTGAAATGGCAGAAGGGGATTTTGAAGATCTGTTGCGAGAATCTGATGCTCGCGGCTACCTGTACGAGCCGCAATACAGCGATGAACAGAGGCAGCCGGAGCAGCTGCTGTAGCAGGGGAGCAAAACCTGCTTGGCAGGCAGGAGGAAGAGCCCAGCCAGACTTGAGTTGGGGCGGACTGGTGGTGTCAGTGCTCTCGCTGTGCGCCTATGGAAACAGATAGAGAGTCCTATTGCTGTCGCGAATTTCAGCGATGCCATTTTCTTCTGGACGAGATTGCTGAATCCGCTGATGAAACTGCACCGCTAACTTGAGCATGTATAACTGAGCATCCAAGTTTTGTACCACACATGGACAGGGGTGTCCTGGAAATTTATTTTAGGATCCCGAAGATAAATTGGAAACGCCAGACAAAGCCCGCAGGGACAAACGGACGGCTTAGTGTAAAGTGAGTATTTTGTTTGTTTTTCTTTTTGTTACTAAGACGTCATGTACAGAGTTTGGACACCCGGCATTATCATAATGTTCTTCCCGCGTAGTCAGTCAATTTATCAACTAACTCACGATTTATAGAGTCACGATGTATCAAAGCAAGCCTAGTTGTATCAGATTTTCAGATACTGCCGCCTGTAACCGGTAGGCGTGGTTTGGGATTGGCCTCGTAAGGCCAGCAAAGCAAGTGCATTCTGGGAGTTGTTGTCTTTCGGCCACATGTGTAAAAAATACATTTTCTGCCTTTTCTCAGTCTAGAATGCTTCAAATTCAAAAATAATTTCACATTTATACTATATAAATGACCAATTTTAAATACACATTCATCTTCCCAGAGGTGAAGTATCCCTTTATTATGTTTTGTTAGGTATTCCTTACCTATTACAGTGAAGGACTGAAGTTACTTGTAGGGAATACTGTGAGACACTGTCTTCTAAAGTGTTGTGGCAGATGGTTGCATATTTCCCATTTTATTTCTGATGGTCTCGATTTTGTTAGTGACGAAATCATGAAGTTACTACTGTGCTGCGAGCCAATATATGGTTAAGTAAAAACATTTTTCCTTGTCAATTTAGTTCTACCAGAAAGACTCGGGAGAATAAAGCTGAAACAATTAACCATTTATTGACAGCTCGTCAAACAATATAATGATAAAGTTCTTTGGCGTAGGCCCCGTCCGTAGCTCGCAATCCGGGGGTCCGGACTCTGCATTTCCTGCCTGGCGATGGAGGCAGGGGCGCAGCCGACCCCCAAAGAAGGTGGAAGAATAATTCCACCAGGACATAACCTACCCCAAAGAACAATAAAGAGAAGTATACCCACCGGTCGTGTATCCTGGAGAGCCTAAACATGGAGAGAGAAGAAAGTTAATAATGAGCATGACATAGCACCTTTAATGCCAATATCTAATTAGTAAGAGGTGACTTCATTATAAGAAGACAAGAATAATGCATTTATGCATTTAAAATTCTGCTGCTGTATATACATTAAGCATGTATCTGTTGCTGACGCTTTCATACAAGCGACTTTTGATAAGTTTTGGGACGCACTACAACTGATCAACCAGTTTATCCCTGAGAATGAGTCAAAGGGAAGTGAGCATTAAGGAATAGAGATATAACTGTGAATTAGGCTAATATAGTATATGGAGAGTCAATGGAAGCAAACCGTTATAGACCACATGAAGACAAGGCCACACAGAGACAAGGCCGCGATGGACCACACAGAACTGGGCCGCCTGGCCGCCAGGACGAGGCCACCTTGAGCCACACAGAACAAGGCCACCTTGGGCCGCACAGAACAAGACCACCTTGGGCCGCACAGAACAAGGCCACCTTGGGCCGCACAGAGCCAGGCCACCTTGGGCCACATAGAACCGGCCCTAATGACCACAAAGCGGAGCCACACTGGCCACATGGCCTTGCTAGACCACAGAGACAAGGCCGCATGGCCACACTGCCTTAGTAGACCACAGAGACGAGGCTGGCAATCAGACTGGACAAGGCCGCGAGGCTACACAAAACCAACCACGAGGACCACATGGCCATCTTTTAGCGAGGCTACAGTGCCTCGAGGCCGCTTGGCCACACAGACAACGGCCGCTTGGCCACATAGAACCGATGCCGCTAGGGCCACGAGACCACTGGCCATTTTTTACATATAGGACAAGGCAACATTGTGCCACGAGTCCACTATAGACCACACGGAACAAGCGACATAGACGGCGGCCACTAGGCCACATAGAACCAATGCCGCTGAGGGCCACGAGCCCACTGGCCATTTTTTTTTACATATAGGACAAGGCAACATTGTGCCACGAGGCCTTTAGACCCACACAGAGACAAGGCCCGCTGGGCCACAAGACTGCTAAAGCCACACAGAGACAGAATCACTCATGGACACGGCCTTAGGCCACAAATAACCAATGCCATAACTGGCCACAAGACCATGGGACAAGGCCACATTAGGCTACACGGTCACAGTAGACCACACTGAACATAGAATGGGGCCGCGAGGGCCGCGATGTCATGAGCCCACACTGAGACGAGGTTGGACAGAGACAACGGCCACGAGGCCACACGGAACCAAGGCCGTAAGGGCCACAAGACCACGTAGGCCACACACAGGACAAGGCAACATTATGCCACAAGGCCTTAAGACCCACATGGAGACAAGGCCCGCTGGGCCACAAGGCTGCTAATGCCACATGGATACGTGGTCAACGAGACACGGCCACACAGAACCATGCCGTAACAGGCCACGAGACCACAGGACAAGGCCACATTAGGTCACAGTAGACCACACTGAACATATATATGCTTAGATTATCTTTTTTTTTTTTTTTTTAATATTAGTTCTAGTGAGCTAGAACTATGACAGATAATGAAAGAGCATGACACCACCACCAGTAGTTGCATAGGTATATACCTGGACCGTATAGGAGCTTGCTGAGCTTCAAGGATAGTTTTTGAGTCGGGTCTTAAAAGAGACTCGAATGCGGAGGAACGCCATCTACCCAAGGAATGGTAGCTGACGTAGAAATGAGGAGATTAATGACGAATTAAGAAATTTAGCCATAGATGAGAAGGGACAAAATTGTTATAAATTGAAATTGTTAGTGTGATGCCGGAACCTTGGAATCATTCATAGAGTGCTTAAGGAAGAGTAAAGAATTAGGTGAAAGGAGTAGATCGGAGAAGGACAGATCACGAGCGGGATCGAAATGATTGGTAGCTGATGTAAATTCTCCTGGACGCATAAAACCGTAGAAAGCAGTTAGAAACACAGCTTCTAGCAAAATATTGATGTACGTAGAAAAAGGCCTTGGCGAATAGAAGAGATTAGTCTTTGCAATAAAGGCAAAGTAAAAGGCAGCCGATTATCTGGAGAATGATAGAGGATTTGCTTATGCCTTGAGCAATAAACGAATAGGAGAAGCGGTGAATAGACTTGGAAAATCGGAGTTGAAATATTAGCGTAGAATTGAATGCCTGCTAGAAATCTACGGATGGAGGAAGGTTAAAATTAGGTTTCTCAAAGTGAAGACGAGAGAGGAGCAAATGGTCATAATCGAAAATGGGAAAAACAGAAATCTGAAAGAAAAGCAAAACATAAAGAATGAAGACCGAGCGGAAATGTAAGCTCTAAAAGTGGAAGGAGCTACTCCTTTAGCCATGTAATGACTGAC